>JAUMHL010000018.1:24697727-24751071 GCA_032362345.1 Sandelia bainsii | reverse complement strand
CCCCCCCCCCCCCCCCCCCCCCCCCCCCCCCCCCCCCCCCCCCCCCCCCCCCCCCCCCCCAACGTAGATATTTACATACAGACTGCATTGTTTAAAGTGTCTTCTTCTTAAATAAAATCTACTTTGTTTATTTCAACTTCAAGTCAAACTGAACACTGTGGTCAGTTCAACAGAGGTGAGAATATACAGAAGTTTCTTAAATACCAGTGACAGCCACTAGATGCTGGCTCTAAACAATCTTGGCTCCATAATCCCTCGACTGACCACAAACACTATTCATGAAGATGATCCTGGGCTGTGTTGTATTGTAGAAAATGTTGCTCAGTGTCAACACTTAAACTACAACCTGCTGAAAATAACCTGAAGTGGCTGGTGATTTTTTTTAAGTTTGACACATTGGTTCTTAGTTTACGGGTTATATGTTTGATCTGCAAATATTAAGCTATGTTTAAAAAAAAAATATATATAATTCTGTTTCATGTTTCATGTATGAATGGATTTAAAAATCAGAGATAAACACTCCCTCTATCCCCAAGATGGCTTAAAAAGTGACTTTAAAAAGTTGTTTAGTTTCTTATTTTAATATGACCCATTTTCTTTGTTTTCAGATCAGCCCTGGATCTGGAACATACCGTACAGCCAGGCTCCCGACAGACATGGCAACATCTGGGTTCCCTCTTGAACACACACATACACTTTCTCTTACTTTAAAGCTGCTGTGTCTCTGTCTGTATTGTTTCTATGTGTTAGTTGTCAGTAACATTATCTGTTATATTTTATACTGTACTGTAGACTCATGTTTTCTACCAATAAATATGATCACTGTTCAGTTGTGACGTTCTCTTTACTCTGCAACAAGATTTAACTTTGAAAGCACATGTCTTATATTAACTCTGTTTGTCATGTGCACATTATACTTTGTTAATTGTTACCCTGGTTCCTAACTGTATTCCTATGCTCTCCCCATGTGTAAATAGCACAGAACTGATTAGGCAGCTAAAATACAGACCAGCATGAGCATCACTGATCTGAAATAGCCATATCTTTGTTTTTCCTGCTGATACATCAGTGGCTTTCTGGGTAAATGTGTTATAAGACTCTGTTGTCAGTTCCAGAAGGTGTAAAGTGGTGTACTGCTCCTCTGCGTTTTGCTCTGAATCTGTATTTAACTAATTATACTGCACTGTATGTCTGTGGCCAACTGGGACATTTTATACTGAAGTTACACTGAAGCATTTTAGCAGCCAAGGTGACACAGTGGTCAGCTCAAACACCTTAAAGTGACCTAATGGTTTATCTAAGTGCTGCACTTAGCTCAAGCCCCAAGCTGTTTTGAAATTAGGTCAAAAACTACTTAAACATAAACTCAGGCCTGTGCATAGTCAGGCTGTGTTTCACCTTGGCTCATTTGATTTTGTGCACTCCACTGATTGCCATGATCAAATGCAGCTCACTTTCTGTGATTGTTTTATGCCATTATGGTACATGAAAAAACAAACTTCAGTATCAACAGTATGCACCTACATGTGTGTGGTCCAGTGTGAACAAGCATGATAAGGTGACATGGAAAAACTTTTTTTTTTTAAATGGTACAGGGATGACAAATCATCCAGCTGAATCAACAAGTCAACAAAAATCAACACCATACACTCGGTAATGTTACAGGGATATTGTATTTAAAAGTCCTGCAGCTGCAGCCAAGTTTACCTAATAAACTGGCAACTCTGAGACTGTGTAATGTGAGTACAGTAAGCTCTGTAAACTCCAACTCCCGTCGGTCCTTGTGTCACTGTATCAACATGGCGCCTGCTTGCCGGACAAAAGGCAAATCTGTCTGACGGCGGATTGAAACCCAATTAGAGACGGAGGAGACATTTTGGGAAAACTGTCAGTGTCTGTGTGTCCCTGTGCTCCGAGGCTGGAGATATATGGTAAAACAAGCGTCTGTGGAGGCTCTTAGACTGGAATATTAAGGTAAGTTAAGTCCTGCAGCTCCAAGTACTGCTGTCTTCAAACGGTCCTGCTAGCCCGATACATTTCCTTTTCTCTGAATGGTGATAACTCCAAGTAAAGATTTCGGCAGTGTTGCGATGTTTGACTTGGCGGTAAAGGTTCACATTACCTAACCTGATTTTAATGGGCTTATATGAACAATAAACCGTCTTTGTGTAATTCGGCATGGACATAGTTCACCAGAAAACACTTAATCAAACACAATGTCAACTTTTCAAATTCGTCTACTGTGCTCGCTACCGCAGTGCATAGTGCATTTTAGTAGAGTGAAAATGACGGTGAAAAATACTACGAACCGCAACTAAAATGTAATTTTGTTGTGTTTCAGACGGGTTGTTTATAAAATATGTATGCATACCAAAGTATGGAGATGTTCTTTATTCACCACACAATGTTGGAAATGCCTATTTTCACGGAGCAGCTCAAAATTAAACACCAATGTTTTTCAACGCGATTCCGCGTGAAGATCCATAATTTCAAGAAAACACAGCTTCGGAGCTGCCGTGACATTTGGCGGTTTCAAAGTGTTGTCTCTGTCCACATGTGAAAGATGTTTTTTTGTTGTTGTTGAATGTTAGGTTACAAGGCCAGTGAAAGAGTAGTCTACTGTAATTAAGCAACTTCTGTCTATGTGCTCAGCTGGCACATAGTCTGCAACCAGGTTGCAGTTTGTACGTCCGGTTAGGATCTGTGCAGGTTCAGGAAACTATATAAAGTTGATCTTTAACACTGTCTATCTCAGAAGTAAAGCTTTGTGTTGCACAGGAGCAGATTGTGTGGTGTCAGAAAACCTAAAGCCGGAGACAGCTGGAGAGTTTATTTTTTCTACAATATAATGTTCTGGGGAGTCTGTTGGGAAGAAGGCTGTGGGGGAGGTCAGAGGTCAAGTTCAATGTTGTGCTCTGGGACAGTTGAGGGTTGTGTGAGTTAGAAGTGTAACTCTTACAGGATCACATTGTAGTGATTTCAGCATTGGTGTGTGTGTGTGTGTGTATTTTCATGTGTGCTCATACCCCCTACACTTGTCTGCTTGTTGCTGGTGCTTAGCAGAGCTATCTTAAGGAGCAGTGACAGCACTATTTGATTACTAGTCCCTCTATCCCTACTTATACACATCCCGGCCTCACATAATCACACATACTGCTCCTTTGCTGTCAGTCCACTAAATCCTTCACTCTGAAGTCTCATGAGCTAATGTCAGTAACACCAGAACTTCAAAAGCTGCTGACATCCATTAAAAACTAGACCACATAATATTAATTTAGTACACATACATAGTATTTCTGGCATTTGGACCAAAATTGAACTCTGATCTAGTTGTTGTACATGTTTTCTACCTTGATATGATGTGTGTCATGATCCTTTCTCGGTACAGGAAGGAAAAAGTTTGCCATCTGGTCTGCCTCCACGTTATGTTCTGACAATAGTAGCACCTTTGCAGGGTGGTTGGTTTTCTACCAGAGTGGCTTGTGGAGACTAACTTGGCAGATAAATTAGGGCAAAATATCACATTTGTTTTTGCCTTGTAACTGGTTGTATGGAAACCCACCCCACCCTGTGTTGCTGTAGGATGTGCAGCTACATAATACAGCAAGCAAGAAAAAAACACTCAAATCTTGGGTGAGCTACTTTGCGCATTTACAGACTTGCCGTATGTTATGTGTTTTATCAAACTTTCACTATTTTAAGTTCAGCTTTGTTACTGACTCATGTTTGGTCAGGTAGTGTAGGTGGACTGGGCTTTAGTTTAACACCTGGTGGACTGATCAAAGGTGGTGATACATATACAGCTGTTTGTATCTGTCTGCTGTAAAGAGTCAAGTCCAACCCTCTCTTACAGTCTGCACATATAGACCAGCACTAATGCTTTGCACAGGAATGTTATCTGTTGTTTAGAGTGGAAATAAATGATCCCTCACTTGTAAAATCAAGGGGTTATTAGTTTCAGATAAAGTCTAAGAACACTATTTTGTAATTTATTAAAAAGTAGCCTATGTTTTTTAGATTACATTTGCTCATAGGTGTGTAAGTAAAAATATGTGTTTAATCAAAGTCTTATTTTCTTACTATTTAATAATAATATCAGAATCCACACTGTTCCATTTATCTTTTGGAAAATCCCACTGGTTGGTTTGAATGTATGTTTTATCCTATCCTCTTTCAAATAGTCCTGGAGATGTTAGATGTTGGGGAGAGGTCAGATGTCTGTTGAGTTAAGGATATTCTTTGTCCGTGCTTTTTGCCTTTCACTGGACTTCAAATAGACACAGCTTCGGTGCATTTTTCAGAGGCGTGGCCTTATGTGGGCCAGTCAGATTGCACTTATATACATCTTGTTTCCATTTGATCGTCCTGTATTTGTAGGTTGCATGTGCCAAAATGTACACACGTCTATTGTAGTCCTCACAGTTCACTGTGTGTGTGTAGAGCAAAATTTGCACTTCTTCATTATAGAAATGGAATAGCTTGGAGCCTGGAGTCACAAATTCTTCTTAAAGCCATCACTAGAGAAATGAAAACAGTATAGCTGAGACAATCATTTTGCCATACTTCAGCAGCGCTGTATCGATTCTGTGTATCAGTCTAACTTTATACAGCATGACTCATCCTCTGCAGCAGAAGGAGAAAGTATGGAGCTTGGCTGCCTGAGATGTAAATTTTTCTTGGCTTTATTCCCAAGATGTACACACACACACACAGATACACCCTCTCCCTCCCTCTCTATATATGTGTTGACATGTCTGCTGACTTTGAAACTCTGCTGAGGCCTGTTTTTTTTTCTCTGCATCAGAAAGAAAAGCATCGAGACAGATGTTTTATCTCATCTCTCTGTTTAGCTTCATCTTTTTACTCTCCTGCTTTCTCAGTTCAGTGCAGTCACTTGTATTATGACGGTCTTAGAAAACATATCCGCTATAATAAAGGTCTTATTTAATATGGAGGAATGCATTTCATATCTGGAAAGCAGCTGTTGAGCTCTCATGTCTTCTGCTGTGTTCATGTGTGTGCTGTAAATCTGCAGGCAGGAAGCTAACAGATGTGGCCGTGCTTCATTTTTTCTTTGTGATCGTCTCTTTGGTAGTGCTTTTTGGGAATGTGAAAGTCAGTAGATCAAGGTCACCAGTCAAAGGTTACTAATGTAACATTTTTCATCATAATCCTGTAGATTTTTGTTAAATCACGTTTTATACTATTTATGGTCAGTTCAGTATATTTGTATTGTTTAATGACCTCTTTAGCATGTAGTCCTTACTGTTAATTGTGGCTGGTTCAAATTGCACACTCAAGGGATTAATGGAAAACAATGCACGTACATACTGAGTGTGATGTGGAAGATAAAAGCCAGTGCGTGGCCACATTTCATGAAATGCAGAAGACTATTTAATTATTACTATGCTAGACATTGTTGACTGTCTTCTTCGAGTCTCCTATATTTCATATAGGGGATTTATTGCCTTGTAACAATGAACCCTTTCGTCTGGTTCTTTCCCCCAGTGATCGATGCATGTTGATGATGTTATTTTGAACAAAACTGAGACCTGTGTATTTAAAATGCACTTTCTTTTACCACCAATAAAAGGTATCACCAAATCAATAAAGACACAAATCTTATTTTCTGCAATGGTACTTTTCAGTTTACATATTGTGAATATTCTTGAGGTTTAAAAAACATGCTGAAAGAATTTCTTATAGATTTTTTCCCCAAGATGGTTAAACAAGATATTTTAAAACTTTTTATAGTTAACATGTAACATGTCTTCTTCTGCATGGTCTTTGTGCATTTGCTACACTTCTTTGGTGTGTTAATGATAAGAACAGATGGTTGGATGTGAATTATGCAGCCTCTGCATGCACTGCTAACAAAAGAGGGAACTACTCATAAAAACACTTATCTAGTGATACTAGTGGTAATAAACTTTGCAGGTTGCCTTTAAATACACAATGCAATGTTTGTACACTCACCGGTCACTTTACGAGGTACAATCATGCAGTCTGATACAGCAGCTCTGCCATGAATTCTGCTGTCTGTTTATTACTAAGGTCATAGTTGGTGCTGGAGTTGTACTGAAGTATATTAGGAGGAAGTTCTAATGTTTTGGCCACCCTAAATAAAATTAATGAGATCAAAACAAAACATTAGAAACACCGCTTAGTATAATGTTACTGATAAAGTCAGTGACTATATATATATATATATATATAGTATATATACTACAGTGGAGCACTTCTTCATTAAAATTGACTTATTGTGAGTTATAATTATTAGTTTAGACTTCTCACTTGCACTATGGACAGTAAAATGTTAAATTGCATAAAATTGTTCATTTTGCAGAATAATGGTGTGGTACTCGTAAAACCTGTACAACTACCAAATCACAGCACTTTGGTTAGTCTTTGGTTTTCATGATATTGTTGTGATCTCCTGCAGAATGTTCCAGCAGTGTGAGGAGCCTCGTTTTACCATCGAGCAGATTGACCTCCTCCAGAGGCTACGGAGGACAGGGATCACACAAACAGAGGTCCTCCATGCCCTGGACACCCTGGACCACCTGGACCGGCAGCATGGAACCAAGCTGACCCATAAACCCTCTTACGTCCCTCCCTCGTCGTCTTTGTCTTCTTCCAGCACTGCCGCCGCCGCCTCTTCCTCCCTGACTTCCACTGCCACTCAAACAAGCTTCCCCAACAACCAGCTCTCATTGTCACCTAACAACAACTTCGACACCACTTCACCACCTCTACCAGTTACAGTAGCCTCTCCTGTTGTCATGGCAGCAGTAGCTCAGAACGGTCTAGTCGCAGTCGCCAATGGGAAGCTGTCACCGCCCCGGTTCCCTCTAGGGGTGGTTAGCGGCAGTGTGACAGCATCAGGCTACGGGTTTGAGGCCAGTGAAGAGGACATGGATGTTGATGACAAGGTGGAGGACTTGATGAGGTAAGACCATACAAGAATTATACCCTATGCTAGGCCAAGACTGGCTAGACCAGGCTGAACCAGGCCAGACCAGCTCAGATATTGAAAAAAAGACTTTGATTCTGAAACATGGACCTTTCATTATAGTTTAATTAGTCAAATCAATTCTGGCTTCAAATTAATTGTCGTCATTATGCTTGGGCTTTGATGTAACATTAAATAGATATGTAATTTGTTATTACTTAACATTTTAGTGATATTGACCAAGGGTCTACTCGGTTTGGTTGTAACTGTAGATCACTCCTCTAGAGAGCATGTGTCAGTCCAAAATTCTTGATTGTTGCTCACATTGAGTCTTAATGTGATGTGAGCATTGCTGCACACTTACTGTACAAATGCACACATACAGTACACACAGACCCTCCAGTTCCTCTGGTCTGAGGTCTGCATCCAGACAGCAGCATTCAGAGTGGTATTGATTTCAGGGTCTGTGACGATGAAATAAAACCAGAGCAGAGAATATCACAGCCGCATCTCATCTCTGATTCCTTCACATATTTAGCTGCAACAATTACTTCCAGTAATATACACAAGCTTACAGCTAGTTAAAGTATAATGGCTCTTGTGCAGTGTGCGCTAGCAGTGTTGGGCTGTAACATGACTCTGAATATGTAGATTTTTATTATATTTTGTGTAAACAGTAGACTTTCTCTCCTCATAGAAGGGACAGTGCTGTGATCAAAGAAGAGATTAAGTCATTCCTGGCAAACAGACGGATCTCCCAGGCCGTGGTCGCTCAGGTAACAGGTGAGTATCGGCTTCATCTGTACTTTAATCAGGGTCACTAAGAATCACCACCAGTAAGAAACATGAATCTCATTTTTGCTCTTCCACTAGGAATCAGCCAGAGTCGGATCTCCCACTGGCTCCTGCAGCAGGGATCAGACCTCAGTGAGCAGAAGAAACGAGCCTTCTTCCGCTGGTACCAGCTGGAGAAGAACAACCCTGGTAACACCAAACTCCAGCAGGCCCTGCTGTCCTATATAATCTTCCCTTTCTTCTTCCACACATTAAAAACACTGTAAAGGAGGGACAATACGTTTTTCAGTAACCAGCTGCACTGAATTTATTACTTCCACTACTGACTTCAGAAACACATACACTGTCTTAACTCTGAGTCCTCAATAAATGAGACCATTTAGACTTCTGCTATAAGAAGACAACCACTGCTATAACATAATAAGACAAGAGGTTAAATAATTTGTTAAGTGTGTGTTATAATGTCCATTGCTTGAATGTCAAAGTGTCCCAGAGTTGAGACACCCTGTTTTAACAGCTGTAATACCTCATTGGTATTCATAGCTGTGAATTATTTTTCAGCTTTAATTTGGCAGCAGAGGATGGGGATCTGGTGTTTGGAGAGTTGCAGATGTAGCAAAGGTTCTACTCAAAGAGTCTTTTGAAAGAATATAAGCAAGTGGCATGTGTTTATAATAATAATAATAATTGATACTTTATTAATCCCCTTGGGGAAATTGTTGTGTGGACAGCTGCCAGACAGTAGGTATCAGCACTATTACCTCGACATGTAGCCTGCTGGGATGAGAATCGAACCACTCACCCTCGGGTTTGGAGACAACTGCTCTACCCACTGAGCTATTGTGCTGTTTATGATTTTTTTAGACTGTACACTTTTTTCCTCTGATTGAATGATGACAAAATGATGATGATGTTGTTGTTGTCATATTTGTTATGACCAACACAGTGGAATGTAGAGTATAAAAAAACAGTTCAGTCAAATTTAAGTTATTTATCTTTGAGAAATAAGACTGATGTGTTAATAAAAATCTCCTAAAATTAATTTGGTTAATTGGCTTGTTGCTCTAAAATAAATAAATATCATGATGTATAACTCACTCTTGTCACATGATGGTAGTGTTTTCATGATTATAATTCAGACATATTTTTAGCTGGAGAAACACTGAATGGAAAAGTGTGAACATTTATGAACACTAAGACAATGAAGAGAAACATCTGAGAGTTTTACAGTGAATAATACTGAGATAAGAGTGAACTTTATCATTATTGCTGTCTGGTGACTTCAGGTGCCACCCTGGCTATGCGAGCTGCACCACTGGCTCTGGAGGATATGATGGACTGGCCACAAGCCCCGCCCCCATTCAGCTCGGCCCCCGGGGGCTTCCGCCTGCGACGGGGGAGCAGATTCACCTGGAGGAAGGAGTGTCTGGCTGTTATGGAGAGGTGAGGAGGAGCCAGTGGTGGGAAATTGAAAAGGAAAAGTTAAGCAATGGATGAAAATGTTTAGTTTTTTTATTAGCTTTGTAATTATAACATAGTCTGTCTGTGACTACACAGCTACTTTAGTGATAACCAGTACCCTGATGAAGCAAAGAGAGAAGAGATCGCCACTGCCTGCAATGCTGTCATTCAGAAACCAGGTAGGAAAAATTAGCGCTGATGGCTTAGACTAAAATCATAATCCATAGTACATTACTAAATATTGTAAATACACTTGTTTTGTTTTCACTTGATTACCAGAAAAGATTAATTGCCATGAGATTGGTGGCATCTCTGATATCAGCTCAAGTAGGCAAACGGTTTATATGTAACTACATACTGTATATATTCCTAAAAATTTAGGTGACTAAAAAAATGTCTTTTTTAGTAATTATTGAGGTGAAATAAATGATGACATAACAGATAAAATTCTTGCCATGGTGTTATAAACACTGTGATATTCCCTTTGCCAGTTTTCATTACTGTCCTCACTGAGATTTAACATAAAGTGTTACCATGCTTTCCCTAAATGTACGCCATCCATTTTCCTTAATGTGGTGAGTATGGTTGGTTTTACACATCTACTGTGAATGTGATATGTGTGAGTCTGTGTGTCTCACAGGAAAGAAGCTGTCTGATTTGGAGAGGGTCACATCTCTGAAGGTCTACAACTGGTTTGCCAACCGCCGCAAAGACATCAAGAGGCGCGCTAACATTGGTAATGTCTACTTCCATGTATGTGTGTGCGAATAGTAGTAGTCGTTATTGCAGTTATTAATACTGTATGTCTAATGTGATTAAAGAACTAACAGATGAATTTTGGTGTATGTTATCTATTAAGAACTTAATTGTTTCTTATGCGCTACAGTTACTAAAAAATAAGCAAACACACATAAGAGCTTTTAGTCTTCAGCACACATCCTTGTTGACCAACTGCGTGTTCTTTGCTCCATGCATCATCTAACCAACATTTGGAAACCATGCTGCTCGTCACAAATGCTTTAGAATTTCACGTTTCGTTTCAGAACTGCATTGTTGTCCTGCTTTCGTCTCTGTTTGCTTGGATGTGAATGTGATGTTGCTTGAGGTCGATACGCTATGAGGAAGTTTGTGTTTTTGAAGAAGCAGCCATCTTGGAGAGTCACGGCATTGAGGTCCAGAGTCCAGGAGGTCAGTCCAACAGCGATGAGGTGGATGGCAATGATTTCCCTGATCAGGTAAAAAAAAAGATGTTGACAGAACTTTAACTCCTCCTTAACACAGACACAGCCTCTCATACAACTGCCCAGTGACAACAGCAGTCAACTGTATTTGCTCTGAGCAGCTGAGCATGTGTGGAACAGTAAATATACACTGTTAGCTGTGTGTGAAACATTACAATATCTTTGTTTTGTTTTGTTTACTGTATGTGTAACCTAAATTTATGTTGCTCTGTTACAGGGTTGTGATGTGTCCTTATTTGAGAAGAGAGCTTCAGCCAGGCAGTTTGGTTTCAGTCGAGCTGATCTCTCCTCTCCAACCCAGGTACTGCCTAATAACATGTTGTTTCCACATCACATCTGCTTTTATTTGTGAGTTTTGGAGATGGAGAAGAGAAACTTTGAATCAAAGATAAAAAAATCCAAATTAAGTCTTAATTCTTTCCCACTCTACTTTTCTCCTCACTCAGGTTCCCACCCTGCTCCCCAGCTGGTTTTCCGCTCTCGGTAGAGGAGGCTTGTCTGGACAGAGGAGCACTTTTCTGATTGGCCGCTCCCTGGTGACAGGGACGGGTACTCAGGCAGAAGGTTCGAGATTGTCAGGCGTGTCCTGGTCTCCGCCCTCCCCTTCCCTCCAGGACGAACCCACCGTTAACACCGAGCTGTCCGAGCCCCAGGACCCAATCAGCTTGGAGAAGGCGGCTGTCAATCACGGCAACCAAGCCCTAGCCGGCCAGGTGGATGGGGCAGGGTGCAGTATGGGGAATGACATCAAAACAGAAACGGTGGAGGATGACTGAAGGGGGCGGTGGATGTCAGAGTTGTCGGAGTCATGAATAGAACAGGTGTGTTAATATGCAAGCAGATTTTATAGGAATGTAATAAGTGGGGGAAAAAAATGACCAAAAGTCGTGTAAACTCCATCCCTGAGATACCTCCCAACCCTACCTCCAACCACCAACCTGCTCTGCTACACTCTTATAGGCGCTACTAGTATAAAAATGATAATAATAAATGATAATAATAGTAAACTTTTGTTAAGGTCCTCCTCAACAGACTGTGGAGGATTTAAAATGCCTGAATAAAAATGAATCAAACTAAGAAAATGAAATAAATTATGAATGACTTACTTATAACACAGTAGATGCATTTATTTCTCACTGTGCATTGTTTCCCACTGTTTCTTGGTTGGTTTGTTTTTATTAAGGCATTTTACATCTTCCATAGAGGAATGAGTAACAGGACATGATGCATTGTGCAGATTTCAAGGAAACCTGCATTCTCACAGCAGGACAACACTGTATTTGACAAGAGGTTCAAATAGTTTCAGGGTCTTGCACTGTGATCACAACTGAACAGCCTCAAAAACTAACTACATCAATTTGAAAGTTTTTAGTTGATGGTAACTGATTGTTTTTAAAACTCTCATTTCATCACAGTTGATTATAATGTTTTAAATTGTTGCTGTTCACTTCTTCCTGAGAAGAGCAGCAAAATAAGCTTAGTTATCTTAAAAACTGAGGTCACAGCATGTTGGTCACATTCCTGTGAGCCTAAGAAGATATAAAATATAAAAGAATGATCCATTTCTCCATCCCGTGAAATAAGATGAGATTATGGAGGCGAAGACGGTCCATAATAATTTAAATCATGAATTCAAACTATCATTTGTGCAAGGATAGTTTGAATTGTTAAAATGCCAATAAATTCCAATACTTTTCAAATGCAATAGAAACTATTGCATTGAAAATTTTTAATTTGGAATTTATTTTCCTAATGGAGAAAATTAAACTGTCCATGGTTTTCTGCCACTCTTCTGAACTGGTCTTTGCTTCAATATCAATAACTAGTAAGTTTATTCAATATACAAATGTCACAAGTAGCTGAAACTGTTGATGGATTTATATGAAAACAAAAAAAAAGACGTCCAGGTGACGTGATGATGCAGCAGAATTAATGATCACTGTGAGATCATCTATAATCAATATAGATCAGTCAGTGAAGAGGGCTTCAGCAGTGTCATAAACCGTTTAGATGCAACATATTAAAGTGTATGCATACAGTATACACATACGTATATACAGTATATTATATAAACTGTGAGGGTGTCTGCACCCTATCTACTTCTATTTACATTATATAGACATATTAGCTTCAAATGAAAGAGATTATTATGAGTTTTTCTTGATGGTGTAAGGCGAGTGATGCATTAGCCAAAGTATTAAGTTGAAACTTTCTGTATTTTCTGAGTGCATGATAGTCATGGAAGAAATACAGTATGTATTAGAGAGATGTAATCAAAGACACATCAAATGTGTCAAATTATTGCAAGATAGATGGTGAATTTTCCATTTTAGATATATCTGTGTTTGTGCTTGATATGCCATGTGTTCTAAACACATACTGAGAGTGTTTAAATCGCATTTTCATTTTAAATGACACTTTATTAGATCAACACCATGGTGCTTAGGTTCTCTGCTGTTTAAACATTTCAGTGATCAGCGTGAGTGACGGGAGGAAGAAAAAAAAGAAAATTTAAGAAACTGATGTTTTCCTCAGAAAGCTAACAGTTCATATTTAGTGTAATGAGTTTGATTCTCTTGAAACAACCACAACAAGAAGTTTGTTTTAGATGAAAAACAAATATTTGATCAAGTCATGAAATTCTTGTGCCAGTACAGCCATTGTTGAAGTCCAACAGTTTTTTACATTAACGTCCACAATTAAATATTAAGTCAGATTTTCCCCTCTTTGTGTTTTTAGACAGGATAAGCACATTAATCTTAAAATACAAAGTTAAAGTACACAAACATCTGCACTCTAACTGTAAAGTTAGCACTGACCTTTGGTCACCTTGTAAAGTTGTTAAGACTAATACATTACCAAACAGCTGCCTGGTTACACACACACAGACACACTTTAGCATTGATTTGAAGTTATGTTTAAGGATGTGACAACTGTCAGTGCAATATTCCGATTTTTTTTACTTTATTTTGAGAAAAATAGCGGGCTATTCACTGTGCTCACTAGCTGTTACTAACCTCGTTTTTCTGCTGTTTGACACTGTGCAGGTAGTGTACAGTAGGTTTATTGGT
This sequence comes from Sandelia bainsii, assembly GCA_032362345.1. Taxonomy (NCBI): domain Eukaryota; kingdom Metazoa; phylum Chordata; class Actinopteri; order Anabantiformes; family Anabantidae; genus Sandelia; species Sandelia bainsii. The sequence goes on along the minus strand of JAUMHL010000018.1, from coordinate 24,737,551 downwards.
TTGTTCCACAAAAGCTGGCTACAGCTTTATGAGAGTGGAGTTTGCTGTCCACAAAACCAAAACAACAAGCTAAAAGAGGCTACCAAACTTAGGGTAACTGCACAGTTGGGTGATAATTCCCTGAGTGCTCACCACTATGAGGGACCCTTGTTATGTTACACACACACAGATACTTTTTTCATTATTGGGAAAAAAAAAAGATTAGTGCAGCTTTAAGTTCACTGGGTGATCACTGCTGATAAGCTATCAGACACTAAGTAAGACCCACCACTTGTGTTAGCATAAGTGTCAGCTGCTTACGTTTCAATGTGTAGTGCAACCATTTTGTGAAACATTAACAACTGACTAAAAACCTTCTCAGTGAATAACACTGGAGTAGATCATATATAGACATCTCAAATCTGTATTAACATACAACAGAGCAGTCGAGCTTTGATCCAACCATACTGAATCATTTAATACATATTTGTTTTGTTCAGCACATCAAATGTAATATCTTTAAGTTAAAGTGCCTTATATTTTGCAGTGTACTAACACAGGATCAGTGCATGAAGGAGGACTTCTACAATGGCTTTACATACATCACTGTATTATTACTAATGCATGCAAGCTAAACACATGATCTTTAACAGCCAACACTAAAGTAGCTTCATTCAAACCGGTTCCTCATTGTTCATCACCAGGTGCTTTACAGGCTAAGCTACTAGTTCAGAGTTAAAGACTCAACATATATACCTCACTTTACCCCCTCAGCTACAGTATAAGCTACACCTCTGCATGTTCCTCCATAGCTGCTTCAATGTGAATCAAAGTTTAGACTGTTATAGTAAAATAAAGGTAGAGCTAATGTATTGAGATGAGACTGACAGCAGACTGTGACATAAAGGTGGTTCACGCTGGCTGATCTGAAACAGAAATGTCAGTGTCCTTTTTAAAAGGGAAATTCCCTCTTAAACCCAATGCCAATAAATATCAAGTTGGAAAGTAAAGGGAAATTCCACTGCAGAAAAGAATCTATCCATTCACAACCTCGTACAACTCGACAAAGTAGTTGTAAAATAGTTTCCCCTCATCCTGGTGGAATTCTTAAACAACTTTTTATTTTTGGTTTCAGAATAAGTTTTGTGGTGCAATGTCTCTTTAATTGTAAGACAGCAGAGCTGTTCTAGGTGTCTTTGCTTTAAGCATTTATGTTACTCTGAGGCAACATTTGTTAGAATTATTTACACCAAAATATCAACATATGCTATCCCACTGCGGGTTAGATGTTTTTTTCTTTTTAATCTGCTAAGCAGAAGCCTTTCTGAAGTGAATCTTTAGATTCATTTAAGACAACATTATGTCATGATTTAAAATCATTTAATTTGTGTCACACGTGTTCTTTTGAGTTCTGAAGCAGCAGATTGTGTTCTGCTGTTATTTATAACCATGATAAAGCCAAGAAGTCTGAAAGCAAAATGAAAAAGTGATTACTAAACGTTGAATGAAAACCACAACATATAAAGTAAATGCACACATTCATAGTGAGACACAGAAACTAAAGTGCAATATATTAAGTGAAAAGCATACGTGAGGTTGCTACTTTGCTGCACGATGTCTGTTTCTATCTAAATGTTTAATTGTGTGGAAATGACAAAAATGACAAAATCTTGAAAAAAAGTTGGTTCAGAGAGAAGTGTGTGTTGATAAAAGCAAAGTTCTCACTCTTCTTCTACAATGGTTTAATAGTAGCAGATGAACATTAAATCACATTTTCTCTTGCCATAAAAAAAAGAAAAAATTTTACGCTAATGTCATGACTGCAGTTTCACAATCTTCTTCTCATTTAGAAGTTTCACTCCCATTCCTGATGGGTCTTTTTTAAAATCTTGACTACATTTCATTTTGCTTTCAGTTTTTGCCCCCAAACTGCCTCCATACTTTTTGTACCAGAAATTGTGTATTTGTTATAATGGATGTGATGAACTAGAGCTACAGTAACACTGTGTTTCCCGTATGTGACACAGATAGCCTTTGCTCTTCCACTTGTGTTCAGCGCCACAGCGTCAGGCTCCTCATGTGGTGTGTGTCTTTTCATTGGTTAAAATGCAGTTTTACCCTCTGCCTTCAGTTGCCTTTTTGTACGGTTTTGTTTGAAATCCTGAACTTCCTTTATTGGTTCTTGACAGGAACAAAGCAGCTGATGATTCAGATCAGATCCTGTTTTATCGTTGGCACTTGACATTTGTCTTTCCCATTACTGTCACTTCCTCAACGTGGATACTACAGTAAATATTTGTCCTAATGCTGAGATGCTTCCTTTGGCGCTTGGCTGACAAAATTAGGGTCCATGTCGATGAGATCTGATCTGAGATCTGCTGCCAGAACAAAGAGTCAGCTCATGCATCAGGACTGAATGTAAATGCTGAGTGCTGTTGTCCGTCTCCTGTTTTCGTCAATATTATCTCAACACCATGAGATGCAGTGCGACATATGAAGAGTCTCACAATGCTGTTTTTATTTGCATGGGAAAGAAAGGACATTCATCATTCATATATTCAGCATAAATCATGTAGATGTTCCAGTCTTTAAGTTCTCATTTAATCAGCCAGTGGCTGGAAATACTGGTCCAAACATTTTATCAGTCACGTGAAAAGCATTTGTATTAAAAAAAAAAATCAAATGTGGTTGCCGTCTCATTCTTGGCAATAAACTCTTCAATAATTATCTGTAAGATGAAAAATATCAAACCTCAGCAGGATGTTTGTTGTGTCAGTTTGAATTGATATTTTTTAATCCCCTCTTGTTCTCGTCTATTTCAAGATTTAGTGCCTTTTTTGGACAGTAGACTGTTCTGTAATCGCTATGTAGAAAATCTACATATGCATTTTGTTACTTTTTCATCTGTTGGATAAACCTTATTTGTTATTTTTAAGGTGTGTTTTTATTGATATTCTATTTACAAGGGAATAAAAACTGATCAGAGTCCATGCAGTGTGTCGTGGTTTGTTTAGTTGTGTCACGTTCTGTGTGTGAGTGTGAAGTTAAAGTGACCTGAACTGCTTATGAAAATACCGTATATTTGAAGAATGATCTGGAGCAGTGCAGGGATGTTCACTGGTCTGGGTGGCACTACTTTAATTGTGTTTTGGTCTGTACCAGATTCAAATCTTCATCACAAATTAAAGCTGTCGATTTTATTTTTCAAATCACTTCAGGGTCACATCACAAACACAAAAACAGAAAAATAACTTTTTGTTTGTGAGGGAAGAAAGACACATGTTCAAGTGCTAAAAACTTTTCATCATTTTAACCACAAGAACCTGAGGAACAACGAACACCCACAGTTGAATCCAATGAATGTGTTTTTATAGAGGAATAATCCAGAAATCTATTTGTTAGAATTTAAATTTCAGTAAAGTAAAGGCAAAGGCTGCTCCCAGATCAGGCCACCACAACTCATTTCTTTAAACATGAAATGAGATTAGTGCAAATAAAGATCAAATGCTGTGTTAATCTTACTCTTTTTATTTATTTTTTTCTTACCTGATAACAGTTCAGATGATTTAAAAAAAGGAAATTATAAATGTATTAGAATACACGTTTATTCTTTGGATTGCAGCATAGAATTACATAAAACAAATTAAATTAATCAAAACCCAAACTTGTGCTCAATTTTTCTTTTTGTAAGTCTTAATATGTGCACATATACACATACATACAAAGAACAACCACACACGCACGTACAAATGACACATGAAGGCAAACCTGCTCAATGGAATCAACAGTAGCAGTGACTGCTAATGATTAGTCAGGATGATTGACATATAGTAATACTGCTGACAGGGCCGAGGCCACTTTAAATGTTATTCAAATTTTCCTTCAGATGAATGTGTGTAAAAGAACTGGAGGGGCTTTTTTTTTTTTGCACTACCAACATGGTTCTACTAAAACTCCCTGACTTATAGCAAGCACCAAACCCAACTCCTTAAGTGCCCCTATTAGTGTTTCATTATTACACAGCACTGTTGAATATGGCTGCTGGTGCCTAAAATGAACACCAACGCCATCTGTGTTCTTTTTACAACGCACCAAAAACAGCAGCTGTTTCTGAATTTTCCTGGAAAGCGGAACCAGCTGTCACTGTCAAAAACGCCAAAAAAAGGATGTGCACCTGTCGAAAAGGCTGAGTCGCATCACCCAACAGCCACGTATTGCTCGTTTTTGTGGTTTTATTCAAATGTTTGAGAAGACGCAAAAAAGTAAACTTGATGCAGCCAGTTCAGCGGTGAAGCAGGTGCTGCAAGGCCTCAGGGGAGAAGTTGTCAGTATAGTAGAGTATTCTGGACGACTGAGACCAGGGACAGAGGTAGTCACAGGGGTGAAAACTAACAAGGCAGGAAGTCTTTATCCAACAACAAAAACCTGCTATTTAGAAGATTTTCAGGATTCGATCTGATCCCACGTAGACAAAAACTGTACGGCAGTGGTGAGGTATAATTCCACTGAAGTAACTGAGGTTTAACAGCAGCCACCAGGCAGCGACACAATGACCTTCCCTCTAGTTATAAAACCCGACAGCTGATATTTTTTATGTCTGTTTAAACAGCAAACCAGGATGGTTTTTATGGTTCTGAAATAACCGTCTTTAATCGCACAGTACACTGAGGTACAGCATGTTTTGTTAGAGCCGGGATCATTCCTGCTAAAACAAGTCTGGCTCCAGGTTGAAGGCCACGTTTCGGTAGGGGGGTGGGATGTTGCTCCGGACCAGTGATCCTGTAGTTAGCACAGAGCTGCAGAAAATGCTACAGGAGGTGAATACAACAAAGATATGGGACCAAACGAAAGCACTTAAGACAAGAAACCAACAGAAATGAAACGGTGAAAAAGATAAACATTCTGCAGGACTGAAGATTCATACAGATCAATATGTCGTGTTGATACAGTCACATAAATAATACTGCTGCCGGCTGTGGCAGAATGAAATGAAACCATCACATCAAGTCCATTGTGTTATTACAGTTACAGTTATTACTAATCCTAATTACTAGTCTCTTTTTACAGTTCCTTATTGAAATACTGCTGCTCTGTGTGCTCACAAGCTGCGTTTTTCTTCTTCTCCAATGTCAGTGCTGCACTTCAATCTGATAAAGCAATGTATTTATGATGCGTGGAGAGCCACAGAGGCTGCTCAAAGGAAACTAATGTTTTTCGTGTAAAATACGATCTCACAATGTAACTTGTTTTTATTTTTCTACTTGAAAAGGTGGCTGAAGTGCAGGTACAGCTGAAGATTATTGCTCTAAAAAATAAAAATAAGTGGACAATTAAAGCAGTATCATAAGAACGAAAAGGTAAGTTTGCAAGTGTTCGAGAAATGAACTTTTTTATGTGCAAATCAATTGAAGCGTTGATATGAAAACAGTGTGTAAAACATAGATGGTCACATGGTTTCTGAGGCACAATAACATAAAGGAGCATCCAGAAGCCTGAAGTGATCTCAAACCCCTAAAAATGTGTCCGAGCAGAGACCAGGACGGGAAAGTCCACCGGCCACGGAGACTGGAATTTTACATTTATCAGACAGAGTGAGCAGGGTCCTGTCACTCCCAGATCAGATTAGGTACAATAAGTAAAGTGGCAGGTGGTGGTAGCTTCCCATCTTGGCAAGGACACGAGAATCAAAGCCAGGTCCACCCCGCATTCATACCATACACACAATCACACACACACACACAATACACGCGGGAAAGCTTTACTTCATTCCTTCATTACCACAATATCTGGGTCCGACCTACTGTCCTGTACGTACCATTTCACATCCTGCTGACCAATAACATACCAGATCTTTCTAACCTCCTACAGTAACCAATCAGAGAACCTGAGGAAAAAATAAATACACAGATAATAACTGTATAACTATGGTGACATACTGTCTCATCTGCAAATTCACTGTGACTCCATCATTACGGTTTCTCCCAATCCTCTCAAAATCAATGCACCCACAACATGTTTCAAAATCACTTCTCCAAGGCTCACATGACAAAGCGGCTCCTTTTCAAACTTTTACTGCTTATAAATATATTGGCCACTTAGCTAATGCACCGGCGTTCATTTCTACATGAGGGGTTAAAAAAAAACTACTGAACTCCCGTCGAGCATACAGTAAGAGATAGACAGTGCTGAATCAACTGATCTATTTACAGGTCAATTTACTGTGCTAATAGCAGCAATTTTCATGGAATAATTTGTGCAAGATTTATTAAAATAAAAAGGCTTTATTAGTTTTCATGCGATAAAGGCATGTGTACAAGCATTTTAATATAAATAGTAAAATCACGCCTCTCGAATTAAGAAGAAGCGACATAAAGGAATGGGATTAAAAAAAGAAAGCATCAAAGATGATTTGGACATACTGAGTGTGTTTACATGCATGCACAGTATTCCAGATAAGATTTATATGCATCTTCATATCAACACCAGTCTTAGCTATAGATTATTTTGTGTACAGTAAATAAAAGCATAGAAACAGCCTGCAGACAGCACATATTCAGGTGTGTCATCATCAGTTTGGCTGCTGTAAATAGGTAAACTATCCCAAATAACGTCTATTCATTTTCAATTTTTAAATTATCGTGTCAACACATGACTATAGCTCAACTTGGTGAGACTAAGGACGACTCCAACTACACAGTTTATTAAAGGGGTACTCCAGAGATTTATTATAGTGATGTCACAAAGTTTGAAAACTTGCAAAAGACAAAAAAAAAAAAAAGATTAAAATCAAAGCACCAGAGGCAGAGATATGTCCAGATATTTCCTCAACATTAAAGCCAACATCTCCCATAATGCAACAGTTTCTATCATTAGACTCTTTCCACCTCTGAGTTTATAACACAGGATTTCTGTTATAGGTCTGTAGTCTTCATATGGTAACCCCGATGATGTCATCATGGTTATTTTCTCAGACTGAAGTTGATGCATAAAACTGGTGGAGTGCCCCTTTAACTTACTGAAAAAATATTGGAAGCACATGTTGCATTCTGTCTCCATTCTTCATTGTATACACAAGGTATAAAACAGTGCTGAGGTTTACTGCCACTGAACGTCCATACAGTAAATAAAACTACAGGAACAAGTTTAACATATTTAATTCCTTCAAAAATGTCTGATAAACAACTAATTGGAATAAAAAAATCCTAAAGTCTGCCACATCATTCAATCTTTTCTTCAACAGATGTGTCAGGAATGTTTGGTCAGAAATGCTTCTGTGTTTAATATTTTCCCAAAACACACTTGTAGCTCAGCAGTGTGAGTCAATTAGACTCGATTCTCTTAAAACAGATCAAATGCATAGAAGCAACTAAATTCTGTCCTAAAGCGTGAAATATCCACTTCCATCTCACTTTCTTCTCCTCCATACACACACATGCCTGTTTCCACCAAAGCACTAGACGGTGCCTCCTGCTGTCCACATGTCACTGGTCACTTACAGAGGATAACCGGCTCATTCGCTCTCACACACATCTAGACAGCCCTCTCAGATGAGAATAGAGAATGTCCTTTAGTTTAAGGCCATCAACAAGCTTTGTCTCATTACTACAACTAGTCTGAGGTAGGGCTGTAACTATTGATTATTTTCATTATTGAGTGATCTGCTGAATAGTTTGTTGATTAATTGTTTTGTCTATAAAATGTCAGAAATTTGTAAAAAAAATACCAGATTAAACTACCTACAGACCAAGATGATTTAAGTTAAAAATCCAAATATATTTAGTTATCTATCATCCAAGCAAAGAACTGAACATCTGAGAGGCTGGGATCAGAAAATGCGTAAAAAAAATGACAAAAATGGTTAATTATCAAAATAGATTTAGCTGATTGATGTTCTGTCAGTTGAGTCATCGATTAATCGTTGCAGCTGTAGTATGAGGAGTCTGTCAACACATCATCTACCCCTCTATCTCACTGCATCATGACCACACACACACGTTCTCTTCACATGTAGAAGCTACTTATCCAACATCTCCAGTGCAAAATCGACTTTTAAAGCCTCCCAGTACAAATAACTTGCTCCCACAGTGGCTTTGTCCCACAAGGACACGACTTTTCCTACACATCTAATCTTTAACACCAACACAACTATGACAATATGAACTTTGTGCACACGAGGAAACACTGTACAACATTTACAATACACTCACAAATGAACATGCACACACGCACAGCGTCCTTTCCCCTCTATAGTCCCTGAGATCACCTCACACTTAGCACAAGGCATTCTCTAAATTAAATACACAGAAATAAAATGCAAATTGAGCCATGGTCAAGGCACATTCTGGGAGGATCTATGTTCAAGAGAAAAAAAAAAAGGAGTCCAGGAGGGAGAGACGAGTTTCAAACAAGTGTCAGCCTGCAGACCGGACCAAGTCAGGGGGGTGGCAGCTAGAGCAGGGAATTCTGGGACACGGAGTCCACAATATATCCAGGGATGCAAACACATCACAGGTGAAAAAGCAGCAAAAGCCTGCAGTTACAGTATGACCGACATGGTGACAGGTTTATGTCATTCTGATTTAGTTAAAATATTTTTTTAATGTTATGGTCACACCTGCAAGTATTATACACAAAATTTTAAATAAATTTGCAGTGTGATATAACCTGCGATCAGAAAAGTCTCTCCTGCCTAAACTGTGACTAGTTTGCATCCCTGTATATCAGCTCAGAGAGCAGGCCTGAGACAACTCACTCAGTCTGCAGCATCCAATCCGCAGCCTCCAAAGTCTGCTTCCTTTCCCTCTCAGCAGTACTCTAGACTGCCATTCATCTAGCATTATCTTCCTATTTGATGAACAGTTCTTCCATAGACTTTTATATATTCTGCATAGTCTTCCTTCAACTTACTTGCATTTGTTCACAATAGTTTCTCCACTGACTTTATTGTTATTCCATCCATTTTCCGAGTGAATGGACGTAGTAAGTGTAGACTCCAGCTATGGGGGGGTGGGCGATCAGTCAGTTCAGATGTGTTGGCCTGTGGCATAGCTGGGAAGAAAAGAGGAAAGGAGGCTGTGGGGAGTTCATCTCTCCCATCCAGGTCCTACTTTCCCTGTTTCAACTGCTCCAGGACTTGCGGTTCTCCCCCCGGCGGCCAACAATGGCTTCTCCTCGCAGGACGGGGACGTGGGCAGCAGGGGCGCATTCTCCTGTCCGCCCACTAGTCCGATCACGGGAGGACAGCCGGTCTGGACGAACCAGGACCCCGTAACCCGGTTTACAGTGAAAATACCGATGACCTCCAATTGAACCATCATTCTTACCTGTAGTTAGAAAACACAGGTCAACACCAGTCAGACGTGTTTGAGGAAGTGGTTTTTCCATTTATTTGTGTAATTTGGGTGATAGTACCTACCTACAGGTGTGTCCAGCTCCACCCCCACCCACACTCCCTCAGCAAACTGCGTCACTCCCACGTAGCGCACTGTCCCGGCCTTATTGCTTCCTACTGTAACATATGCCCCTACAGTCAGCCAATTAGGTAGTGTGTCGTCATGGTTACGCTCGTCCACAAGGATCTCCAACCTCTCAAAGCCGTCCCCACCCCCTCCTGAGTTTATTAGCTTCTGTTCAGAAAAGGAGTTTTCTGGTGTGATGTTGTTGTGATTGGTTGAGCTGTTGGAAGCAGGGAGAGCGACCATGGTCATCTTGGCGGCACACTGAGAAGGAGAGGTCACAACATCGTTGCTGTCAGCACCCTGCTGCTGGGGGTTTGTGGGTAACGTAGTCTCAGCAGCCACGAGGGAGGAAGACGAGGAGGAGGGTTGGAGAACGTCAGAAAGGGTAACTGTAGAAACACTAGTGGAGAAGTAGCCGCTTGACGACTGGCTGAGGGGGCTGAGGGGGGTGGTGTCATGCGGGTCATGCACAGGAAGAGGAGGGACCTCTGGGAACTCTGCCTGACTGTCTTTGGTTGGGGGCTGTAGAATAGCAGTCTACAGGAAATCAACAGTTGCCGCAGGAGCAGAGGAACAGGCGAGAGCATGCAGACAAGGCAAAACAACAAAAAAATAATTTCACCTTTTGTGCAACAGGCAGTAGTGCAACAAATTCTACAGTCATGAGTTATTTATATTTATCTTTATCTAAATACTTACTACTTGACTGCAATACGTTAAAAGCAAGAAAACTACACATACAGCAAATTATACTGAGAACTGATGTAAAAAAAGAATTACAAAATAACAGTACTGACTTGCCCACACGTGGAATTCAATAAAATGATTCATGGGCCTTTCATCCCTTGTAAAGTAAATTCACTGTAAGGGGTGGGAATAAAAATGTTCAGTCCTCATTCTGAGTAAAAGTCCAATCCAGGTGTGCTGAAGCTAAATGTGGCTCCAGTTGTCAAATCAAGTATTTATCTCCCAGTTACTATATTTATAGTATGAATTAACTAACCTAATTTGTCTTATTCAAACACCTGAAGCCTCATACTGGCCTCAACCGAACTTTCAAAAACAAGTATTGTGGATTTTTGGATCACTTACACTGCAATTCTGTAATAAGTACACCCAGTGTAGCTGAGCTCAATTTTAGCTACTGTAGGCTTATTCAATTTTTTTTTAATCTGTTACAAACTAGAGTTGTGGGGGTTGAAAGAACTGGACGTTTAGGTAGTAGGGGGTCTGACCCATAATGTGGATTAAATGTTAAGATAAAGTGTGTGGGTCTCTGCTGCTTTGATTTTAACCTTCTATCTATTGCAAGTTCCCCAACTTTATCCTTATCCTTTATGGAAGTGCACTGTTAAATAGAGGCCAGTGTGGACAGGCAGTAACTACTGTGACCAACAGCGCCTTCAATGTTAATTTTGGGCCTGTCTAAATATTGTAATGAGACACTTTTGGAAAAAAAATCTATACTTTAATGCTGTGCACCCTGGATTTATATATTTGATAAATATAGCACACATATATCCACAGAAATAATTTAAACCAAATTACAAACACCAAGATTTCTGTGCCATTTTAGCATATAACAAAATCCTGTATTAATAAAGTCCTTAATAAAAACTGAGATTAAAAGTTATTTATCAACCACGAGGCAATAAAACAAACTGAGATCAACATGTGAAGGTAAGAAAAATGGGGGAAAATCTCACCGTCTCAACCTTGACTTGGCTGTCATCCCCTCCTGATGAGGTCATGATACGAGGAAAATGCTGCTGAGTAACAAAAAACAAGGTTGGGGCAGGAAAATAAGAGCAAACGTCTGCATGCACAAACACTGTTTCCTAAAAATGTACTGGTTGCACCAGTCTTGCATAAGTCAGTACAAATAAAATTATGAAACATTTTGACCTTTTTAAATAGTACTAGTCTTAATGTTACCATGTACCATATTTAAACAATTAAATGATGTAGTTCCTTTAAATAATAATAATAATAGTAATAATAATAATTGATACTTTATTGATCCCCTTGGGGAAATTTGTTATGAACAGGCTATCCCTGTGAGGCGCCAAGGGTCAGGGTATCAGTGTCTTGTCCGAGGACACCTCGACATGTAGCCTGCCAGGACTGGGAATCGAACCGCTCACCCTCAGGTTTGAAGACGACTGCTCTACCCATTGAGCTATCATGCCGCCCAAAGAAAAAGAAGTTAATTTGACTCGTCTTTCTCTGCACTGTACTGGGCTGCTCTACTACCTGCTGGGTGTGCGGTGAAGGTCTCAGCTCCTTTTTGTCGTCTCGTGCTGGAAACAATGACTTGAGCAGTTTGGGCATCTGAGGAACCAGCGCCTTAACTGAAAGATAAGAGGCAGCAAGTCCTGAACGACCTGGGGAGAGGTAGTGGGTAGGCCAGAGAGGAGGAGGAGGAGGAGGCAGAAGAGAGAAAGGAGGCAAGGAATTGAGGAGATGTGGAAGGCAGAGGAGGTGCGAAAGATTAACAGGAAGTTGAAAGAAAGTCCAGGAAATGGCAAAAAAAAAAAAAAACCAACACAGTGGTAGACTGAGAGAAGAAGACATCAGCTGGATGTGATTTAAAAATATTCTAATCACTGGATTGAGAAACAGAGACGAATCAAAATCAATTAATTCCGTTCATTTATAAAACAGAATTAATCCAAAGCATGTCACAGTAACATAAATTCTGACCGACACCACTATGAATCAGCTAGTTGACATATTCTGATTGACCCGACACTGGAAGCTTTAACAATGAACTTGATGAGGGAGGAGAAAGAAGCTCACACTGAGTTAGACAAAAATGAAACAATAGGGACGATGGCAAATGATGGAATGTAGAGATTTATTACACATCCGTTTTGAAGAGAATGATGGGAACAGAGTAGAAACCTGGCATTTTATAATGAGATGACAAATGGTTGTTATGGCAACATCAGACAGATTAGGTGACTGAAAGCAAGAAAGATAGTCTGCAAGCATTGTTGAGATCAACACATGGTAGAAATGAATAAACCTATGTGGAAAAAAGAACAGAGTAGAATGAAAGAAAGATGGTAGGAGTGTAGCATAGAGAAGAATAGAGATTTACATGGACTTTGTGAAGGAGATGAAATGAGTGAGGAGGAGAGAGAAGTATAGGAAGTGAAGGGAGGAAGTTTACCTTGCTCTGGTTCCTGGTTCTGTGGGGGTGTCATGGCGAAGGGAGTAGGGGATGAAGAAGGGGAGGTGGAGTAAGTGGAAGGGGATGAGGCTGGGCGGGGGAGGGTGCGATGAAACTGAGAAGGCATGAAGATATCCTGTTGACTCTCCCATCGACCCTGAGAAGCAGACAGACAGAAAAATCACAGGATATTGGATCAGAAATAATAACATACAACATCAGAGAGCTGAGGTTTATTTCTAAAGTGAACAGATACGAGGTGCAACAAAAAGTGTGTTACCTTATCGTCCAGCAGGCAGGTTGTGGACAGGTCTTGTCTACTTCCTGACAGCTGAGAATGGACAGAGGGCATATTGAGAAAAAGTACATTGCATTATATTGTCATCATCTATGGTATATGTGTCTCTGTGTTTTACCCTGTGGACAGAAGGAGAACTGATGCTTCGCCTGTTGCTCCTCCCTTTGCCGGCCAGTTGTTCTTTCACTGCCACCTCCTAGAATACAAACAGGATATTCAATATTTTAGAAAATACAAAATTGAAAAAGTAAAATGCAAATAAATTATTTCCAACAAGCTTGCTGTGTTTTTTGCACATCCTGTCTTTTCTGAGACTCTGTACTGTACAATTCCCGTTTGTCCGTCTACCTGTCTGAGTCTATCCAGGGTCAGGATGTTTTCCAGACTCAGGACACTTCGGAGGTATTTCTCAATAGCAGCCTCATCATCAGCTGACTGGCTGTTGTGTGCGCTGGCAGCGAGTCGGGCCAGCATCTCTCTGTCCTCTGATCCAGGTGCGTCCTAATGAGACACATCATCAAGATTTGTGTTTACTAATCCAACTTGCTCCAGTCATCTTAACAGGTATGTGTTTTCCCTTTTCTCACCCCGGGGATGTTGGAGACCACCTCAAATGTTAATCCACAGCCAGGTATGGTGCTGCGGGTGGACATCCTTCTGAGAAGGTTGTGGGCGAACCCCTGACGACCCGGGTTAACGTTGACGCAGATTCTCTTCCTCAGGACCAGCTGCATGTCAGCTGGGTGACTAAGCTGAACCACCACTCGAACTGTCAGGTATACCCGCTGCTCGGGCCATGCTCCCCCACGACTGAGCTGGGGACACTCGTGGATGGTGGAGTCCCATGATGCTTCTGCTTTTACCTGTGGGGTTGACAATTGGTTAGCTGCTAACTACTGAAAAATTTGGCTCTGGGGCTTCTTCAGAAAAACACCTTATGCAGATCCATCCTCACCTCTCCATCGTAGTGTTTAACAATCTGTAGGTCAAAGAAGTCGTCCTCATCCTCACCACTCAGGGTGGCATCCCAACCTCCAGCCTCAGGAACCTCAAACTGGTCTTGAGAACTGAGGTCATCAGCTGGTGAAACAACAAACAAAACACAAGGTAAAAAAAAATCACTTCTACTCAAATTACTCAACCATTGCTTGAGTGTTTTAGAGTTCATATCATGTTAAACAATACAACAGTAAAGTCACTTTGAGGTGTTTAGATTCAGAATTAATGTGCTTTTGCACTCTTAGCAAAAAAGCTGACGTACGTTTGAGGTTGAGAAAGAGAACAGGAATATGAGTCTCCATTCCTGGCACAGGAACCCTGTAAACAAACACATAAACACTGTGATCAACATGTAAATGTGCTGGTGCCGTTGTGCCTCATTAAATATTAAAGTAACAAAGCTTACAGCCACAGTGATATATTAAAAAGCCAACAAACACACATGCTGCCATATGCCGTACCATTCAGCAGGTGCTCCAGGAATGCCACTGCCAGCAGAGGGCACCATAACTGCATTTCTCTCCTCTGTCAGGGTCAAGCGCCACTCCAGCAGCTGAGCCTCCCTTTCCATGTCATCCTCTGTCTTTTCTGTGCACACAACAACACTCCTACATTAAACACCTCCTACAGTAATCACCACCAAAAAACTAAATTGGCCCAATTCTGAAGTAACCTGCAAATTGTAGAGGACCACAACAAAAATTAAAGCAATAGAGAGTATTGTTTTTTTGATTGCATAAGTTATTTTGTGTTAAGGAGCAGGTAGAGTCTGTGAATTGTTTTGTAGTTTTACCTGCTTTGCTGACAAGACTCTGCAGGTGCTGGTCGAGGTATTCCTGTCGCTTGGTGAGAGCAGCTAGCCACTGCCGCCGCAAGCGCTCCAGATCTCTTTCCTGTCCAACAAACCCGTCACTTAATCAATTCAGCTGTATCTCAATTTATGACTTGATGGAAAACAGACAGAAAGAAGGAAAACAGATGGTAGACAGTGTCCTTTTAAAGTGATCTACCTGATAACTGTCCATCTCATCTCCTTCCTGGTTTGCTGTGGTGTTTCTGATCTCCACGCAGCCCACTGACACTGCAAGAACTATCTCTGCTATCAGAGGCATGGTACCCGAGTCCTGAACTGAACGCACATCCACCTGGATCCGCCTAGACTGACCCTTGAGAGGATGGGAAAGTGGGACATAGATGTTTAGAAGACAGGCCACTAGTCTGAAAATGTATTACTTTATTAATTAATTTTATTAATTTATTTATATAATAATTAACATTTTTAAGTTGGCTTTTCAGGTGATGTTTGCTAGTTCCACCTCAGGGATTGTGGCTGTGTTAGTATGTACTGTTACCTGACGAAGCTGGAAGATTCCCCCAGTCCGTACATCTCTAGCAGGAACAACTTCCACTGGGACAAAGTCTCCGTTCTCATTTATCTCCAGGATCTGAATCCACATCTCCAGGCGACGTGTCACCTCACTCCATCTGCAAAAATTAACAATATCAGCACATCTGAGCAACACCATAGCACTGCTTTTTCATCAGGTAAGCTAGTCTTACAAGCAGGCCTAAGAGTCCAAGGTAAGTGGGGGTGTCTACCTGTCTCGTAGTGTGCGTGTCTTGGCTTGGATGATGCTGAGGTCCCACAGGGCAGGGTTCCTGCCTGCATCTGCCTGCCTGTGTCCATATACTTCGATGGCAACTGCCCCTTCTGTGAGGTACTCGATGAAATCCTCAGTCACAGACACTGCTAGCTCCTACAGTACCCAAAAAACCAGTGTCATACCAACAACATATAGCCACTGTTAATACTGAAGCACAACAATGGTTCAACTCATACAAAGATCATTAAAGCTCTTAAATTTGTTGTTGTAAGCCTCAGAAAGTTGTTAACCTTGCAGCTGTCAAACACCACCATGCAGTGTGGGTCCTTGGTACTGGGTGACGAGGATGATGGGTCGACTTCAGGAGCAACGATGATGGGCTCAGCCTGGTCCCAGAATGCATACTGACAGAAGACGAAGTTGGACAGGTACTGGGGCAGACCAGTGGCCTGCAAGATCTTAATCTGCAGAGGACACACAGATCAAGGGTCATAAAAAAAATTAAAGACAAAGTAAACTTAATTCAATTCTATTCAATTCAATTTGATGCACATTATTTATATACTGCCAATTCACAACAAAATCATCTCAAGGCACTTCAAATAATAAGGTTATGACCTCACAGAGTTACATAGAAAACTGAAAAAATCTTCTTTGAGCAACCATTAGGTGACAGTGCCTTAACACACTTAGCCCGTCTTCAAGCATAATACAGCATAATAACTTGAAACCACTGACTGAACCAGGTCTGAATGACATGAGATAATGTAGCTATCTCTGATGATTTATCTGTCTTACCATGCAGACAAGTTTGCGATCCTGAAATTCTGTGTCCTGGTTGCTGTCTGGTTCATCTCCTCCAGCCATGTTGTCCTCTAAACCCCCTCCCACCCTCACTACCTCCACATGGAGGCGCCCTGCAACCTGTCCACAAAGAGAAGCGAGAAAACACAGAAAACAGCCTTTACCCAAATCATGCATAGAAGATCTTGGTGTTGGGAGTGATTTTTCACTAATTCTACTGTATTTTTAACTTATTTATCTTCCCCTAGAATTTTGGCATTATACATAATCATTCTAATAACAAGATTATGGTGTATTGTATGTGATTCTGTTGCTGTCTTCCTGTTCTCAGTTTGATGGTCGATCAATAAATTCAATCTTCTATTGCTGATCATGGTGTTCATAGCGCTGAGAAGTAGTTTCTAGGGGTATAAGAAAATATTGAATATCACAATATTATGTTTTGTGATATTGTATCCATTCTGAAAAATACCGTATTGAGTTTTAATTAACAGTTTACATGAAAAGATTTGTGGCAGACAGTGGTTCATTTTGTGTTGTGTTTAAACTTAATAAATGTTCTGATTGCATAAAAAAGGACTAATTTTTAAGAACTCTTACTAGATCTGGTGGTGTATTCTTTATACTATGACAATTTTCCTAAAATCTGTTTAAAACATTTCGCACTATTTCACCTCGCTTGAAGTATAGCAATATATCACAATGTAACGGCAATAATAGGGTGTAAGAATTAAACTGTTAGTGTTCTCTGCTTTGTTTAAACTAACAATGTGTAACTCCCCACCTCTCCCTTCTGGTTGATGATGGGAACAGCATATTGCAACTTGACATCGTAGAAGAGACAGGAAAGGAAGACATTGGCAACACCGATGAGACTGTGATTTTCCTGCTCATCAAAGAATGGGTCAGCTCGACGGAAATATGAGCGCATCACCTAGACAAGGTGGAAGGGGAAAAAAACACAGAACATATTTACTAGAACGCTTATTATTTATAATTCCAAAAGCTCACTGAAGATTTGTCCTCATTACACAATTAATACAGTCACGTGCACTCATGCTTACTGACAATACTGAAATAGTGACAAGGCAGGATTACTGGAAAACTTGAAATGGCAGATTTGTCAAGCTAACTCACTGGGTTGTCATGGTGATGGAGGTGGTAATCCTGCCACTCCTGGTACAGTTCTCTCATGTCAACCAGACGGTTCTCCATCTTCTCCAAACTCCAGATCTGTTTCCCTCGACACCGCCTTCGAACCTGAATCGCTGGTTCGCTGAGCACAGCATCCCTCTACACACACACACACACACAGATGCATTTAGACAATGCCTGTGCCTGTGCTAAAAACAGAAGACGGGAAATCTGTGCATAAGTGTGTCCATGTTTGTATGTGTGAGACCTTGCGGTTTGCGTTGAGGTTGTCTGATGGGATCTGCAGAGTGACTCTGTACTCAGTGTGTCGTTCCAGCTCCTCGGCGATGAAACACGCTTCTTGCACCAGGAGGTTTGCCTTCACTATCTGCTCCCTCAAGCGCCGCAAACTCCTCACCAAAACCGCCTCCCTGCAGGAGAAGAGAAGGAGCAAGCAAAGGGAGACAGAGGAGACGAAAAGGAATATAAGGAGGACATGTTCAGTTTGCATTCTTATTCAGATGAAGTAAAAGTTGCCAGTTCAATATGCATGTGTATTCTTGGTACACGTCCACACACAGATAGAGACAATCTCACCTGTCCTCACTCCACTGCCTCAGTCTGCTCTGAGCGCTGCTTGAGTGGCTCATCCCTCCCATACTGAGTCTCTCCAGGCTGCGGTAGTGAGACTGCTGCCCCGGACCTTGCTGACCAGACACTGGTGCTCCAGAGGGGCCTGTGGACAGGCGGTCCGGGTTCAGCTTCTTGCGGAGCTGTTGGAGCTCTTGCTCGTACATCTGCCTCTGTCGCTCCAGAGCAGAGCGCTTCTCCTCTTCATGCTGTCTCTCCAGAGACTGGAGGACTGCCTGCATGGGGTCTGATGGGAAGCAATAGAGACCCGTGAGAAAACACAGACAGAACACCAAACTAACTGATGTTCTGTCAACGAAGAATTTCTCTTTCCTGATTACCATTGTTTCCTAGAGCCTTCATCATGACTTCTGTCTGGGCAAACTCGTAGGAGAAGCTGACTTCACTGGACACTTCACTGGCAGTGTCGCCATCTGCGTCCAGCTGCTCGCTGCTGCTGCTGTTCTTCATCAGACCACCCTCACCCTCCTCATCCTCCGCTCCCCGCGAACGCCGCTTAGGCAGGTTGATCCTGCAGGTAGGATGACCAGTTTATTAACACTCGTGATTGGCATTATTTGGTGAGTCTGCAAGAATCCAGCTGTGAGTGCTTTTATTTGCTAGAACTTTAATAATTCCTCTGTGATATGTGATATACATGTAGAATGTTTTCAGAATATAAATCAGATGTCAGGAACTCTGAAACATAAAAAGAAAAAGGTAAATTTAAATGAAAACTAAACTAAGATTTCATGTGCAACTCGTGTAAAATGTTTAAATGATTTAAGGAATACTGAGTAACAGTCTAAGATACGAAATTGCATAACAATTGAGCAACATTGCAAACAGCTTTGCATAAAATTACCTAAAAAAGTGGTTGTTTCCCCAGAAGATTCGGTCGCCATGGTGAAGCTGCAGAGCACTGGTAACTGGAGAACCATTAACACATGTCCTATAACACAGTAAAAACAGCAGTTACAGTACAATGTACAGTTTAAAATAGAACAATGTTTTGGCTGGATAAAAAAAAAAGTTTTACTAGTTGATGCCTAACACAGCTACAGAGATTATTTTTCCCCTAAATCCAGGTAGGTGAATGTATTCCACACTAATGTTAATAATAAAATCTATAACTTAATATTTAATAATAACTTACCGAGCGTTGCGGTAGGGGGTGAGGATGACAGCAACATCTGCTGTGATGTCAATGACACAGTGTTCTGCCTGGATGCCCATCCCACACAGCTGGATGTCCTGAGAGTCTGCTGAGCCCACCTTTGTGTGTTCCTGAGACACAACATTCAAGACATTAGAAGGTGATGTCAGCTGAAAGGCAGAATGAATAAATGTGACGGTTCACTTGCCCCTGCTATGACTTTGTTGTCGTGACTTTATGTTTTTAGATCTTGCCCATCAAAAGTCAACTTGATTATTTTTTTCTTGAAAGCTGTTTTGTGCTTTCAGATTTGGTAGAACTGGTTTAATTTACTCTTGAGGTTTCCCAACACACATTGTTTTCCATGAGTACCCAATGTCCATCAGATGTCAACCAACTCCTAATTAGTTTGTTGTGAAAATATAACAGCAATGTCCTTTTGTGATTAATTTCTATTACAGCCGAGTTGAGACAATGTTTAAAGGCCAGATGAATTAGAAACGGTGTCTTGATCTGGCGCTCCTCTCTCAATCAGTGGAAAATGTCACCCACGCAGGCATGGGGAAAAAAATACCGTTGAATACCGTGAAACCGTCATAACTTTGAAAAATACAGTGATATAGAATTTTGGTCATAGAGCCCAGCTCTAGTGTGCGTACCTTCAGGTAGTACACCAGCAGTTCATTGAGGGCAGGATCAGCGTTTAGGTTAACGAGGAAACTCTTATCATCTCCAACTTTAATCCCTGAAGACTGAAGAGAAATACCCAGGCTCTCTAACTGCTTCTGACGCTCCTACAAACACAGACAAACATCATATTTACACAGTGTGGAATCCAGTATCTGCACAATGTGAAACAAAGTAAGAAAATATTTATTTATATTTATATTAATTTTGTATTGTTTCGTGCCACTTGTTTGTTTTACCTGTGCAATCTCCTCAGTTTTGCGAAGCTTCTCCTCCCAGGTGATGGTCATCTCTTGAATCAATTTCTCTGATTCTTCCAGACGGTCTTTCAGCTCTGGGGCCTTCAAAGACTGGAGAAAAAAAAGAAAGAAAAAAGACAGGAGTTGAGAGCAGATAAAAGCTGAGATTTCCACTTGGTGATTTCTAAGATTTCAGAGAAGTCTCACCTCTGCCTGAGTCAGCTGAACTCGTAGTTTCTCTACTTCCTCTCTGAGCTCCCTGATGATGCGGGCGTTGGGGTCTTCATTAACGACAGCGTGGTTAACGATGTTCTTTGCTCGGTCTGCATAGCGCAGCGTTGACAGCGTCTCTTCGTAGTTGTCTGCTGCTGGACTCACAGTTGCAACCATTGCTGTGCGACTGTTGCCACCCAGACAGTCCTGGAGACAGAAGAAAGAAAACAGGTAATCTTTTACGAGAAAATAATCATGCATAAGAAAATGATTTGCAATATGTATGTTCTATATATGCACCTTCAGCAGCCATGTCAGAACAGAATCTCTGTAAGGAACAAACTTGGTCTTATTCTTGGTAGTTCCCTGTTCAGCCAGTGCTGAGATGACCAGACCTAGCGTAGTTAGAGACCTGTCAAATACACACACACACACACACACACAAAAACAGTAAGGTCAAGTGTTTTCCATTTAATTTCATTCCAACTATTTATGGTTTGCACCACCACATCCCTGCCTTAGCATGTGCATCCCTCTCAATTTGTGTGCTCAGAGGCTTGTTTCAACAGTTTAAGGTGAGAGTAAAGTTGCTGCAGAGCAATTGTAACAGGTGTAGTGGGCAGAAAAAAATCTTGCAAAACAAATGTAATACTGTCAGGTTGGAATCATCTGTAACACAATGTAGGCATTAAATGAACAGTCAGACTGGGAAAACACACAGTGAATAATAATAATAATAATTGATACTGCTCCAAGGGTCAGGGTATCGGTGTCTTGTCTAAGGACACCTCGACATGTAGCCTGCCGGGAATCGAACCGCTCTCCCTAAGGTTTGAAGGCGACTGCTCTACCCACTGAGCTATCACGCCGCCCATATAGGTTTGTGTATGCGTTTAATGGTTTTTACATACTTGTTGATGTTGCTTCCCTCTTTCAGTCGTTCTCCTGCTGCTCCAGTCTTTGCGGCTCGCTCACTTCCAGCCAAATCTACCAGACTCAATCGACTCACCTTCTCCCCACTCGTCTAGAGAGTGTGAAAAAGAGAAAGTTAGATTGCTGTGCCATCTGTTGCATTGAACAGTTGAAGCTCACCAGTTTGTCTAATTCTTCCTCACGTTGGCGAGCAAGTGTTCCAAACCACTGTGGTGTCCAGCCTGGTCTAAGAACATCAACATGAGGTCTGACAATTCCCTGATGGCACATAAATCATCACAGAGGTGCTCTTGTTCAGAAGGCCTTCTCTTTCCAAGAGCTTCTGAAGGTGTGGATATCATTTTCTTACAGTGGTGCCTGAAAGTTTGCGAACCCTTTGGAATTGTCTATATTTCTGCATAAATATGCACATCATCAGATTTTCACACAAGTCCTCAACGTAGATAAAGAGAACCTAGTTAAATAAATGAGACAAAAAATGTTCACTTGATCATTTATTTAATGAGGAAAATGAGACAATATTACATATCTGTCAGTGGCAAAAGTATGTAAACCTTTCATTTCAGTATCTGGTGTGACCCCCTTTTGCAGCAAAAACTATTTCTGGTAGCTGTTGATCAGTCCTGCACATCGGCTTGGGGGAATTTGAACCCATTCCTCTTTACAGAACAACTTCAACTCTGGGATGTTGGTGGGTTTCCTCACATGAACTGCTCGCTTCAGGTCCTTCCACAACATCTCATTTGGATTAAGGTCAGGACTTTGACTTGGTCATTCCAAAACATTAACTTTATTCTTCCTTAACCATTCTTAGGTAGAACGACTTGTGTGCTTAGGATCGTTGTCTTGTTGCATGACCCACTTGCTCATCAGATTCAGTTCATGGCAAGATTGTCTTGACATTTTCCTTTAGTATTTGCTGGTATAATTCAGAATTCATTGTTCCGCCAGTGATGACATGCCGTCCTGGCCCAGATGCAGCAAAACAGGCCGAAACCATGATACTACCACCACCATGTTTCACAGCTGGCATAAGGTTCTTATGCTGGAATTCACCGTTTTCCTTCCTCCAAACATAACGCTTCTCATTCAAACCAAAAAGTTCTATTTTGGTCTCATCCGTCCACAAGACATTTTTACAGTAGCCTTCTGGCTTGTCCATGTGACCTATAGCAAACTGCAGACGAGCAACAATGTTCTTTTTGGAGAGCAGTGGTATTCTCCTTGCAACCCTGCCATGCCCACCATTGATGTTCAGTGTTCTCCTGATGGTGGACTCATGAACATTAACATTAGCCGGTGCAGGAGAGGCCTTCAGATGTTATCCTGGGGTCCTTTGTGACGTGGCCGACTATTACACACCATGCTCTTGGAGTGATCTTAGTTGGTCGACCACTCCTTGGGAGGGTAACAATGGTCTTAAATTTACTCCATTTGTACACAATCTGTCTTACTGTGGATTGGTGGAGTCCAAACTCTTTAGAGTTGGTTTTGTAACCTTTTCCAGCCTGATGAGCATCAACAACCCTTTTTTTAAGTTCCTCAGTGATCTCCTTTGTTCGTGCCATGATACACTTTCACAAACATGTTAACACTTTGATAGATCATGTTCTTTAAATAACACAGGGTGCCCACTCACACCTGATTGTCATCCCATTGATTGTCATCACCTGACTCTAATTTCACCTTCAAATTACTTGCTAATCCTAGAGGTTCACATACTTTTGCCACTGACAGATATGAAATATTGGATAATTTTCCTCATTAAATAAATGACCAAGTGAAATATTTTTGTGTCATTTATTTAACTGGGTTCTCTTTATCTACTTTGAGGACTTGTGTGAAAATCTGACAACGTTTCATGTAATATTTATGCAGAAATGTAGACAATTCTAAAGGGTTCACAAACTTTCAGGCACCACTGTATGTGTACAAGGACAGATCCACTCCAGGACAAATGTGATAGGCCAATAGCTGACAAGACTGAATGTAACACCTGATCCATACCTGCCACCAAAGCTATATGTAAGCAGCTCAACATCAGCAGATACAGTGCTTGTTTGTCAGTGGATCTGCTCAGTCACAGGAGCACAAAGCCCAGCAACACTATTATTTACTATATATTATGTGTTTAAAGCACAAGTTCTTCAGTTGTTCTTCAGTGGTGACCAAGCTTT
Source organism: Sandelia bainsii (assembly GCA_032362345.1). NCBI lineage: Eukaryota > Metazoa > Chordata > Actinopteri > Anabantiformes > Anabantidae > Sandelia > Sandelia bainsii. The sequence continues at coordinate 24,714,065 of JAUMHL010000018.1, read as the reverse complement.
CTTACTCAACTCAGATCAGGTTCTCTCCCTCACATTAGATCTTGACAGTTCCTGATGGGTCAAAAAAAATAACAGTACACAAAAAACCCCTCACACATCATGAGACCAAAAAATAGTAAATTGCTATTCTGCTGCATGTGATGAAATGACAATCTGGGTTTGAAATGTTGTACTTAAAGACAAGTAAAAAAAGATTATAAAAAAAAAAAAAGGAGCATTCTACATGAAGTCCTTTTGAAACGGAAAGTATCCATAAGAAATGTAAAACCAACCCCCTTTTTACAACTCGTGAAATTAAAGATGAAAAAAAAAAACCACAATCTGACTAGTACTGAGCAGTACAGTGTAAAACCCCAGAAATTCCAGCACTTACGGAACCAGATAATCTAAGAAACTAAACTAGGAACTACAAGTTCCTATTGCACATTTCCACCATATCTGAGGAACTAAAATATATATGCAAATTAGCCCTATGGCAAAATACCTCAACAACAACCAAGTTAGAAACACGGTTTTCACACGATAATACAAGAATAATGTTGCTGTCCTGTTGTTGTTTGAATTCGCAGTTGTATGACTGTAAACATAATGAATAAATCAAAAGGAGACATGGAAATGTAAAAAATTTGATTAAACACTGCAGGACACCACAGTGTCTCCACATTATGAAGTGATGTTTGTTTAAATGTTAATTATTTTTGCTTTCATGAAATAATGAGCAAATTTATTTAAATTTTTCTCCTTAACTTGTTTTGTTGTCTGTACTGCTCTCCCTCTCTCTCTCTGTACTAGTTGATTTGTATCCTGTTCCTCTCTTCTGCTCTCTTCTTTTAAAACAAGTCAGAAAGACAACAGTAAAGCTCAACTTTGTTTTCGATGTCAATAAACAAAAATCCTAATATCAATAGGATTTTTTAAATGAATTTAGTGCTACATAAATTGAAGTAGATGCAGGATCAATATCTCACCAAGCAGCAATGGTTAACCTCTGTAAACCAAACCACCTCCAGTTCCTCTACCTATCGTACAGGAACTAAATTTAGTTACTTATTCCTACAGTCAAAAAACAGGTTTAGATCCTGGTCCCCTGGGAAAGTTCCTGTGGTTGAAACACCCTATAATAAAGGCACACACACAAGCACACACCTTTTTCTGTTGTTTCCACTATCCTATTGTTTTGTTTTTCAAATTTTGCTGGAGGAGGTGCGTGTATGTCAAATAGTGTTTATGTGCGCCTGTAAAATGAGTATATGTGTTTGCGTGTGTGTGAGAATGTGTGTGCAAGGGGGCTGCCATTGTTTTGTGAAAACAAAGGCAACTTTGTCTTCAGAAACGAAGAGTTTCCATCTTAAACATTTGAACAGACTTCTCAAATGTCTGTTCAAATGTTCTCACAAAGTATCATAATCTCTCTAACAATCTCAGGTTAAGCAAAACCCAGGCTCTGAAACCTAAAGAGAGCCAGTCACGAGACTAACTGATAAGAGATCAACCTCAGGGAGCACTGATACAGATCAGTGTCAGGCCAGTATTGCTTCAAACCCCCTAGAGTAAAGCTAATGATTAAATAAACAAACAGATGTTTATCTGGAACACTGAGCAAACACAATTCAAAAATAGACCAAACTTTAGAAAAAAAAACATCCCTGATCCCTGATCCCATACTGATTGGAGAGCTGATTACTCAACACCCGCACATACTGTATAAGAAGAAATCTACAACATAGTGTAATAATTCAATAATTACAGCTCCTTATTACAGTGTCCAGTGACTGCAGCATCCAGTGCCACACCATGGTGGTGTCAGAGAAAGAAACACAGAGAAACCAAGCCTACGTTTTTAAGGTCTGGTGAAATTGTGAAAAGGAGATAATGGCAATTGGCAACTGTGGCATCTTCCTGCTAAATAAGGGTAACCTGGAGAGTTGACACCTGAGTCAGTAACCAGATCAGGAGGAACACGCAGCTTGTCAGCCTTGGAAGCTTTAAAGGTACCAACAAGGATCAAGTGTCAGGGCATCAACACATCACAATTCATGGAAAACAATCTAGTAGATGTCATCGTGGGGAAAAAAATCAACTCAGAAATCTTTAAACGTCTGCTCTACAGTGTTACCAAAGAGTGTGAGTTCAGCTACGAAGGGAATAAAACAGCAAATGACTGAGGGTTTGACAGCAAACATGGTAAAAGTGTAAACTAACTGAATTTTGAGTGTTTGATTTATATGTTTGAGAAGGGCATGTAACTAAAAGGAAATCCTGTGATGATATACTGAATATCAGAATGACTCATCCACCAGTGTTTGATTTGTCTACCTGTCATAGGTGGTTTCTTTGAACCTGCCCCTTCATAGCAGTTTCTCCACTATCAACACTGGCAGAGCAATCAGGAGACACAGGGGATCTCCGATACTGTAATGTAGAATCAGTGTTGTTCTGAGGACAGTGACAAGCTGTTTAAATGCAATTTTTAAAAGACCCATGTTGTACTGAGCACTTGAATACATGTCGTATACTATTCATGCTTCAGTTAGACTTCAACTTCAACTGAACAATTAACTGATTAATGATAAAAAACATTAGGGTTGTAAGTAGAACAGTCAATAAACAGTCCTCTATTTGCGCTTAAAGTACACAGTTGCGCCCACCTGCTAAGGTTAGTGGTGAAGTTTTTCCCATCAGTCGACACAGAGCTAGCTGTACTTTTTGTGTTAAGAGAGCAGTCAGGAAGTAGCACAGAAAGTGTACTATTTATACTCCAGTAGATCTGAAGATGTAAGAGTAGTCAAGCTCTATAGTCAAGCATTGCATACTGCTTTGATAAGTAAGGTTACCTTTGGTAATCTCTGATGTCGAGGTTGTTCGTCTTGTCCACTCTTATATTCAGGGTCTGATTCTGACTTGAACAAATATGGCTGGATTTCAAAAGCTGGCATTTCAAATGATAAAACTATGTGAAACTGTAAAGCTGCAATTTGTTTGTGTAGTCTCTGGAAGCGGCAGAAGAACAGGGTGGTGCTCAGTCACTGTATATTTCGGACATAGGTCGGCCCATCGGCAGGGGGGCAGGAACAGTAGAGCAGTAGAGCCCCAGAATAAAAATACAAAATTATTGAATTTATTATTGAAATTATTCATAATATGGCCTCTTTAAGAAATATGAAAACATCACATTGAGAAAGATATGCGTTTGTTTACATACACACTGTGTGAACATATTTAGCCAACACTCTGTGGCTTACATACCGTTTAGACAATAATTTAACTAATGTTTCTCACTTGAGATCAGTGTTTCATGGTTTAGCAGTCTACTTACGAACCATTGTTTCTATAAGGTATATTTGCACACTGTGCATAGCACTGTTATTTTCCTTTGTCCTGTGCTTTAAATACAAGCCATCATCCCTCACAATTGAAAAGTACCACTGAGCAGCAAAAACTGGAACATAAAGCATGCAGTCACACTAAATACTCAACAACCAGCCCAGCACATACAGTGGAAAAATAGGCTCGGAACATATTTCCAACTGCACTGAAATAAAGTGGCATCTAGTGGCTGGCAGCTGACGCTTGAAGTGGTCAAAAACAAGTTCCCACTGAGAATGTGAACTAATCTGAATTTTTTTAGTCCATTTCAGCCAAATCAAATAAAAAGCAGTGAAGTATATAAAAAATTGACTCATGCCGTTACTGACTACACAGTCTATGCACTGGCTCCTTGTTTCATGAAGCTACTGAGTGACTAACTCAGTGACTGACTCTGGGTGTGCCTTGAAAACAGAGCAGCCTGTATCAGCTGACGAGCTCAAAGTCATTTCTTCTTAATTATTAACAGGGTTTGCTGGTAACAAATTCGCCTGGAAACAAGAGCAAGGGGCAAGATCGACCAAGTAGGTCAGGGAGGATGCAGAATTAGTCATTTGGAGTTTTTCTTTTCTTAGAGTGCCAAATCAGACAGCTGAGATGACATCATCCCATAGCTACCTTTCAACCCACCAGCTGCAGCAGCAGCTGACTGATCAAAAACTTGTCCAGTCAGTAAGTGCGCACAATTACACACACAGATAGACTGTGGGACAACAGTAGGGCAGGGAGAGCTGCAATTTAATATCTGATGATGTGTGAATTAGGATAAATTTATGGTTCAGATGTGGTGGATGTTATAAGCTGGGACAGAAAAAGGCTTGGCTTCTGCAGAACACCTTAAGCATCTTCTGGAGTAAAATACTTTAAACTTCAAGGAAATAGGTCAACTGTAAGTATACATCACACATGCATGTACACTGTACACATCTTAAACCACAGAAGGAGCTATTGTTGAGTTTCTACACTTCAACGTTTGCTGACAGTTCTGTGTGCTGCATTTAGTGAGCTTTTAACAAGTAAGTAATTTAAACCAGCAAGTCTTTAAAAACTGTGTTTGCATAAGCTTGAAGCACTCATATGACCTTAGAAATGCATGGATGATGGCAGCTCGTTAGAGCAAGGCTAAGATACTTGCTTGGGGCGTGGGTGAACAGGATTTGAATCCCAATTGGTGCAGACTGTAAGATGCTGGTTGCAGCTGTTTTTTCATGAAATGTCAAGAAACTTCAGACATTGGGACATGTTACCACACTGCTCTACACCCCAGTGCAGCAGATGTCTCCACCCTCATGAGCACAATATAAATGCACCATATAGACCAACAATCAGTTTGCTGCCCAAATTCCTGCTCCATGATCCTCATAACACTAACCCAGTCTCAGCCCTGCCCCTGTAGCAAGAAGCTCGACTCCCTGTGGAGGCTGTGAAGCAAGCACACTAATTATCTAGTGAGTGTTTCCAATCACAGATGATTGATGGTTCAGTTGAAGCCACCACACACCCAGAACAATCTAGAGCTAGCTCAAAATAAAACTTTTCTTTTGCAGTTTTGAACTCCAATCACATCTAACAGATCACATCTAATAGGAATCAGCTCTGATTTTGGGTTTCTATATTTAGCCCACAACATCTTATGAAATATAAGTGAAACATGAATATGTGATCACATTTTTGAAGATACCTAGCGATGAAAACAATTCACAAATGGCTCGTATAAGCCTGTATGTGTGTAGCTACATCTTACCCCAGACTGCAAATCTTTGAGTGTGTGCGTGAGGATGATGTTGAAGACAGCGTGCGATCGACTGCTCTCCTCATTCATGTTGGTAGCAGCAACAGTCCGAGACTTGTTCCCCTCTGACATCAGAGACTCAATGTCCTGTCACAACACGCAAAATCAAACAACACATAAAGGAACAATATTAATAATAATGATATTTTCCCATTTTGATTCTGGAATTTGCTGAAAAGCTGAATACACTACAAAATATTAATAATTCTTTTATTTTTACAAGTAGCCTCTGTTCATCTGATTGGTGGGACTATTAAGCAAACAGCTCTATTTCCGATATATAGTTTTACCTTGTAGCTGGCCACAGCTAGTCGTGACAAGCCATCCACGTAAGGACCTAAAACTTTATGTTCCCTCACTCTCAGGGTTTGTCTGCCCCTGGACAAAAAATAAAAACAAACAACAAATATACTGGTAAAACACTGTTCATCTGGTGTATTAGTAGGGGTGGCAGTAGATTTAGCTGGTCTTGGCCACTGCTACAACTTTCTCCAGTTCATAGAAAGAATGTTAGCTCTCTGACCCTGATTCAAACCTGCTCCAGGCCTGAGAACTTCATCATTTTCTGCTACACAGCACAGCCCATATGGCTGTCAGATGGCCTTCTCCTCTTTGGCTCATTTTACTAAGGTTAAAGGTCATATTGTGATTGAAGGTCAAAGGTCATGCTTGTCTGGGGCAGCAGACAAAGGCCTGTGCTCCTGTTTTACTGCTGACCTGCTGGACATGAACTGGCCTCCATTGCAGAAGAGTAATCCTTTTATCTACTGACCACAGCAGCTGGTAGAACCACAGTCAATCTGTGTCTTTCTCCATACTAACAATATACTGGCTTTTACCTAAAAAGTGAGCTTTTATACTAAAATCTAAAATTAATAGTCTGGGGTTTGGTGTAAGCGCTTAGTTTCTAAGTTTGTAGATTTACCAGAGTCAATATGTTCCCTAAAGGGGAAAAAAAAAGTCCTCCTCCTCATCATTACATTAGTGAAAGCTGTATTAGGCTGAGGTCATACCCTTTGGGGTCAAGCAGATCCCGGACCTTCTCGTTGTAGATCTCCATGTAGGACACCTCAACAGTAAAGCTCTCCTCCTCCCGCTGTTCCTTCTGGGTTCGTTCAAACAAAGCACTGCACAGGCGTGGAATCAGACCTGGCTGGTCTCCTGAACCCATCATTGTGTACGACTTTCCTGAACCTGAATACAACACACGGACAGAAACACAAGACAAGCTTTATTTTAGGGAAAGTATAAATAATCAAAAGTAAAAACACTGACATTATGACACCTTATGTAGAACATGAAAAGTAAATGTTAAAAGGTACTCAACATTTCTTGTGAATGTAGTATTTAATAGGTGTGAAAGTATAAGATTATAACAGAATTTGAGTTATTTGTGCCAGTAGTATGAAAAACTATTTTCCACTCCTTCAGACTTTTATGTAGACATTGGACCTAATTTATCAGCTCTAACTTGGTTGCTAAAATACAGTCATGTTCCAAAGGTAGTACCCCCTCCTTTAATTCTGTGTTTTTTGTGTGAAAACATAATAAAAATGATCTGATTGTAGTGGGTCTTAATATTAGGCAAATACACCCCCAGATGAACAACATATGTCATTGTTTATTTAAATTAAATTCATCCAAAAAATAAAAAATATGTGGGCATTACTAAGTACTCTCTTACTGCTTCTACGGGATTTTAGTAAGTTATAGTCAGGTGCTGCTAATCATCATCTCTTAATTAACTGATAATCAGCATGAGTGCAGACCTCTATAAAAGCACAAGTTTTGGCAGTTTGCTAGTCTAGAGAAAGATTATTCACAAGTGAAATGCCCTCAAGACAGTTGCCAGTATTCCCGGAGTCCATGACAGCACAATTAGAAGAAGACTGAACCAATACGATTTGTTTGGAAGGGTTGCCAGGAGAAAGTCTCTTCTGTCTAAAAAGAACAAGAAAACACAACTGAGGTTCTCAAAGCTGCGACTGAACAAATCAAAGGACTTCTGGAACAATGTCGTTAGGACAGATGAAACCACAGTGGAGTTGTTTGGCCTTAATGACCAATGTCATGTTTGGTGAAAACTAAACACAGCATTTCAGATGAAACACCTCATACCCACCATCAAGCAAGGCGGTGGTGGGGTGATGATATGGGCTTGTTTTGCAGCCACACAAACTGGTCATCTTGCAGTTATTGAGTTGACCATGAACTCCTCTCTATACCAGAGCATTCTAAAGGCAACTGTGAGGCCATCTGTCCAACAGCTAAAGCTTGGTTGAAACTGGGTCATGCAACAGGACAATGATCCGAAACACACCAGAAAATCTACATCAGAATAGTTGAAAAAGAAAAGAATTACAGGAATAGGAAACAATTACTTCAAGTTATTGCTGCTAAAGGTGGGTCTACAAGCTACTGAATCATAGGGGGTACTTAGTAATGCCCACATGTCTTCTTTCTTTTTGGCTTCAATTTTCTTAAATACATGTCACAGTGAAAAAAGTTATATGTTGTTGTTTGTCTGAGGTTGTATTTGTCCAATTCTAATAACTGCTACAATCAGATGATTTTTATTGTGTTTTTACACAAAAAAAAGAATTAAAAGAGGGGGTACTGACTTTGGAACATGACTGTAAGAGAGTAAATGTGAATTAAGAATAAAGTTTAGATTATTCTTTTATGTCTACAGAATGTTCCAGCCTTGTTTTCCCAGTTGTCACCCTTATGCTTTTCTGACTAAACAGAATCAATCAACACCTTCCTAAAATAGTAAACTGGACTTAATGCAGGACTGTTGTATTAAGCCATATTTGTTTTAGCTGAGTGTACCTAATACACTGATAACTGTGTATATGCACTTCCTATTAACGACAGAATAGTGGGGATCTTCATGGTAATTTACCAGTCTGTCCATAGGCAAAAATACAGGCATTGTAGCCCTGGAAGGCATTGTGGAGAAGACTTTCCCCAAGGCACTGGAACACCACCTCCTGGCCTGGAGACCGACATGTACAAAGACAAACACATAGAATAGAACACTCATTGGGAAAGTGTATATTTAGTAGCTCAGCTCAATATATGACTTAAATGTGAAAGTGGTTCAGCATTTTAAGACAATGTTGATTGGATATGTGTTAATAAACTAACCTGCAAATTTCTCCTTATCCGTTTCGTCCATGGACCAGAAACAGTAGTCATAGGCAAAAACCTGAATAGACACAGCAAAAACAATTGAGTGTGAGGCAAACAGTAATATGGATGTAAGGCACCATTGTTAAAATTTAAGGAAATGCATTATTTGTAGTTAAAAACAGAGATCAACTATTGCTCATTTAAAAATGATAAATGATAGTCAATTTAAAAAATGTAATCTAGACATTAAGCATCTTACCAGATGCCAATATTTGATTCAATTAGATTTGATTTTAGAAGCAAAGCTGACTTTTTAAAATCACTCAGCATACTACACTGTAAGCATACTCTCATGTGGTTTGTCCAGTACTATGTGAATTTGCAGGTAAGAAAATTCAATTTTTGGTAAAGTGGAAAACTGCTATGTAGTCAACTGGGAAGAAACAGAAAATAAACTCTGCAGCACAGCCAAAAACACATTATAGTTTCCTAGCAACAAGTACTTCTTGAGGATTTATAGTTAATAAATTAAACCAAACTCTTTTGGCAAAATAGTTTCACAATTCATTCTTTATATCACTGCCTTAAAAGATGCACACAGTTCCCAAAACAGTTCTCAAACTGAATCGAATAAATACAGCGGCTTCTTTGTTAAACACAGATGATTCACAACCATGGAATTAGCTCACCGGTGAAAATGTGTGTTTGGGTGTGTGTGTGCACTGTTACCTTGGACTGACTCCTGATGATGTTGGGAGGGTCAATGTCCACAGGAGCATGTGGAAAGACAGATGACAAATGTTAGAGATGGTACAGATATAGTACACAGGCCTTTCATAGTCCAATTTAAATGTTGGCTCGTGTTGATCCAAATTGAGAGTGGTAATATGTAGCTATCTGTGCTCTTTTTCTAATATTATGTGTCTTAAGTAGGATAAGAAAAAAACAACAACATACTGGTGGACAAATACAGACGAAGACAAAAGCAGTACCACAGCCACTGGCCTTAGGCTTTCCTGGTTTTCAGTGTAGTATACATTTGACTCAATATCAACCTTATCTGCAGCTTTTTTGACATCTTGTTTGTCTTTCATGTGTCAAAACCAGCTTCTGGGGAGATTTGCTAAGAGTGTGTGTCTGTGGATTTCAGAATAGGCATTGTATTCATCTCTATGGGCTTGGAGAGACAAAAGGAATCTCAGCGACTTGTCTCTGGGAATGTCTGTGTGTGGACATGTGTGTGTATGTGTACAGAAAACTGGGTGGTGAAGGGGGTTGGTATTGAAGTTGGCAGAGGGTCAAGATAGCGTGCAGTGGAATCAGATGGTGGTGCAGATGGGTACTGGGTCGGGTTCACACAGAAATTAACAGAGACAGGTGGAATAAAATTCAGCTGAAAGTTAAAAAATGACATTTAAAAAGCAGGGGAACTGCCCCTAAATACCTATGAAATCTTTTACAGAAAAACTGAGGAAATGCTAACAGCCATGTCCTTTACAACTGATCTCCTCAGCACACAGACGGTCAGTCCATCTGGCTCTGCATATGAGGAAATGTCAGAGTGGACCAGAATATGCTGATTCTCTGTGTTGTAAAATGAAGCCATTTAAATGATAAAATATCATACAAGTTGCATCTGAAGTATGCATTTAAATGTCAGCATAGCTACATATGTTCATGAATAAAGATTAAATAAAGTTTAAAAATTATTTAGCAAGTAAATTTAGCAATAATCTGTCACCAAGTTAATCATCATCAAGTCAACCATTTCTCAGTAATGTTGACCATCAGTGCTAAATGCCTGACCATGACGCCATCTCTGACCTTTCCTCTTAACCCTTGGCTACATTACAAAAATGCACTCAATCTAAAGACTTAAAACTCAAACAAGCCTGTGTAAGATAAAAGTATAGAAACACACAGCCACACACACACACCTGTTTCCTTTTACCCATGCACATTCTTTAAAAACAGCCAAAGCTGCAGGTCTTGCACAAACCAGCCAGCATCCAGTCCTATCTGTAACACTTCATATTTCACTGATGTTCCACTGCTGACGTGTTGCAGTCAGAGAGCAAATACATGTACAGTAATCTCTATCTACAGCTGATTCCAGTAGCTCTTCAACAGTTAGGACCTCTTCTACACAGGGGTGACATTTATTCATGTATTCTACTATGGAGTCCACATGACTTCCAGAAATCACTGAGGGTATTCCAAAGGTAATTGAGATGGTTTAATCATGTCTAAAATTGAAGAAAGCCAGGTTAAATGTCTTAATGCTATCTTACTCACAAAAACAAAGACAATGTACAGCACGATAATTTTGTATTCTGTACAAAAACATAGGAAAGTCTTTGGGTTACATTGGGTTACTTGGAGTACAGTCTTGTCAAACCACAGTTCTTGATCCAACAAGTATCTATATCAAATCTCTGTGATTTTAAATTAAATTAGTTTGTAAATCCCTCATTTTCAGATACATTTGTTTCTCTGGATGCTCCTCAGGGTCTTTAGAGCATCATACATGTCTGCTATCTCCCCACAGTCATATCTCCAAACACTGTAGCGGGGAAATCAGTGTGGCAGGTTTTGACGTACGTAGTGATGACAGCTGTCATGGTTGCTTCAAAGGCTGCAGGCAAGAAGGGTCGCCCATGTCTTGTGCTCAAGCGCCCATTAACAAAGTTAGGGGCCCCCGTCACCAATCAGAGCGGAGAATGAGGTGGTCAGGAGAGACGTGAACCCGCCTTCCTCAGTCCTCATACATTTCTATTGGTCACGGCTCCCTTCAGCCAGCTCCTCTACTCTGATCACCGTCATTTAAAAAATAACTTAATGCATGGTTGCTTCCCCCCGCCTCTCTCTTTCTCACTTGCATTTTTTTTTTGTCTGGGACTGTACCATCCACCGCAGTGTAGGGAGGAATGAAGAATGTAGGATAGAAAGGAGGCTGAAGGTAGCCAGGGGGTTAGGAAGAAAAGAGGTTGGGCCTGAGAATGTTAAGCTGAAGCAGAAACAGCATCAGTACAACCTAGTAGGACAGGGAAATACAGCCTAAAATATTCTAAATATCCTGTTAAACTTTGTCACACTAATCAACACCAATAATTATCAATATCTTGTTAATTAAACATATATTACTATTAATAAGGAAGCATACACACAACTTCAAGGATATGTGTTATGATGATTACCACTCAATATGAAAAGTCCTGATCAAGGTTTTCTAGCCTTCATACCAATCGAGTTCTTTGTCTGAGCTAATACTTCTATTTACCTACAATAAATTTTCATTACATATGTATCTGACACATAGAAATAATATATGGATCCTATATAATCTGACATACTGTATTTGTAGGAGCTACTTGACGCAGTTCTGGTTGAAATGTTTTGCTGATATTGAAATGATCAAAATTCATATGCCACAGATGCCATGTTACACCACCCAATCTGAGGCTGGTTTTAAACACACTGCCCAAGGAGATTTGCAGCATCTGGCATCATCATTTTACTTGTATTTATGTCCTTCATTGTAGATATTCCACACACTGTCTCCTAAAGACAGATTTGTTGTGTGTGATTAGAATTTCTAAAATGCATGCCAGGAATCCAAGAAAATCAAATTCAGGCTTCATGCATTCATACAGGGCAAAGTGCAAATTCCTAATTTAATACCGCTCAGTAACATAGTCTGCTATTTCACTTCTACTTTCACTTCTGTTTGTTCACTTGTATTGGTTATAATTCATTTAGCATATTATCAGTCCAGTGATATGTACATAAGATTTCTATAACTTAAAAATGGAAGGCATATTTATTCAAAATCTCTAAATAATAAAACCTGAAAATTACCAAGCTCAAAATAATCTTTGAAATCTTGAAAAGGCCAGTAAAGCAGTAAATTGATGAATCATTCCTTCACTAAAAGATTTTTAAGCTGACTATCGTTAAATGACAGTTAAATGACATTTGAGACTCAAGACTGGATTGTACAGTGAGGAGGAATAAACTGTGTGTGAATTCACTTCCTGATGAAGTATTTTAACACAGACTCTAAATTAAGAGTCAAACTTAAGCCTCTTTGAACACTTAAACACTTATAACATATATAGATAAAATATTGCAGTGATGGATCAATATCCATGGTTACACAACACACCCTGTTACAAACATGCTGCAACTGTCCTAATAAGACCAAGTGGTCTGAAAACTGATATAAAGACAAAGACAAAATCCAAGCAGGGAAGTCCTGGAGAAAACAGGCCAGTGTGGCCTGTGGATAAATGACACTTTCTTTCCTTAACCTGTAACCCTATCATTATGTTAGTGGACGGTTAGAAACTCCAACAGTTGGTTTGTTCAGGGTGGACCGTGAAACGTAAAAACAACCTATCTACATTAACAAATATACTGTAGAACAGACATACTCACACGCATGCTGATACAAACAGAGAAATTGTCTAACATCATTCCAACATATGGGGCTACACAGCCTCTTTTGTGTTTCGTCTTGGAAACCAAGCTGCTGTGTTTGCCTCACTGACATCTGACAAGAGACAGATCGTTGTCAGTGTGTGTCAACATCCAGCTTCACCAAACCAGTGCAAACAGCATCAGATCATCATGTAAACTATAGTGTGTGACAATATGGCTGCAGGGAGGTTAGCACTCATCAGACAGACTAGTACATAGTGCCCTGACCCTGCGGCTCAGACTCTGAAGGTTAAGACATGCTTGGAGCGTGCAAAGTGATTCAAGCAGGGCAGGTTCAAAAGCACAACAGACACCAAATAAAATATATGTAAAATGTAATGTAAGTACTAGACAGCAAAATTCAGAGAGCTCATACATCATAGCATTAATGCTTCATTGATGATCCTGCATAAGCAGAATTTAAAGAACGCTAAATATTTAAACTTTATAAGCCAAGATTAGTGTCACTACCGCAGTGAGTCACTGAGCGTGGCAGTGTGAGGAACTTAAATCTGGCCTGCCCAGTGTCCGCTGCTGGTGGAAAAACTGAATCAGACCCACAAGCAGAACACACAGAACCGACAACTGAGGGCTAAAAAACATTTTAAAAAAGGAAATGACTTTAAAGACAAGTCCTTACAAAGTGTTCACGGTGGAGAATCCAACTATAAAAATAGCTTGTGGATGTTTTAATCAGGTAAATGCACAGAATGTAACTACAGACCTGAGCTGAAAAAGCTATGAGACTTTAAGATGCATTAATATAAGTTTGTGAAACCAAACCTTCTGTCACATGTGGTAGAAAAGTTGGGTTTCATTATCATGCATATAAACAATGTAATAATTTAATTGTAATGTGTTAATTGCAATTCATTGAGTAATTCTTGTGTTTCAGCTCAGGCCTTATTTTAATGTAATGGCACTGTAATGGTGTGTCTACAGACTGGATGGACACGGTGTGCTGTTTGTCAGGTTGGGCTCAGTGTGTAACCAGTCCTTTACATGGCCTTGTCTACTTTCAGTGATGGGTGGCCTTTTGTCCCTTGTTTTTCCCATGCCTGAGTGGACAAGTTGGTCATTTCTAAGCAAAGTCAAGCAGGCAAGACAGCCAGAACAGACTTAAAACTTACATACACACAATATACAGAGCATTAAAATATTGAGTTATACTCTGAAAATGCATTCCTTATAAAGCTCTCCTCCCTACATTTTATCTCTGCTGACTCCTGCCTCAGATAAAATAATAGCAGAAACCAATATATTAAGCTATGTTTGCAAAGTTAGCTTTCAACGGGTGATTAAGCATCACTTGTCCTCTGACAATGGCACTTGCAAAACTGCTGTGAACCATTTAGTGAAATAGTTATCAGATTAACACCAATGCTTTTCCTATACACTTCCTTAGCTTTGGGAACAGCCCTTTCAAAACCACTAATGCACACATTTTTATGTATGTTAGGAGTCTGAAAGTTAATGTATCACAAGAGGTAATTAACAGGAAAGTTTCAATGCATCTCAGCACACTCAAGTTAAAAAAAACGGAGCTAATTATTATTTTCCTGTCTTCAACTGAGAATCCACACCAATCTTTCTCCATAGCACATGACTTATTTCTTGCCTTCCGTAACCTCTCTGCACATGTCCAGGAAGATGTGCAAACACTTATGACTTCTGACCCTGGACATCCTTCCTAGCGCCTATTTGTACAGAGAGCCTAAACCCTGCAGAACTGCAACAGGCTAATCTCTGTTCCACACTGTCAAACCCAAACCAGTACTGGTTTAGTGCCAACAAAATAACTGCTTTTTTATCTTGGTTAAAATTAAAACAGTGCTCAGATTTTATTAGTGAGGTTAGTAGTGAATATTAATGTAGAGTTGAATACAGATTAATGCTATGACATACACTACAATATGGATGCATCTTTAGAATGGGGCACTTTGCAGCTCTCTGTTGTTTGTAATTTAGGGAATTAAGATTATTTAAAGAGACAACAGAGTCAAACTAATTCCAAAAATTTTATTTAAAAGAAAACTGGGCAATCACCTTACTTTTGTTGTTCCTTCAAAGTGTTGCATAAAATATGAATATTTAGTGTTTGCGTCGAATAAGCCTGCAGTCTAGTCAGTTTAGTTGGTCAAAAAATACTGCACTAATCATTTTAACATGGGGATTTTCTGTTGTATCCACTGTAATTAGTTTTTCCAGATAAACCATGGACGAATAGACAGTTTGGATCCAGTCGGGAAGTTGCACTGTCTTTGTGCTTTTTCATCTACGTGTAGGTCTTCCCTGTTTTAAACAAAGGGCATCCCAGTAACTCAGTTTGCTTAAGCAAACAACTTGCACCTGCAATATCCTATCCTTACTGCACACTTCCTCTTTGTGCCCACTACAGTCTTTCTCAACTATTAGCAACCAAGTGAAATGCTGAGCAGAACGTTTTCCTCCAATGTAAACACTACGTGAATGTAAACTCAGTGCAAACAAAATGAAAACAGCATCTGCACGCTTCCCGTCCTCCTGCTGCTTCCTCGCTCCTTTGTCACTTACAAAGAGAGAAAATACATCTCCGCTCTTATTCAGTCCTCCATAAAAGTCACAGAGATAAGTTTATGGTCAACAGATGCTCAAATAAATGAGAGTTCCCCCCCCTTCTATCATCTCTGCACTCAAGGAAGGGGCTCCCCGGTCACTGACATCGACCCGGAGTTAACCTCCCCCTGTGTTGCCACGGAAACGGAAGAGCTGACAAAAAGGGAGGAAGTCGAATTACGACCCGACGGAGTGAGGGAACAGAGGAGCAGAGTGAGATCCGTCTTTTTAATGTGTAATTGTCTCTGTCTGCTGCCGTCTCTCTTTCAGACACAGGCACCTCTGACAAACACAAACACATGCTGCTGCTGCTGTCTTCTCTCGAACCTCCACCTGATGCCAGTATTATCCACTGCTTCTGCTCTGGCAGTCTGAAGTTAGCCCCACCACTCACAAGGAGATCTTTCTTCCTACACAGCTGGCTTCCTCCAAGATGGCGGTTCAGCAGTCAAGCATGGCCTAGTGACTGATTTTAAGCAGTTACATAATTAAACAAAAATTTTCATTACATATATGGTTTGTCATCATCATCATTGTTATCTTGGGAAGAGCTTGTCGGGGCACTGAGACACACATATACACTGAGACACACACACACACACACACACACACACACACTCCTGTTCTCCTAAGGAAAATGATTTGAGTTGAAATCCACCTGCGTCTAGGAGGCCCAACAGTTGGTTATTTAACTCCCTGCCAAAAAACTATATCATGAAGACAACGGAAGATTCCAAGCAAGTCTGAGATCAGTGTTTTTAAAAGTAAAAATCAGGGAAAACATCCACAAAAATGTTCAAGCCACTAAAAATTCACGGTAAGAATAATATAAGTGAAAAAAATATGAGTAAGCGTCTGCGTGAGAACAATGGAAAGGGGCATGTGGCAACCTGTGAAAACCTCACCAGGGAGGCGTCCAGGGGGCATCCTAATTAGATGCCCGAGCCACCTCATCTGGCTCCTCTCGATGC
>JAUMHL010000018.1:24672627-24684460 GCA_032362345.1 Sandelia bainsii | reverse complement strand
ATTCTGATCAATTTGATGTTATAAAATCTGCTTTTCTTTCACAAACATGGTCATTTCTATGTGTGTCCAAACTTTTGGCTGGTAGTGTATGTTAGATGTTTTCCATTATTCTACAACAGTTTGGGTGCCTTGCTTTAAGGCATGCTGATGGCTGCTACTGAGGATCAAAAGGGCACTACACATTCTTTCTCCCTGTGCAGGCAGTGATAATGTGACACATTAAATGTTTCACATACTCTGGACATTAACCAGCTTTTCTCGTTTCCTGGTCTGCAACAGACAGTCAGCAGTCACAACGGGTTCCAGAAGCCAGTTGGTGATTTGAGTGAAGCTTGGTTAAATTCTCAAAAGACCTGTGGAAATCCAGGTGGGATGAAGACATAATTGAGTGATGCTAGCCTTCAGCAGTGTACTTTACACACACAGACACACACAGACACACACAGTGTTCCAGTGTTTATTTACAATGATGTCTCCTACAGAAAACCTTTTTGTACTTTTCAACCCCTGGAGATTACCTTCTTCCCATCTATCCTGACTGAGCCAAGGATAGAAACAAGGCTGCTTGGACCATACAGGGCTTGTGGGAAATCCTGTCAGTCTGTAAACCCATCCCAAAATCATTCCACAACCAAAAAATAATTTTATTTTTTTATAATAATTACTTTTATCAGCCAGTTAGGTTTTTGATGTGGAATATAACTAAATGTGTCAGACACAGGCCTGTTTTGGTTGTCATACGCAAACAGGAGAACGTCATTCAGTGATGTTTAACATCTGACCACGAAGTGACAGCAGTCCACCTGAGAATATAGTCACGACCTGATCGCTGTGATGTCATCCTGTCCATTACAAGAGGCAAAGCGATGCATCAAACCCTCCACTTTTCCTAAACCTGAACCAAAAACTTCCAGCCAACCAAAACTCTAATGGGAACTCTAATGGTGGCTTAATATAATTGTCTTTATTGCCTATTACCTCTGCAGTGGGTATAGCAATGGTTAGGGCTGCAGTTAGTACTGGGTGTGTGCAGGCTGGGGTGAGGGGTAGGGGTAGCAGTGAGATGAGGAGAGTGGGTGGCTAAAAGCAGAGCCATGGTCAGGAGACGGTGGAGATTGCTCTTTATGGCCTCAGTGGCGGAGGTCCGTGCCAGAATATGGCCGCCCATTACAGCGAGCTCTATTAGGTTAATGACTTTAGCAGCTTTATGGCCATGAGCTCATTACTTAGACAGGCCAATCTAATCAGCAGCTGCACCGACATAACAAACCGGTTTGTGGGTAAGAAATACCAAAGGGTTTTCCCTCTACAGTTACTCATTGTTCCGGTCATGTGTAGTGTATTTGTATTAATCTCACAGGAAATGCATGCATTTATTGTATGCAAGCTTGTGTGAGTGTTTTTGTAGTCGGCCTCCAGCAGACAGGCAGTGATGAGAAACAGCAGCAGCATCGACTGTTCCTGCATCGACTCATCAGCCTGGTGCTTCCTGGGTCTGCAGTGTTCAATAGGGAGCTGCAGGAGTTTGTTTGGCTCTTCTCACACATCAGCCACTGACAGGGTTATTTTAAAACCCAAGGTTTGATGGTGCACAGTGGTCTAGGATTTATGGAGGTAGCTTGTGATGGCCAAGGTAGAATGTAATTTCATGTTTGTCAGCACACTGCACTTTGTGTTTCCCTTTCCATCTGCCAGATCTGCTTCAGGTGCTGATTTCCTTCTGTATGTTTTCCAGCAATAGTTTATTTTTTTAGGTTTTCGTTGTCATTATTTTTACTGCTCAGTTTGCTGCTGGTACTGCATTTTAACATCACTGCTTGGCATAGTAACAACAGTGCAACAGACTTTTTATTTGTACACGAGAACTACAGAATAGTTCAGCATGGGCAGTTACAGTATTTCTGGGATGAAAAAAAATCCAGATTATGCAAAGATTATGAGTTATTCCAAATAAAAGTAAGAATTGATGGCTGTAGGTGAACACATGAAATCCAACATCCATAGAAAGAAAATGAGAAGCACTCTCATGCACTCTCATACACCCTCCTACCTGTCACTGTTATTTTCCACATTGCTATGTAAACAGCACATTGACTCAATGTTGGAATTATTATGACCTGAAAAAAGGTTGCCCAGCTCACAGCACACTATCTTCTCTCTACTGTTCTGTTTATTTTCATCCAGCTTCATGGCCAAGAGATAAATTCTTTCAAGTGACAGAACTCTTCTCACTTTCCTTTTTCCAATTTCACCTGTCATGGTAATACCAGTCGGTAGGCTACATGGCAACAACTCTCATCCCAACACTTTCTTTTGTCTGTAAACTCCTTCATTCTACTTGCCTCTGAAATCATTGTTTCAGCTCTTACAGTACATCCAACTCAGTTTAACCTAGAGGATTTAACTCTGCAGTAACTTCTCGGTAACCAAATTTAGGCTGCTGCTGTGTGCATGCTGATTGTAAGTCAGAGGGTGTCTTGTGTGTGTGTGTGTGTGTGTGTGTGAGAGACGCAGACATGGCGACAGAAGTGAAGCATCTAGGGAACACAGGTTCCCGAGTGCTTCTGTTCTCCGCTCTGCTGAACACCAATCACTTCTTCTTTCAGATAAAGTCCAGAGGAAAGAAAATAGACTAGTGAGTGTGTGTATATGTGTGTGTATGTGTATGTCTATGCAAGAATCGCTGAAAATGAACCATTTACTATTTTAAAAGTACTATATTAAATATTTCTGCAGTTTTGCTGAGCCAACGGTCCTTGAGTCACTTTTCTCATCTTGGTTCTGGCTGCCTCTCTAGCAAAAAAACCTACAAACCGCTAGGTTGGGCAAATCTCAGTCCCTGATGCTTTGGCCTACTGTCCACATCCAGATTCCTTAGCTAATGGTTTTGACCTCTATTAGTGCCCCTTTCCATCACAGACTCACCTCCTCTACCTTCGTCCACATGTTGGTCTCCTTCTGTTCTACTCTAGAGTCTCCATTTCTTTCTTTCAAGTATTCTCTCCTCCAAATCCACGGAGGATGCTGCTGACCCTCATGTTGGTAACATCAGGACTGGTTGGAGACATTTTGACACTCGAATTAAGCTGAACTGTTAATGTGACACAAACTATACGAAGTTCGGTAAACACAACCTGAAAAATTAACCACTTAAGTCAACCACAGTGCCATGAAGTCGGGAGTCTTTGTGGTGAGAATGTGAGCTGAAAGGAGGCTTCAAGTTCACTTTAAGTTTGTGGAGAGCATCAGCAAAGTAAGGCATGAAGATTAAATCCAGATCCAGAGAAGGAGCAATGTGGAGGGCTGGGGAGAGAACACATCAGTCCATTTGACAAAGAAATCCCAGATGTATCACTGTGGGACCTTTATTTTGTATTTGACGTGCATGTTAAAATCTTTTCCTTCCTCCATCTGAACCACCTCCTTTTGTTTGTCTTGTTTTGTTTTTTTCCATCACCATTATATTGAACAACCGATGGCTATATTATTTACGATCTCACCGCTGACCAGCTGATGATGCCCTGCTATGGATTATGGGTATTGCACTGAATTTGCTGTCATCTGTCATCATTAAACTTCTTGGAAGCAATGGGCCATCACAAGACAATGATGGAGAAATATATTTATTCAATGATTTGCTCATGAGTTCTGGCTAATGTGGCCATCACAGTGTGGCTTTTAGAGGCTGCTGAATCAGCCACTGTGATGGAGGTGGGATTAAAGTCTAATTGGCTCTAGCCTTGATATCTTTTGTTGAAGGAAGCCGGTGATAGTGATGAGTGCAACAAAAATTTACTGTGCCCTACTGTTCTCATAAGCATCAGTCAGATAAAGGCAATAAAAATGAATTGGACTTTTTTAATCAACTATTTTTAAAACAAATTTTAATGGTATATTTGGTAAAACTGTGATTTTTTTATCCAATCATAGTGCAAAAACCATGACTACATCCAAGCATACCAGCAGGCCTGTTAAGCTATGTCAAAGTGGGGTGCACAGTTGAGAGCAATAGGCTACAAAAAAATATTTTGGAAAAATTAAGTATTATAACTGTCACTACTAATGAAAAGTTTAACATATATTATATATTCTTTGCAAAACACGTAAACCACAAGGGACCTCTTGCAGTGAAACTGTAGCAATAAACCAAACTGACACTGTGATGGGAAAGTTGTGCCATATTAATGGCAATATGCTATAAATACAGAAGCTGTAGAGCGAAGAAATCCTTGCGCATCATCATCAGATATGACGATTGTCGTGGCGGGAGGATGACCATTAACCTTAATAGACAGTTCCTCAATTAGATGGGAAAGAATGACAGCAGTGTGCAGTGGAGAGGAAGGGGGCAGTTACAGTAACCTTTTTGGCTTCTTGGAGAGTTGGAAAATGACATGGTATGACGCCTTGCGAATGAATCACATCTGTGACATTTGGTCCATAGAGGTTTAAACACGTGGTGCAGTGGCTACCAACACCTCCACACTGGCAACTAAAAAACAACCACAGGCACGAAGAAGAAAAGATTATTGAGTGAAGAAGAGTTATATAATTTCTTAAGCACCGAGAAACAATGACTACAGTAGTGTACTTTTCTGTCTGATGCTTTATTTGGTTCAGGAATTTGTGTGATGTTGAATCTGGATGAATATTGCATCAATATGGTCAGTTATTTAAGGAAACATCTTTAAATTAGCTTATTAATCTGTTATGTGCTTTCAAAACACACAAGCACATTGTTTCAGCTTAGATGGTTTGAATTCCTTTTGAAATCAGTCTCAAAACTTAATGTCCTACCACTTTCAAAAAACTTAAATCAGTGCAAGGCTCCTTCTGAACCATGTAGAATTTAACAAAAAAAAACTCTACTTGTCCACCCCTTCATCAACATCTTTGTTTTCCCTTGAATCTACTTCTTATTGGTGCTTGGGTGTAAAAATCGATGAATTCTTTTAACCAGGTCTCGATTGGATCAGGCCTCTCAGCGTCTGGCAGAGAGAAGATAAGACCTGTTATCTTTTTCTAACAAGCCTGCAACCTCCTTCTGTCCTCCCCCTAATTGGACTAGAGAAAGGGGAAAAGCAGAATGAAAGAGAGAAAAAACTAAAATACATCCATATAGATACAATTAACAATGAAGGAGAGGACATGAGAATACAATAAACTGTGTACTACTACATAAAATGTCAAGTGTTGTGAAATAACTGATTAAAGATGAAAATAACAAAATGCTAAGCAAGTATTTTTAATGTTTTTACCATTTCTTCAGTGTATCTTTAGTTTTGCTGCTGTTCCCTACTAGAGGATAAAAATTGCTTGAAATTTAAATGAGCATTGGGATGAAAGCAGCAGCAAATAAAGTGAAGTAGACTTGAACCTTCTGGCACAGTGAAGAATAACTTAGTCATGAAACCATGAAAGCTAACAAGCCCTGATATCCTCACTCAAGCAGACTACATAAAGTCGCTTTGTGGGGTAACCTACAATATATACACAATATATAAAATGTTCTAGGAATTTTTACAAAAATCAGAACCTGATCAGGTGCATCCTGTTTGCTTTAATTTGTAAAGCTTTGATTGTCCTCACTGGTATTTTTGGTGAACACCAGGCACCACTCATCACCTGTTAATACCATTCCTACAGTGAAGCATGCTGGTTGCAGCGTCATACTATGGCGGTAGTGATACCAGTAAATAAAAGGTTGCTACTGGACTGGATCAGCTTCAGAATGGAGAAAAAATCACACACGATATTTTTCTGAAATGTGTGTGCTGTTAAATTCAGAAATAACAATAAGAAACTAGATTAAAAGTGTAAAAAGGAATCTCTTTGCTGAATTAAAGGGGCATTCCACAGATTTTACATGTCACTTGACTCAAGAGAGGATTAAACAGAAAGCATAATTTAATTAACTATAAAATAATTTATAGTGCATGAAAATAAGCATTTACCCTGTCTGTATAGAGGTGTAATGTTAAATAGCAGGAGAACCCATTCAAGGGTTCCTCACTCTAATGTCACTGTCATTAGTGGCTTAATTCAACTTAATTCTGAAATAGGGCCAAAGGTGGCTAAAACTGGCTTGATACTCTTGTGTTATGGTGTAATTATAGCAGCTGTGTGTAGTTTAAGATGTTTGGCCATAGTGTCTGCAGTGTGTTTCCCCTCTGTTTCTGATGCCAGCTGAGTTGTTGAATGAAGACAACATTAAAGAGGTAAAGAAAGATTCTAAGAAGATTTTTTCTTTTCAATCACAGACATCTAAGAAAGTGATTACACTGCAAATCATCTGTTCACCATGAACGCTGCCATGATCTGTGTGAATGAATGAACATAAACACTGCAGTTACAGAGCAATAATCTCCTGTGCAGAAGGACACAAAATGAGAAAATATACAGGGAAATGGTATAACTTATCTGAATGTAACAACAGTTCTTTAAAACTATGAATCACTACATAAAGTTACTGAGAGGAATATAAAGCAAGATGTGACATAATCATACACAGCACATGTGTTGCAGAGGTGTTATCCACATGTGAAATCTGATAAATCAAAACATATACTGCATCACCACTCAGTCCTGATGCCAATCATTTGCAGTGGTCACTTGTGGTATTGCAAAAACCCCACAGCTACCCGAAAATCATTTTCTACACAACCCACCACGAAAATAAAAGGGCCTGTAAAGCTTTTGACAGGAACCCTCGAGCTGCCAACAAGGTTGGTTTTCACTCTTTCTATTGTGGATTTTGGTTTTATATCTGTGAAATTTTCCCAGAGCCCAGAAGGTGAGTGTTTTATTGCATTGGTATCACATGGTAAAGTCTATGAGAAAAAAGAAAATGTGACATGCACGATGGTTGAATAAAGCTTAGAACAGTTAGGATATACCAGTGTCTACTTCTAGAGGTATCCTGTCATAAAGTGATGTGCTGACCAAGCAGACATTTAAATAAATCCTGATAAGTCAATAAAAAATAGTAATTCTATGTCACACGATCATAAGGACGCTTCAAACTTTGACTGCAAGTGATAAAATGTACAGTATGTCACAATGGTAAATGATATTGTTTTCTTCTTATGGTTGTTTTGAAGCAGACTAAAATTAGCATCTGTTGTGGTTCTGTCTAATTTACTGTTTAGCTATCAGCCATTTCCCACAGGAAAAGTCTTAACGAGTATTTAATTAATGACATTGATTCATTTGGTGGAGGAAAATCAGCTTCATGGATCAAACATTGAGATCAGACGCAGTGATGTTGGTCATTGTTTCTCGGCCCCTTGTTTCAGCTATTCACTGTGTTTCGCACAAATATATCTTTATATTTCTTTATTGATGTCGTGTCGTGTTCAGGTGGACCTGTGTGATGCCTCTGTAAAAAGCAAAGCAAATTTCTCTGTGGTGCCGTTTGGCTTAATTAGCGGTCAGCTAGATGCAGTTGGCTCCACAATACAAGCTAATTGCTCATTTAGCATTTTGTGTCTCTTTTCAGATTGCCAGAATGCCAGAATGTGTAATCAGGGGTGGGTACTTGATGAGGCGAGGCAAATAAGTCAGCATTGTGGACCATCATTACGGTGTGGGTGATTGTCTGATGCTGCTGAGGTTTATTTCCTCTATTTAGATTAGTCTCTGAAGATGGAGGAGAGTGCAACTTTGAACTGACAGAGACATGCATCTGATGACTGTCTCTGCTCTCATTATTACGTACTATCTGCTCCCCGTTAATCAGATTTTTGTGTGAGCTGATTCTTTATTATCTGATCTGAGCTAAGTTGGGCTGAGTTGAGTCAAGTTGAATTATTTAATTATTTCTAGCCCGTTTCTGACAGCCAAGCTTCCACAACTGTATGTCACTGCTAATTACAAATCCACTCATCATATTTTTTAGACCAACTGGGGAAATTTTATCATTCATGTCTCTGTGATTACCTAAAAAGTAATTATTCAGGTACTGACAAGGCACTAAAGAGCACAGTCTTCACGATGAAGTCATGTCTTTAAAGCACAGTGAACTCACCATCACAACTCATGCAGTCACTCTGATGAACACTTCTATTTCCTTTCAGCAATGAATAGTAAGGAAATCAAGTTTCAATGCCTCTGACATTTTGCTAATGTTTTGTGGTGTAACATGATATGACCCACTGTTTGAATGTACTGGACCAGACAGCAATGTTAGTGGGCAGTGAACCTGTGTCTTTTAGATTGCTTGACCAAGCTGCTGTCTCTCATCTGATAACTATCTACCAATGAACCACTGACTAGAAGAGACAAACATAATAATGGCCCATTGACCTCCAGAGGGGCTGTCTTTACTGCTGCAACATCCAGTTTATCTTAAACTGAGTTCATTGGTTTGGGGACAGTGAGATAACATTTTGCAGTACACTTGAAAAATAGCAATGAAGGACCTAAATTGACCCCACTATTCTTCCAAACGACAAAGGACATGTCAAATATTCAGCCACTCTATATACATAAATGAGGGGACCAAACCATTAGAAATACTTCTTTATATAATTCACTTCAGTATCACTCTAACCTCCATCACTCTAACACCCATCCTCAGGCAATCAGACTCTTGAACAATATTAAAAGCTCAAGTTAATCTGACCTCACAACTATACTCATACTCTTACTGTATGTCATCAGACACTGTGCACTTTATCCAGTGATTCTTATATTTTTATAATTTTTTAATTACTAATTATTCTACCTCTTTTTTTTCCTGTTGTCTCTGTTGTTTCTGTATACGAAGGTGAGCAAGAAAAGTAAGAATTTCATTACATGGTTCTAACGTGTAAATGTTTTTACTGATCTTGATTCCAACCTCAATATTAAACATTTCAACAAAAATTGAGAAATTACAAGCTTGTAAAAGTAGAATTTGTGGCAGAGCTGCTGTATTGGATTGCATTTTATTGAGTACATAATAAAGCAGCCAGTGATTGTTGAACAGGGTTGGCTGTTGTTGCTGAAAAAGCACTTGACTGTCTTGTGGCGCTTTTTGTTTAAATTCTATATCCAAGTGGATCATTGTGCCAGATCTAGAGGAAATCCCTTCTAAGCATTTCTGAACTATTGTGTTGACAAGAAAGAGACAGACAATAAAATATTTATTTATTAGACAGAGATTAACTGTATTTGAGGACTTAAAGGCTCTATATGGTGTATGATATGTTCATGTGTAATTCATACTTGTTGACTAGATATGAACAATCGATGGTGGAGTTTTTATATATGTTGCTTTGTGTTTTTCTTTGAATTTCTTTTTATTTTTGCAAATTTTTTGAACTATTCTTTTCATAACAAGAACAAATGTCAAATGGCCTGCCCATCAGAAAAACTGACATTATGTGTTGGGGAGTATGTATGTGAAGGTAGACTATGAGACAGACCCTCTGCAGTTTTTAGATCCCATCTCACAGAGCCTCTATTGACTTAAGGAAACCAAACATGATGCACCAAACCTGAGGCAGGACATATCCCAGAAATAGTAAACTAACCCACCAGGTTGACATGGATCCTCATGAGGAATGACCACTTGACAAAACCTATTATAAGTTGCTTCAGCTCTTCTAAAACTGCCTTTAGTCCCCCTGAACAGTTCATTCTGCCAACTGAGATCACGCAACCTAGTAACATTAAAATGCAATATTTCTTGGTGTCTTGTTGGATTCAATAGATGTGCTATATTCAAAGAGTTAATGTAATTATTTATCTAGCTTAGTAGAAAACCAAAAATCTAATGATGAAAATATCCTGAATAGTGAAACACGAATTTTAGGGCTCCAGCAGCTGTGAATGCAATTTGTACTCAGTATAAACATGTGAGCAAGGGTCATTCATTGTGTGGTAAATTACTTTACTCACCACTTTGAAATATAATCATCTTGTTGCCAAGTGATTGTGCATGTGTCTGTTTGGAGTTACACTAAACATCTATTTTACTGTTAAAATAGGGAAAATGACTGCTATTTTACTTTGGGGGAATTAAGTAAATTCTCCTTTAAGACGTTTTTTTTTATTAGAATTTATTCTAATTAGAACTTATTTAGACAATGTAAATGGCCATAGAATCAATAATGTACAACTTATTTTCATGAACAGTAGAAAACGTCTTTTTGGTGATGACTGCACATCCAGTTTTTTATGTGTTTTGTAAATTGCAGTAGTTTTCATTTCATCCTGCATCAATAGGCATACATGGCTAAAGTAAAGTAAACCTAATCAGAGAGAAACAAGATGCATCCTCCAGATAATGAAGGCCGGACAGACGCATAATAAGAAACTCTCAAACACACGCTCATCGTGATTCTTTTGTTCCCAGCAGTGATTTTTTTTTGTGAGCAGAATGACAGTAATACAGTCCTGCCACTGCCTAAAGAAGGGAGGTTGGAGGACATCTGACTGTCACTCCCACAACATGGTGGAGGAGTGACAGCCAGATGTCCTCCAACCTCTCCTCAAATTCTCTACGCGTTAAAGGGGTCATTTATGCTTTTCATGTTCTGATGTAACATACTGTAAATACTTTTGTGAAATTCGGTGCCCATGTTACACATAGTCAGAGCCCCAAAGCTTGAACTGAATGTGTGTTTGCATGCTGGCTGGTAGTGAAATGTCCAGGTTTCACTCTGGTCAACATGAAGCACTGTAGAAACCCATAACTGTGCACTGTTCTGCCCACCCTCTCAGGCTAGCTGCCACAGCTTTGTTCACGGCCAGTTCATGTGTTCGTGCAGAGGTTGACACCTCTTGCATGAAGTTTTTTTCAGCTTTGAAGAAAAATTAACTTTTTTTACACTTCCCAAAGACAAAACCATAAAACAACAATGGATACAGCTACAGACAAGCAATAGACTTTGAGCAATGTTTTCTGGTATGTCATCTGTTCACGGCACTTCACGGACAACTGTTTTCACAACCTGCCCCAGTATGCAGCAGGAATTTTAGCCTGCCGAAGGGCAGTGCTGTTCCAAACAAGCTTCTGTTGCAAAAAGAGGTATTAAAACATGTATTAGCACTTAAACTCATAAATCATATAATCTTGAAACAAAGGAGCAGAATAAACTGTAAATTAAGCATAATATGACCACTTTAAAGATGGTGTATTCTTTATTGTTATAATGATGTAACAATACAGTGTATGAAAGTTTAGTCTCTCCTGGGGACATGTCATGACCAAGCCGGTCGTTTTGATGTATAATATGTGTGGTAGGAATCCACAGTCTGTTCTGTGGGAATCTCGTTTATGGATTTTTTGGCGATTTAAGTCGCCATGGTAACTCAAAATGCCAACTAACCACAATAGGGGACATGTCATGACCGAGCCGGTCGTTTTGATGTATAATATGTGTGATAGGAATCCACAGTCTGTTCTGTGAGTTCATCCTGTGTGGTTTTTGGCGATTTACGTTGCCATGGTAACTCAAAATGCCAACTAATTGTAACAGGGGCCATCACCTGACCGAGCTGGTTGTTTTGATGTATAACATGTCTGATAGGAATCCACAGTCCGTCCTGTGGGGCATCTCGTGTGTGGATTTTGGCGATTTATGTTGCCATGGTAACTCAAAAGGACAACAAACCATAACAGGGGACATATCATGATTGAGCCGGTCGTTTTGATGTATAATATGTGTGGTAGGATTCCCGAGTCTGTCCTGTGGGGCATCTCATGTTTGGTGATGGGGACATGTCATGACTGAGCCGGTCGTTTTGATGTATAACATGTCTGATAGGATTCCACAGTCCGTCCTGTGGGGCATCTCGTGTGTGGATTTTGGCGATTTATGTTGCCATGGTAACTCAAAAGGACAAC
>JAUMHL010000018.1:24654442-24665794 GCA_032362345.1 Sandelia bainsii | reverse complement strand
TGAGATTAACTCTGCATGATTTACAGGAAGGAAGGAGTCTAAGTAAGACTGAGGTGTAACAAACACATCTAGAACTGACTATTTCTGCATTAATACTTGGTAGGTAGCAATTAAGCCAAAGTATTCAATGGACCTCTCATATTTTCTGTGTGTCAGACATTTAATACATATGCTTTGTATTTTCCAGGAAATAGAACTTAGCTATTACTGTGTAGTGTTTTTGTGACATGAACATTGAGGCATTACTACTGTTGAAACCCGTTGGTGCTGATGGTAGTAGTAGCTGAAAGACAATGTGTGAGAGTGACAAAGTGTTTGACATAGAGGGGGAGAGAAGGAGCACGAGTGGGTGAGAAGAAGGGTAACATCAGATAAATCAATACTTAGATAATGTACGTAGGTAGCGACAGGGACGATTAATATATAGATTAATGGGTCATGTAGATTTACTGTCCTGAAACGTGTCACGTCAGTGACCGCACTGCCATTTTGCCAGTTTACTAGCTATCAACATTAAAACAGACAGCTGGGATAGGCTCCAGCACCCCCCGTGACCCTTACGAGGACAAGCGGTTAAGAAAATGGATGGATGGATGGAATATTAAAACAAAGAACACAATGTATTTTGAGTGGGCCTGAAATATGTTGTCATTCAAAGTGGCTTTGCTGACAGAGAAAGTAGTTTGAAGTAGTAGTGGCATCTGGTTACATGCAGAAGACTAGATAACATTTAATTACCTGTCAAACTGACTCATCAACTACTCTGTAATTACCGGTCCTCTCTTCTTTAAGGCTTTGAAGCCATTGTCCTGAATTTTAATTTAAAATTAAAATCAAAACTGCAGATTGGTTGGTGAATCTTTAAGCAAATAAAGAGTTTGAAGGTTCTAATAAAACAATGAAATGTTAGGTATACACATCCAGTAACCTTAATTATTATGTCAGTAACTGTACTGACATCCCCTTTTTATGCATTTAGGTTGAAATGGCGTAATATTGTAAATCTAATAATAATAATAATAATAATAACAACTCCATTAATAGACAGGGCTTGAACTACACTGCACATGAATGGCCCCAACTTATAATTATCTAACTGTTCCATTGAAATACTACTTTTCTGCTGTCTTTACATGAGCACAGCTACAGTGTGTCCACTAGCTGAGGTACACGGTGTACTGACGTGAATCTAACAATATTGTGGTTATTAGGTTTGAGTTATGTAATGAATCTGCAGTTCAGCTTTTAAAAATTAAGAAAAACTCCAAGGCGGATGCACACTGCTCGTCCGTTCAACCGCGCGTGAATAATCCGGCTTTAAGTCGCTCTTTGGGATGGGAGTCATTTATTTTATAGTGCCTTTTCTTGATGAGAAAAGTGCAATAATGGAGAAAAATAATTTTGATAACACGCTGTGAGCTACTTAGAGTGAGTTGTGTGTTGCTGGATGATGAGACTGTGAATCAGACTGTACAGTGTACAGTTGAAAATTTCTTTAACTTTAAAATAACTTATTTAAGGTTGACTAAACATAGTTTTTAATCAACAAGTGAAGTGTCCATTCACTTATCATTTATCTAAATAGTACTTATGTTTTTCAAAACTTGCCGCCACATACTACTGCCTTTTTTGTGTCTCTTATCCTTATCTTAAATTGCAACTTCAATAAGATGTTTTTCATGTAGCATCAGGTCATGCAGTCACACTTTAAGAGGTATTAGTTTGGGCCTGGATGAGAGATACTACTCACGTTGGAGTTTTTTTCATCACCTAGTGGGTTATACGACCTTCGGTACATCAGCCCAGCACCAGACAGTAATGACTTAATGAACTGGCTTATTTAGTGGTTAATCAGTTAATTAAAAGCGGAGTAATTGGGTTTTGAGGGCTCTCAAGAGAACCTGGAGACATCGGTGTAAACCCACAGACAAGATCAGTCGTGGAGAAGCCCTGCTCATTTTTGCAGAGCTTTTAACAACCCAGACTACTTCATGATAACAGGGTAAAAACAGATAAAAACTACATCTAATGGTTTGTACCTGTGAGTGAATGCACAGACCTCAAAAAGTACTTAGAGCCCTTAAAGTTTAGCACATTTTATTGTTTGTAGATTTAATTTTAAATGGATGAAAGTGCTAAAACTAATACATTGCCCAGTGTGAAAGGCTTGTAGAGACTGCCATGAAATATTTTGCTTATATTCAAGTGGTCAAATCCCCTCAGAATGAATTTTTACATGTAGTGCCATCATCAAAATGTTTAATTTCTATTATTACGAAAATGGCACTCCCATCAGCACCAGTTGTGCTTTGTGTTTTGTGGTATTGTTCAACAGTTAGCATGCTAACATGCTAAACAAAGATGATTATAAATAGATTCTACCTGCTAAGCATCACAATTAGCAGAGGTTAACAGCAGTATGTTAACATTGTCATCACTAGCATTTTGAAGTTCTGATGTTAGCATTTAGCTGCACATCTGTGTTTAAATTCAATCTCACAGAAGCTGCCAGCATGATTCTGTTCACTCATTACTAAAGTACAGATACATGGCACATCTGTGTGAGCAACCTCTGGCCACATGATAACAGCTAAACTTTGAAAGCACAGAGTCTATGACAGGAGGATGGACAATGAGATGCATTGTGGCTAAATGAAGACACCCAAGCTGTTTGTCTAAATCCATTGCCATCTGCCAATTACATCCAGCCCATAGCACCCACAATATTTCTGCCTAAAATGGCTTTGCTGCTCTTTTGTCCTTCACTGAAAAATCCTCTTTCCTATTAGACCAAAAAAAACAAAAAAACATAGAAGACACCACACATACTTTAATTGTTTGCATGCACGAAGACTGATTAATTTTGATTAATTTTGCAGAGTTGCCTTTTTATGCACAGATTGGCATGAACTGTAGTGCAATTACACTTTTATCAGTTTTTAATTACTATGAATAAATTCCAAATTTATATTACAAAGCATGAAGACAAATTAGTTTTACACTCTGGTATGTCAGTTGATAGATAGTGACTACCCAAAGCTAAAAGAGCGCTGTTTGGATTTGAGTATGTCTACTAATATACTTTATAGGTAAGCATGAGAACGGATGTATCTATATGTCAGTGTGTGTGCTGTCCACATTTGTGTATCTAAATGTTGTGTATGTTTAGTGCGAGTGAGTGTGTGTTTGTCAGCAAAAAGCAATGACTCAGTTTGTTGCCTGAGGCATTAATTGAGGCATCAATTATAGGAGTTAACGAGTTTGTTTAACGAGCCGAAAACTCTGGTTGGGTGTCTGACGTCAGACTTACCAGACTTGTCTGTTCCTACCAGAATAAGGTCAAACAAATTTATTTTCCTCTTTTTCTTTTTTTCTGTCCTTTTTGTCACACTTTGTATCCGCCCTGCTCAGTGTCACTCTATTTGTCCCTTATTATCACTTCCTGTCCTCTCCAAATCTCTCATGTCAATTTTGCTCTTTTATTGTTCTTAATGCCCGTTCTTTTCTCATTACAGTGTTAGACATCTACATGCAGACCTGCATACCTACATAAGTGCAGATCATTCACCTTTTTTGCTCTGTGTATTTGCTCTGTCCTGTGTTTTGCAGCAGAAAGTTGGACCATGAAGACTGTGGTGGCTCTCCTGCTGCTTTGTTTGTGCGATCCTGGATGGAGTGACTGCCAGACAGACTGCATGTCCTGCAGCAATATCCTGCCCAGACAGCTCAGTTTCAACACCATGGTGAGGAGTGCACACACACATACATGCACACACGTGTTATACACACTGCACCTATCAAAAACAAACAAAAAAAGAAATGAAAAGGAAACAAAGAGGAAATGCCTTGAAGGTGGCCATGCAAATGTAAATTAATTTACATAGTCTCATGCCTCAAAGTCACAAAGGTGGGCTCCAAACTAAAACTGGCAAGAGAAGTAAGTGAAAAAAACAAATCAAATGAAACTTTAGCAAATGCTGCGTCCAGTTAAAACTGGACTACACTATATGATACAAATATACACATTCTCTCACTGGGACTATTTTGGCCATAAAATAAGTGGAATCCCTCATCCCACCTTTTTTATTCAGCCTGTCTTTCTCCATCTCCGTCCCTGTCTATGATTCAACAAATTACCCTTTTGGCATTTGAGTTT
The DNA here is from genome assembly GCA_032362345.1 of Sandelia bainsii. NCBI lineage: Eukaryota > Metazoa > Chordata > Actinopteri > Anabantiformes > Anabantidae > Sandelia > Sandelia bainsii. Next base: position 24,661,638 of record JAUMHL010000018.1, on the reverse strand, counting down.
TAATTTCTCGTGGCTAATTGATTCCTGGGGATAGATGTGTGTTCATTTTCTCAGTGCCTATGCCTGCTAGTTGTTTCATTCTGGTCAATGGCATATCTCCTTCTCAGACATGTTGGCAGGGAATACACGAGAAGACATTTAAGTGTAAGAAAGGTTTACAACAGAAAACTTAAAACTTTTGGTGTTGCTTTACTTATTTCACCCTTTTATCCCCTCTTTTATCTCCATCTCTGCATCCTGGCTGAATGAAAGCAATTTTACATGTAAATCAATAAGGGACCAGCTCTTCCATGATTAGTGATGAGTCAGTAGATGATGTGCAAAGCAATGTAGTATTTCATGCATAGTAATAATACTCTGTCTTATTCTAGCAGATAGATTCCCCTACACATAATAGCACACAAACCTACTGAACCACTGAAGTGGAAGATATTGGTGATGAATAACTTAGGAATCCAATCAGTTTCATTCTGTTATATTGATTTTTTTATTATCAGTGCTTAGGACCTTCCACTCCAACAACTCTAACAAGATGCGTTTATACACATATTTGAAACACCTTCTAACATTTCAGGTAGCTTCAGTCTTATTTGCCAATATCCACATGAAACACTGTTATACAATATAGTTTTCACGTAAAACTAGCACTAAATTTAACTTCATATCTACAGAGAAGGCGTTTCGTGGTGTTCAGGCTCAGCACTGAGTGTAGGTTTTGGAATCACTGCACTCACACTCACTCACAATCACTGTGGTTATGCACATAAAACACAGAAAATAGACCTGAAGTGTAAAAATATGCTTTGGTTCGTGTTAATGGGCATATAGTGTGAGTAAAACATGAGTCATAAGGTCGCCTGTGTAGATATTGTAGACAGCTGCATTGCATTGAAACAGAAGAACTGCTCCGTCAGGCATGTATAAAACAGAATAGTCATTCAGTGTAGACACTCCATGCTAGCAACTCTAAGCTTTTGAGCAAAAACACAATTATTGATAGGCTAACAAGCTCACACTAACATCATTAACATGCCAATTCTTTGCCAGTATAAAGTTTACCATACTCACCATCTTGTGTTAAAAAGTTTGTAGAGTGAAACCTGTCTATTTCATGTTATCAACAAACTGATGTGAAATGACTGCAGAAAAATGATGCAGATGATCTCCTGTTCTCTTTGTTAGGTGTGTCTCATTGAATGCGAAGGAAACGTCTCCCCAGCTTTTTCCTGGGACTCGTGTAGCAAGGTGCTGTCCTCAACAATTTCCTCTCTAAGTAGTACCATTCGGAAAAGATCACAAGAGGAGGTGGAGGCCCTGTTTCCTGAGGAGGAAGAGCAGGTGGAGAGAGATCTGTTGCCCATTGCTTTGCAAAGGTTTGATCATGTGAATGGGGCCCTTGGAGTGAACGAGAGGGATATGACTGGCAAGGGCAGTCAGCTGAACACTGCCTACAAATCCCAGAATGCCATATCCCTTGAGGATGAATATGAGGAGGAGGCAGGGCAAGAAGAAGGAGATGCTGACTTGGCAGCAAGCATTCAGGGTGATTTAGGGTTGAGCATCTCCAAGAGGTTTGGCGGATTCGTCAAAGGGAGGCACAGCTACAAGAAGCTCATATCTCCAGGAAGATCATACCAGAAGAGGTATGGTGGCTTCACTGGCATTCGGAAGTCAGCACGCAAGTGGAATAACCAAAAACGTTTCAGCGAATTCCTGAAGCAGTATCTGGGGATAAGCACTCGGGCCACTGAGTTCAACAGCGTGTCAGAAGACCTCACTCAACAGAATGAAGTTTAGCAGCATGAACCTTTGAACCACTGCCATAAAACAATTTCCTCATGTATTTTCAGTCTTTTCTTTTCATATTCAAACACCAACATGGCAAATTTCAACTGGTGTCACCAAAGTTGACCTACTGAATCTAAGTAATTTACCAAAAAAGTGAAGATGAAGCCTGTAATCTAGAATCTCTTTGACCCAAGACATAAAAATTGCTGTTGATATTTAACATCTCTTTTATTTATGTTGGAAAAGTTTTACTAATCCTTAATTATCAAACCTAAACACTTTTGTCCAGCTTATTCATCCAGTGGAGTAACTAGAAACTTTATTTCCCCTGAAGCTCTGTAATTAACCAGGCCCCCCTGCTCAGTTCTCAGTGCCCTGAATCATTTCGACCTATTCTGTGCCCCTTGTGAGACGTCCTAGTTGAACAATCATTTGTCATTTTTACGGAGCCCTGATGCTCACAAACTCACTTTCAGATTTCTTGGCAGTCCTGTAGTATATTTTATTTATTTTTCAGTTTTATTTATTGATTTTCTGATTATTATACAGTATATTCAGTGTGTTCTTTTCTGTGCTGGGTCATGTGTAAAAAGTACATAACATCCTCTGTTATAAATATTCCAAGGAAACCTACTACAATCCACGTTGTGCCAAAATGAATACACTCTGTTACATGACAATACCAGTGTTTGGCATTTTTGATAGGGTAGTGTCAGCAGTATAGTACTGTATATTACTAGGTGATTTGTTAAGTTAAAACTCACTGATTTCCACTGTGCCAACAGACACATAAGACATGGCTACTGAGGAAGTTTTAATTAAAAGATCCCTACTTCAACCGGGTGCAGTGGTAAGCTGAAACAGTCAACATTCATCCATGCGTATATGCTACTGATCTTGTCAAACTGATGTTATTGATGTAAGTGAGCATCATCTCTGACTGGTTCATCCCTATGTACAAACTGTATTTTTTTTCTTTTTTTTTTGCTAAATTGTATTTGTGTGAAATGTTCTTTTGTTGACCACAATGAAAACTTGTAAATAGCTGAATTTAAACATGTCAATAAAAATAGTTTACTATTTCCTTCGTGGCTTGTCATGCAGCAACTGATTCTGTGTCTTGAGGTGTTTTGTTCTTAGTATTTGCAGTACAGCCACCGAGTGGTAACTTGTATATTTTTAATTATTTATATTCTGGTTACCTTAAGATTTTAAGAAACTCAAATGGGTTTGTAGATCAGTTATAAGCAATTGAAAATTAACCTTTTAGCCTTTAGTTACAACTTATATACCCTTAAGAGTGACTTCTTAGAGAGTACCAGTTTGGTAGTAATCACTGAAAATATTTTTGAAGTAGAGATAATATTTTGAATATTAATACTGTAAAAAAACATTTGTGTCCAGTTAAGAATTGCTTGTTCATGACAGACAATAGGAAGCAATCTTCCATCCCAACCTGTTTTGATGTGTCAGCTAGTAAAACTCTGCAGCAGAGTTTAACTGGACACAAACTGTACACAAATGTTTTCTCTGCAGCAGAGTTTTACTAGCTGACCGTCTTAATGGGAGTTCATCTCTGACTGACATCAAGATGTACTTCCCAGGACAAGGTATATTTGGTGGTTTGGTGAGTATCAACATGAATTGCAGGTAGCACACTACCCATTGCAAGCAGGCGTTTGGCTCCCCTCTGTGGTTGCTCCTCTACATCAGCACATTATTGTTTTATATTATGCGTTAACTGACACTGACCAGTGGTGTAAGTGGTGTCAGATGATGTACTTAAGAAAAATTTGTAAAACCTCAGTTGAAAAATGCTCTATTTTAAGTAAAAGCCGTGCTTTTAAAATGATACTTATGTAAAAGTACAAAAGTATTAGCTCAAAAAATGCTTGAAACACCAAAAGTAAAAATGCTATTTGTATGGAATTGTTTGTTTCACATCTATGAATATGATATTATTGAATTTTAATACACTGTGTTCATCATCTGTATGTTGCCGCTGGTAACGATGGAGTATATTTTAACTGACTTATACACTGTGAGGATCATATTTGTTGAATCTAATAACTATAATTTGCTGAATATACTTTGCATGCTACCTGATAGATTTTGAATTTCATAACATGGATCAATAAAGTTTTAATATTATACTGTATTTTGTATTATTAATGAGATTCTGCAAATTAACTAGTAATTAGTGGCAGTCAAATAAATGTATTATTAATTTTACCTAATATCTAATGTTAGATCCATCTATCCATCCATGCGTAGGGTGACTGTGTATGTAATTGACATGTTTTGTTTTCTCCTCATTAGTATTAACTTTAACTCTGAATGTATTGCCCACAGGGTTTTTGGGTTTGGAAAGACAGCAACGCATTTTACCATGTAAACACTACCCATTGCTTTTATATTGGTCTTCAAGCTGATGCACAAATGATTGTTAGAGGATGTATTTTCATTTCAACAAAGTTTTCAAAAAGGCATAACAATCAAAAAACTATAGGCAAAATTGATATAAAATGTAAACAAGCAGATGTGGTAAGTAATAAGTACAATTACTTGAGTAGTGCTTAATCATGGTTGATGATATGCAGATTAACACAGAACATAATAATCTGAAACATGATAATACTATGGATTAAACACTTTGCAGTCCATAAAGTGGTTAAAATTAGCTTCACCTATACCTGCTTTTGTTTCACATCAGGTCTGTAGGTAACAGATCTTTGGCCCTTATTATTATTATTACTCACTAGAAACTTTTCTCTGTCATACATTTCACTGTTGAAAGTTTGTTTGCACTTTACAGCATAAATGTCTTTTTTTAAAACATTTAGTTTCACTGTTGTGTAGCAGCAAACATTTGTCTTATTACTAACACGAGAAATTAAATTAATATTTTTAAGTGAAATTCTCATAAATGTTTTTAAGTGAGTTTCTGCTTAAAACTTAAAATTTAAATTAAAGTTAACAAGGCCTGAACATTTTAGATTTCTGCAGAAAAGCCTACTTCAGCTTGAGTAAAGATTGTGGTACTTGTAGTGCAGTACTTTTTTTAGGCATGTACTTTTACTTGAGTATTGAATGTATCCACTTCTGTCACCTATATGAACAAGACAATTGAAATGATATGAATGAACTTCCTCATTTTAAGTAAGCTAGTAGATCCCACTGCTTGATGACTTAATGCTGCACTAACTGAAGGACTTAATTGTGAAGGTTTAGACCGGAAGTGCGGTTTGTTATGAAAGCTGACTTGATAGATCACCAACCTAAGAATTGATCTCATATCACTCAGTCTATTTTTCAATTCTCTCATTAAAATATTACAGCGACTGGACTCGGCTGATTCTGTGAGTTTTATGTCGAATCAGGGAAGCGCCAGGGAATTTTTTTTACGTTACTGTTAAGCTAACGGGGCAGCTAAATGATCTACATTAGCTAGCTTTCCGGTAGCCTAACGTTAAACTACCTTAGCATTAGCTAACGTTAGCTGCAGTACCTTTAATGTTAACTGTAACTCAAAAACCGAAAACGCCAGGCAACTTTTACGAAACATAAATTATCTACTTGTCAGTCAAGTCCCTTTACATAAGCTGAAGCTCAAGGATAATCGACTAAACTACTAAGATAACATTACCGCAAGCTAAAGCTAGCTGGCTGCTGAAGGTTTAACTTCAGCGATTTTACAGCTTAATGTAAATGTGACAGTTGAAGGACTGTTACAAGTTAACCTTGCTGACTTTGCAGGCCCAGTTTTCATTGTAAAGTGTTGAATATTATATTTAATGTCATCCTGTGTTAGTTGAACTTATTACAACAACTGAATATATAGTTACGGAAAAACTTACAGTGCTATTCTAAACTCAATTGTATTTCCATGTAACCTTGTAAAAGTTGGATAGTCTCATTCGCAGCGTTAATTTAATTAGTATTTTTGTAACTTTGAATTCTTGAATACATGAGTAGTATGTGAGGCTCTGTGTTTGTTTGTGTATGTGGTTGCAGAAAGCACAGCTATGTGCAGCTGTGTGTGGAGCTCCAGGGCTCTGTCCCCTGCCCTGCTCCCCAGGCTGCTGCTTCCCCAGACGGGGTACGGATTGTCCGGACGGGGCCTCTGGATTTCTCCCCACTGCATGGCTGCCAGTGGGGATTCCAAGCTGCTCCCACTGCCCAGTCAGGCCCGTGTAGTGATCTGTGGAGGGGGTATTGTAGGAACATCAGTAGCTTACCACCTGGCCAAACTGGGTTGGACTGATGTTGTGCTCTTGGAGCAGGGCAGGTGAGAGTATTTACTTATATTTTATATTTGGGAGTATTTGTCGCTTTAGAGGTGGCATCGGGGGTGTAATAAATTTTGGGGTTGTCCCTTAAGGCAGTGGTTCTCAACCCTTCTGAGTCACGACCTCCAATATAACATTCGTTGGTGTTGGCGACCCCCGGATCCCCCGTCCCATTAACACCCCTCCCAACCATGTAAATGTATATTTTTTCACAATGATCTGGCGACCCCCCGAAATTATCTGGCGACCCCCATGGGGGTCGGGACCCCCAGGTTGAGAAAGGCTGCCTTAACGTAATGAACCATGATTAAAAAGGATCTGCTCAAAGAGTTGATTAGATATTGTTCTGCTAATGAAAGTCATCTGTCCCTGTTGGCAGACTGGGTGCAGGAACAACCAGACTGTGTGCTGGTATTGTCAGCGTGGCCAAGCCTATTTCTATTGAGTGTCAGATGGCAAACTACTCTAATAGTCTTTATCAGCGGCTGGAGGAGGAGACAGGAGTCAAAACAGGTCAGCCACTTTGACCACTTTGAAGTTTTGCTTTCACTTACATTTAGGTAATCCTGATGCTATTCATGAGGACAAAATTTAACGGAATATTATGACTTACATCATCACACCTATAGCATTGTATTTTAGTGTAGTCATTTTTAGAATAATGCAGTAGACATGCACTAAGTATAAAGTGTATTACTTAATGTCTTATTGAAGTCCGACATATCATATGATGTCCCTCACCTTTAGACGTTCTGTTTATTTTGTCCTCCTGTGAAGCTAGAATCAAAGTTACTCTACAGTTTTGAGTTTAATTACAATCATTTTGACTTTACTCTGTGACACACCTTGAGTTGTTGAAGAGATGTTTACTGTTAAGTAACATATGTGATTAAATGGGGCAGTGTGTTTTGTGTGTTGCAGGTTATGTGAAGACTGGGTCTTTGTGTCTGGCCCAAAATCAGGATCGTTTCATCTCTCTTAAGCGCCTGGCATCAAGACTCAAGTAAGACCCTAGTACTACACATCGGCATTTTGTAGACACCTTTGGTAGTATCTGCTGCTTTTTACTGTGTGTCCCCTAGGTTTAAAGCGTTGGGGGGGGGGGGGGGCGGGACCCGG
>JAUMHL010000018.1:24626047-24645777 GCA_032362345.1 Sandelia bainsii | reverse complement strand
TTTTTTGTTGTGGTATACTCACCACTGTTGTTGGCTTTTGTTTCAATAAATTGTTTGAGATGAGGAAATCCCCATTGGATGCTTCTATGTTTTCCATAAATTTCACCCGAAAGCCAAATATCCCTAACTTTTTGTGAGTAGTGTATATGACCAAAATAGATACAGTACTTACTACCCATGGCACTGAAGGCACATGTTGCACCTTCCCTAATGATCAAAAATAAAACTGACTCAAGTTTTGTAAAAATTATGAAACGCTGGCCATAAAACTCATGACATATAATGAACAACAATTTTTGTTTAAAGCCATGCTTGATTGTGGTCATTTGAATTATTGTACTGAAGCAATTTGTGAACTGAGTCAGAGGAAGCCTGTAGGATACAAGTACCTGACCTGACCTGAGCTGAGCTTTGCTAATCAGTGTTAGTAACTCTGATTGTTTACCTGCAGCTTTAAATCTTATTGGGCCTCGTGCAATGGATGTTCTGGCCGAGCTGTCGTATGTTTCCATGACACCTGATCACTTCCCCTCCATGTTCTGTAAGGTAGGAAACAAAGTCTAGATACTAGATCCACTAGTTACATTAATAGCAGTGGTAGCAGTAGTATGAGTGGTTATATTAATTTCAATGTAAAGTAGCTGAAGTAGCAGCAGCATCCCATCAGATTTACCTCATACCTGTGACTGTAGTACTTAGAAGTATTGCTAATAGCAGCACATAATTATGTTTATGCCCAGCTATTAGCCATTCATTGACAGGAACAGCAACCGACCGTGTGTGTTTGTGTGTTTATAGGAGATGAGTGTCGGCTATGCCAACGGGATCAGAGTGATGAGTATGACTCACACTGGGGAACCAGGTTTCATGCTCTACATACCAATAGAGGTGCGAGCTGCACACACACACATTATCTAGTCACCATTCTACATTAAGATTGGTTATGAAAGTGCCAACATTTGTATTTGTCTCTGCTCTTCACAGTATGCACTGCATGTGTACAACGAGGTGATGTCAGTGGGTCAGAAGTACGGGATACGTAACGCAGGGTACTACGCACTGCGCAGCCTTCGCATCGAGAAATTCTTTGCCTTCTGGGGTCAAGACCTTGACACCTTCACCACCCCGCTGGAGTGTGGAAGAGTGTTCCGGGTTAAGTTTGATAAGGTCTGTTGTTTGTTCAGTTGTGTAATTGTTTTATAAAGCCTTTTATTTGGCATTGTGGGGTTTCAACAGCATATCTTAGTTGTTACCATGGGAGTTTTGGCAATGAATAATATGAGGACTGATGCTTTGCATTCAGTTTTCTTATTATACACTGAGTCAGCAACCTTGACTTCTTATCCTTTTCTACTTTAAATGGTGGGAAGATGAGAGAAGAGCAGAATAACAAAGCATACTTAGCCATCTGCTTTGGTGAAACCTTCAACATCTGGGTTGTAGTTGTTGCTGAGATGTGGAGGAAGATTAGTCATCAAGCTGCACCTGCAGGCACAACAGGTGGCACTTTACTGCAGCTAAGCTTACCACAAGTCTCATTTTGAAAATGGTGGAACATCCGTTGTGTTGCCTGTTCCACAAGGCCTTAATATCAGCACAGTTTTAATAAGTGGACCCCACAGTGTGAAATTGGTTTCACAGATCGCTGTGAGATGAGCAGTTGTAAGAGTAATCCATGTTTTTATTGTGTTATTGAAAAAATGTGCCAAATTAAAAGGCAGTGGTTTCTTATTGTTACTGTATTCATTCCAACAGAGCTGTGCAGTGTGTGAAGATTAATTGTTTGTAGGTCAGGTTCCATAAGCTAATGATGCTCTCTTGTTTATCTTTTCTTTTTCTGCATATTTTCCTTGCTCTTCTTCTCTATTGACATTTTTTTTTAAATCTTCCACCCTCTTTTTTGGCTTCATCCTCTTTTTTTTCTGACACATTTTGTCTTCTCTCTACACTTTTCTCTCCTCTTCTCCATCAGGACACAGATTTCCTTGGACGTGAGGCGTTGATGCAGCAGCGTCAGGATGGTGTGACTCGGCGGTTCATCATGTTGGTTCTAGAGGACCATGACACTGAACTTGACCTGTGGCCATGGTGGGGGGAGCCCATCTACCGTAACGGTCACCTGGCTGGGACAACCACCAGCAGCGCCTACAGCTACAGCCTTGAGCGCCACGTCTGCCTGGGTTTTGTATCTCCGCCGCCAGGCCCAGAAGGGCTCCCCACTCCCATCACCCCAGACTTCATCAACCGTGGGGACTACGAGGTGGACATTGCTGGCCAGCGCTATCCAGCCAAAGCTAAGCTGTACCCCTTCAGCTCCCTCTTCACCCAACAGAAACGTCGCAAGGAAGAATTGGAGCTCAGCAACCTCCAGGGGAAATAATGCAGAATAATAGAAAACCTTCTGTCTGCCTCTGTTTGGGCTTATGACACTCGCTGTGTTCACCAAATCCACTCCTGCACTTACATCGCAGTGCCATCCTATCTTCACTTTATTCTAGCTCTCAAAGAGAGGGCTGTTTGCACAAATAATTAACTTACAAATTGGATCTCCCTTTTTTTCAAAGTGCAATATTTAAGAGGCACCAAATGTTTGAGCTGTATCAAATACAGAGCTCGCTGTGTAATCAGATTCTGCAGTTCTTCATCCCCGTCCTCCTATACACAGTCCACACGGTCTCATGGCTGGTTTACTGGAACAGTCCACAGTTAAGTGCCTTTGTCAAGGCACCATCAACACTAGTTGTAAGGACTCTTTCATTATGTTCACTTTAAGACATCAATAAGGAATTTTGTCTGACAATCTTCTCCAGAGTCACAGTCTAGAAGAATCTGAACGAAATGTCATTGTCCAAATGCCTACACAGTCAATGTAGATGTTGACTCTAATGTCGTTTTACAAATTGTAAATTTGCTGCTGTAAAGAATATCAGTGACGTGACGCATGATGTGGCCTAATTCTGACGCTGTATACTGTCGACTACTGTCAACTACAATATACATAATGAAGAAAGTTATCTTTCCCATTCAGGGGGAAAAGCATGGAAAGCATCAGGAAGTCTGATATAATCAATAGTAAACAATCGTTTGTCACCCATCATTCCTTTCCCCCCTCGACAAAGTCATTTTTATCAACTTTCAGCTGTTCTGATGTTATTTTGCCGTGTGTCAAGGTAATGTTATGGTAACGTATTTACAGTGATATAATCTGAATTGTTATTTATGTTTTGTGGCTGTTTTCGGTCTGCGTTGCGCTTTTGATGCTAAAGATTGTGTTTTGAAACGTCGTTGAATGTGTGGCTTCAGTCAGGTGAACTGTAGATGAGGGAAGCAAGGATGGGAAAGCTGGGACTGGAGCTGGAATTCCAGACTTGTTGTTGAAGGCCACCAGACCTTATATTGGTGGCTTTTGATCCAGAGTTAGAGGTTTGTGTGAAGGAAGGTCTTTCTTGCAATTTGAAATAAAGCTATGTATTTTTGTATAGCTAGTGTGTATAAAATCTCTATTTTCAGTACTGCACATCATTTCTGTATCATTGTATGTCTGTGTAATTGTTTTCCAGGATATTCTGTAGATGTAAATGTCATCTTGCAGCAACTTCCTTCGTGTGCATTTTTATGTCTTTGTAAAGTGAATTATTCTGCCTCCTGTTCCCCCTCAGAGATCAGAAGTCAGGTAGATCTACAGTGCAGCTGGTTTGGAGCTGGTAGGGATTCAGTGAGTTCCTCAAAAGACATTTCAGCAGGATTGTTGTTAAGAGTTAGAATGACTTGCTAAATGTAGTCCCACTGAGGAACTTGCAGATTTTGAGCTGCAGACGCAGAGTACAGATTTCTCATATCACGTTGTTGCCTCCAGACTTTACGATTGCTACACTACTTTCTGAACAGTACAGTTGCTTCTGAGTAAGAATACATGATCTAATAGGGTTTTCTGGTCTAGTCATATTCTAATTATGTTGCTAAATATTGATGGTGGTCTCAGTTGCTGTACACAGTCACAGATAGTTTCTGTCAATTTTATTTTTGTTTAAGTGTGCTCAAAGAGAAATGTCAAGAAGATGTTAGACCTAAAGGAAAAATCAGTGACGCAAATATAAGCAAAGGCCCCAGACACTCCTGAATACACCTTTTACCAGTCAGCAACAACTGAATCGGTTAAAAGTCGTTGCTTATTCCATTTCCATATACAGCATCTTCAGCTTTTTGTTAATACCTGCAATTTATTTAATTGGGTGTTTGCAGGCAGTTAACTCTTGATTAATTAAAATACAATATTTATTTATTTCCTTTTCCTGAAAATCCTCTTGAACTCGAGCAGCAGCAGCAAAAGTTTAATTTGTTTCGGGGCGTCTAAAGCTGTATTATAAAACTGCAGTATCTTTCAGTTTGGATGTTGCACAAAGCAGCTGCTGTAATGACAAAACAGAAACACAGAAAGATTCATCAAATTCTCATATGTATAAAAAATGACTCGGGAGTTATAAATCTTCCAACCGCTCATTTCCATTGCAAAAGACATACAATTAGAGCACAGACAGGAGCCAGTCTCAACAGCAGGGTAATAAAAGTGAAATTCTGTGGTTCACTAAGGGTGCAGGATAGACAGCTGGTACACTGTTCAATCAGCTGCAACAGGAAGTGAGACATTGCTCATAAAGGGCTATTTTTTTTTTCTTCATGTAAATGCACTTATGTTTGTAAAAAGGTGTTTATATTAAATGGCAATTTGCACGTGAGAGTACAGACGATTATCAGTCTTTGTATCCAAGTTAGTATCTGTTACTATGATGCTTTGCCGCTCAGGACAGCGGCTCTCTGCTATGGCTTCTAATGTTGCAGTTTGTTAATTTCTACAATTTATGTTTTCTCATATGACTGTTGTATGAACAAGACTCTGCCTTTACCATCACAGAAGGCTTCATATCAAAGATGGATTTCAGTAGTTTGTTGAGGACATATTACATGACCTCTAAGTCATATGGTAAAAGGGAAATGGGCCAAAACTTACACTACACCAAACATTTTATTGTCTTATACAAGCCAGAGAAATGTTTTTGAAAAAAGCACTCCAGCATGTCAGGATTGGGTTCAGCTCACTGTTGCTCTGAAAGATATGAGAAGTGTCTGGTATTGACCAGAAGATTTATAAATATTTCTGAAGCCGTTTTTTTTGTTGTTGAGTAATTTAGGGCAGATTGATGGTAAAATGGTGATTTTAACCTAATATTTAAATTTAAAATGAAATCTATAACACAAAGTGTGCAAAAAGTGGGCATGATACTTTCTGAAGTGATTGTATATAATCTAAATGTGTTTGTATGATGTAAAAAAACAAAACAAATTAAGCGTGAGAATGGAGGTCCAGAAAGGTACTGTACATAATAGTCAATGCTGTGGTGTCTAACACGGAGACACTCGACCCCAGTAGACAGTGGTTTGGTGCACGTTTGTCTCTTATCTTCCATTTTAACCCTATTCATACTGGACTGATCTGTACACGTGAACGTCTTCTCCAGAGCTTTACAATCATTTGTGTTTATATCATGTTAAACAGATGAGTAACTAATATTAAAAGAAAACTTTGTTCGTACAATAATTTCTCTGGTCTGTGTGGTCATGTGAGCTTAGAGGTGTAAGATAGCCGGTTTGTTGCATTTTTTCCCCCCCACACATCACGACACAATCTGAATGTGGTCTAACACAGCTAGGTTCAGGGGTTTAGTCCCTATGGTTACCAGTTGTGCACAGTGTCAATGGTGTGAAACACTTCTCTTCCCACACAGAGCCATCAGTCTGTGAACATCAGTCTACTAATGAGCATGAGCGCCTGCAGTGAGACTAAAGGTTTCTTCATGTGTCAACACCACCAGACTGAGACACCAGTGATCTCTTCATTAATAACACTCTGCAATTATTGCCAGAAATGAATTACGTAAGGTCAGCTCAGGGCCAGGAAAGTCACACAACAAAACACTTTATTAACATATTACAATGCAGCTGCTGGCTCCTGTTGCAGTGTATTCTGATTCAGGGGGATCACATCCTTCTGGCTTTGCGTGGGCGGCATCCGTTGTGTGGCACGGGGGTGTTGTCAGTGATGGATACCACCTCAAGGCCTCCCATCGTCAAGCCTTTGATTGCAGACTGCACAACAGAGATAAATACAAAGTTAATGGGAATACAGAGCTAACAGAGCTAATGGGAACAGATCAAGATGTCTGTGGCTCTTAGCCTTAAATGATCCTCATTATAAAAAGTCTGATATTAATTAAAGGCCTAATTTCTTTGTGCAGTGGCAGATTTATTTATGTCGAACACCCACGTTTAGCTAAATACAGAACAGAGTCACAAATACATGATGTAACACGGATCAGTCCATTATCCTGTGATTTTAGTGTGCCTCTTTACAGTTGAACTTTCATATGCTTGACTGTAACTTCAATTAAGGGAGAAAAGGAAGAATGTGAACATATGGATATTTTTTGATGCTTTGGTCTTGTTTTGTATAGTTTGACAGAAAACAAACAAATTGGAGACATCACACTGAGCAGCTGTGATGGGCATTTTATGGAATAAACATTTAACTGGAAACAATCAATCGAGTCATCAATGATTAAAATAATCTATAATTGTAACATCAGCATCATTAAATATTTCCTAAGACTTACAATAAGTGGATTTTTTTTTCTTTTTTGATCTGCAGATACACTAAATCACAAAACCACAATACACAGTACTGTACAAGCAGTAATGTCTTTTGGTCTGTATTTTGTTCTACTCACCAGACGTCCAGGACCAAGACCTGTGACCACAACACGAACAAATGCAAGTCCCTTTGCTGTGGCTTTCTGTTCAGAGGGTGAGACACACTGAAAATTAATAAGCAGTATTTGGTTTCCCTGTTCAGAGGAGCAGTTTATTTTCTAGGACTCCAACATTTATTAATTATTAGTTAATTATTTATTTATTTAAAATGCAAAAGTTAGAAGCTACTGAGATTTTCAGACTACCAATTCAACCACTAGTTGACTGTAGAGCAGGAACAATGAAACTATATTAATACCAAATATTCTCTTATGCTAGTTTCTCTAAGATCGGGTGCTTTTTGTCTCATATTAAAAGAAAATGTTCTGCTGCTGCACTTTGATCACACAAAGCAAGAAATGTAAGACACTATGGCAGCAGTATAATAAAACTCACAACAAACATTTAATATTCATAAATTATGTGTTGTTACAGCAGAGAAGCAGCAGGAGCTGGAGTCTCACAGTAACATGCAAGAACTTACCGCAGCAGCAGAGATGCCTGCAGTCTGAGCAGCGATGGGTGTCGACTTCTTGATGTTTTTGAATCCCTCTGTTCCGCAGGACGTCCTGACCATTGACTGTCCCGCGCTGTCTGTCAGCTGGATGTGTGTGCTGCCACAGTACAGGACAGTTAACTGCCTCGCTGACTCACAATTGATGGGCATGTTATTTTTTGTTGAATGGTAAAAAGGCTGTTTTATACACTGTCACACTGATGACAAATGATGTGTTCCCCATAGCTGGTCTGTCTATCACAAAACTGTGCAAATAATGAGAAGCCTGCAGCTGCATTATTTACACCAGTCTCTTTTTACTGCTCTGGTCTGAAAATGCGAAAATTTCTAGTGAGCAACATTAATGTGGACTTGTTACAGTTACTGTGTAGCTTTATTTTTAACTGCAACGTACAAATATTCTTCACCTTTGCAGTTTCCACTTACTTGTTGTACGTGGCTTTAATGTGAACGATAGGTAACTCCTCAAACTTCTTTCCACCCCACCTCAGTGAACTGTCTTGACCCGGAAGCGGAGGAAAATGGCTGAAGGATTAAAAATAAATGTCTCATAAACATAATTACACTGCAATGAGTAAAGCTTCTAATTACTGAGTAACGGCACACAACTTATAATGAAAATAACATGGATGTTACCGTATTATCAATGAGAGACGCGCAGAGTGACATTTTGTCTGACCTGAACTCTTTGGAGGTTTTCCCGGACTCTGTGGTGGATGCTGCGGTCTGCTTTAGTCTCACAGCGCTGCTACACAATGTTCGCTGCAGCCCACTGCTTCCACATCTATTCACACACAAAATCAACATCTTTACAACCCAGTGTAACTTGTCTGATAACTAAAAACTGGCATCTACTATGATCATCACGTACAATTAAAGTTACGCTGCACAACTGTCGGCAGACTGACTTTATGAAAACTAGCTGTTAGCTAACAAGGATGCTAACAAACCATGAAAGACTTACAGAGAGCTCCCATGTGTATTTAGGGAGGCAGCAAGCAGTCGGCACACGTTGTTCACTGAAGTTACTAATATACAATTAAATTTATACATGTCTGATACACTAATAAACAAATTATCTATCAGAAATTGAGCTCTGTCACACACTACAAACGTGACATTGAAGATGTCGTAAACCTAGACCACAACAGTAATATGTTTATTTTTCGAGGGGGGCAAGTCAATATAACATTATTTTTAGTACAAAAACAAATAAATATCACTTCTAAATTGGCTAAAAATAATGAAAGTTTCCATTTTGAAATATTTATTTACGCATATATTTATAAATTGTGCCTATAATGACATACTTTTGTTTTTAGAAAAGTCTATTATTATCGTCCTCCCCCATTTTTACCCGAATAGACCATTCGTTTTTCCTGCACAGGATTGTGGGTAGAAGTAATGAAATGCTGCATTCATGTCATTCGTAAACCCTCGTAAATATGAAATGTGAATGATGAACGCTCTCTTGTAGCCCTCAAAGTATTTTGTTCGACAAACTGTCTCAAGCATAAAGAAATGACGTTAGAATATTTTACACTGGCACCAAAATTATTATGGTTTTATGTCAATTTATCACAAATGGGAAAACCCCGCTTTCTTGAGTAATTCCCGGCATCACAATTTTTGGCGTATATATTGAATGCAGCAGAAAAAAAGATGGCTGCGCCGTGTAGAAGTATGGCGAGTCGGCCTCTGTCTCTGTTTTTGTCTTGTTTTAGCAGAACAGCGGTCGTGAAGACGGGGTTTCGTCCGGTCTGCAGCACTTCTGTTTGTCGGGCGACTTCGGAGACCAAAACTGTCGCAGAAAGAGCGAGTTCTCCGTGGACTCTGATGGCAGCGGTGTGTCTGCAGAGGCTGCCGGTCATTTCAACGGAGCTCAGCCCCATAGAGCATCAGTTCAGACACATGATGCAGCAGGTGCGTTTGTTTGGGATGAAATACGTGACACCAGCCATGTAGAGAGCAACAGAGCATGTTATTAGTTATTACTCGTTATGGCGTTTCTCAGGTGATGTTCTACAGGTAACGAAAATGACCACATTTCTTATCCCAGTGTTAAAGAGATGTATGTGGCTCGACAGACAGTTTGAGGGTAACTGTTTCACTCTTTACAGACTGGTCTGTACCGTCCATCGGTTTCTGCTCACGATTTATTTTTGTCAGTCTGTCACTATGTAAATATCTTACTGTCAGAACTGATCAGAACATAAAACACGTGACCTTGACAGAAACGGAGGCAAATTGAGCAACACCGCCACTTTGTTCATAGTCATGCTTTGCTGATACGAATCTGGATTACGGCTGAGCAAAGCAGACAGCTGACATAGGGCCCCAGACCCTCTTAGGCCCTCAAAAATCTCAAATATGCAAATATTGCCTATGCAATTTGATAATACTGCTGTCCATCTGTTATAAATTTGCTCCACTGTGGCCCTGATTGTGAAAAGGAACTTTGTGGGAATAATTGTTGTTGTTGTTGTCTCTTAAATTTTTTTCAATGTCCAGTAATTAAAACTCAAAAACCTCAGGCAAGGAAGTATTATTCAATCTAATATAAGGCAGTGACATGAAAAATGTAAAGCAGCAACAAATAATCAAAACATCTGATGGTTATTTTTTTAAAGTAATAGATTAACTGTTCAATGAATAAAATATCAGAAAATAGTTGTGAAAAGTGTTCATCATTATTCACTGCAGCCAAAGTTAATATAATCAGAGTTCTTCCAAAACCCAACAATGTGACCCAGTGGATGTTTGGCAGTTTTGCTTAAAAAGTTGTTTGCAATTAATTTTGTGTCAGAGGCATGAGGTGTTGCTGTCAGCCATGTTTCTCCACCACAATAATCAGATGACACCCAGCAACAATTCCCATATTCAAATAATGTCCTAGAGTTTGAGATGGAGACGTGTCCTGACTCGTTTTCAGATTGAGCTGGAGAAAAGCATGCTGTCAGACCACGAGCTGCGGTTGTTGGAGGACGCAGAGAGAATGAGTCGTAAGCAGGCAGACGACTATGACTCTGATGAAGACGATCACGGGGGCCAGGAGATCGTTTTGTCTCAGGACCTGGAAGACTCCTGGGAGCAGAAGCTGAAGAGCTTCCAGCCAGCACCAAGGGTTAGAGGTCAGTTTAGGAAACTCTACACTGTGTGAAAATGTGCTAAACCTGTTGGAACAGGTGTAATTGTATGTGATATGTTTCAGATAAATCTACACCTTTTTTTTTTGTTCCTATTCAAATTAGATTTGAAAAGAAAATGAGGTCGTCTCACACAGCTGAGTTTAAAGTAAACAACCAGTGCAGGATTCAAACATGTTTTTGACATTTAGGAAATCTATTCACTGCAGCGCTCCCAATTTGCATTTTACTCCCCGTGACATTTCCAAAGTTTGTGTACATTTTGCTCGACAGTCACAAAGAGACGTAGCTGTTGTGTAGCAGCTGACAGCTGTGTCTCTCTGCCTGTTGTTTAGCTGACGTAGATAAGGACGTGACATCAGTGGAGCGCTGCCTGGCGAACTCGTTGATTCTTCTGGCTCAGCAGCAGGTCGGCAGCGAGAAGCTGTGGCTGCTGCCTCAGACTCAGTGGCAGGAGGGAGAGACGCTGCGACGGACGGCCGAGAGAGCCCTCGCCTCCCTGCCAGGTAACATGATCACGAGTTGTTGTTGACTTGATAAAAAGTCATGCTTAAATCAAGCTGCTCATTTCTTCAATGTGCTCTTTTTATACCCTTGGAATTACAAGTATTTCCATATGAATATTTAACAACACTGATATCAGATATTTAAAAAACAGCCACATTTAACATTTTTATGTTTATTCTGTGAGTGTGTTTTTTATGCAACCACCACAATAGAGTTTTTTCTAACTCTACTGATTAAGTAAGCTCTTTAAATTAAAGGTTGATTTGATATTTCTAAATATATTTTAGGATTCACACACATTAATAAAAGACATAACTGGCAATCAAGACTATGAAAAATAGTATTGAATGTAGTCTATAATCATAGTATTTCAATGAAATCAAATTCTCTGTGTTAAATCATCAAACACAATAGTTAACAATCTAATTTGAATTCATTTCATTTCAGCTTTAAATTAAAATGTTATAAAATTTAACATTTTCCCGTTTGTTACCTTGTAGCTGTGGTTTGTAGAGGTGGATGACACTGCTGAGGTTAGATGTTTAAAGCCTTCACATGCTGTATGTATGAGCATTATGCTACAGTACATTTTATTTATCGAGCATTTGTGTGGGTCTCACACATGCTGAAGATCTACATGTAGGGGGTTTAATAAAAAAGTCTATGTTGCATTTATACATCAGGAAAACTAATCTTTCTGTCTTAATGCAGTTCATAATTTACAGATATAGGATAGACAAAAAACGATAGTCATAGGTTACATTGGAAGACAAACAAAGTATGTTTAAAGAAGCACTCCCCTCAATTTACACATAAAGCTGTTTACTTGTCATGGTTAGTGCTTGAAGGAGCATGAGCACAGCAGTCGAAGTTTCTGACTGTTCAGGAAGGCTGATGAAAATGTGCAGTGTGAGTTAACACATCGTACACGATTAATAAGAATCGTACAGTGTCTGCCCAGCCTAATGTCCTCTGTGGCTGCAGTGGATGATTTTCTAGTGGTCTTAAAAATACTCGTGATGATGTCACAGGCTTGAAACTCTACATTTGACAGAAAACCTGCATTATGAACTGAGAGCATAGAGTTTCAAAGACGAGGTCATTATCAATGCATTAAATCACATTTAATTACACTGACCTTATGACCTGATGCTTCATATTACAGTGGGTTCTTTTTACATCCTTTAACATTAACCATAACTAAAAATATAGATTAAAATATATTTTTAACACATAAAACATGCATACAGTACAACGTGCAGTCAAACCTCTGAGTAATGTCTTCAGATCTTCAGGATCAGTACAGACCAAACTATCTCCACCAGTCATTGGTGTATTCTGTTTATAGCCTGAGAGGAAAAACAGAGGACAAAAAAAAAGGCTTTCCATGCACTTGCTGCTGCTCATAAAGCTCACTCCTGTGAGCACGTTAATAACTGCAGGCAACTCAGCATTTTAACAAATCAGTACTTTTCTCATTTGGATTGTGGCAGCTGGTCAAACCGAGGAGAGCGTGCACGGGGATTTAAGTGAGTTAATCATGGAGATGAGGTGCTATCCATATCCTAAATACCAGCTGTTATAGGATGTATTTTTGTTAACACACTCCATTTGCTGCATTCTCACTGTAACTACATCCTAATCTCTTTTGTTGTAATGGCCCAGTTTTATCCTAAGGATCATTAAAGTTTGATGTGCTCTAATCTAAAAGAGCTCTGTGGTAATTAAAGTACAGTCGTCTGTATTCTCCACAACAAGAGCGTCAAACCAACTTCCAGCCCGCAGCTCATTTGCATACACAGCATTTTGGATCAGTCCTATTTCAGTAGTTGGTACCAAGCTGTTGTCTCCTCTGCTGATGTGAAGTGGGGATTAGACAGTTCACTGATCAGCCACGTTATTAAGCTGCTGATAGAGAGGAAGTTAAAGGTCACAGGACAAATATTTTATCAAGTGACCCTGTAATGATCCCTCAACAAGTTCTTTAACATTAGCTGTATAACTGCCTGATTCGTCATGTTTTTCTCCTTCCCAGTGACTTCCAGTTACAGATACACAACATTGCTCATAAACCATTAGTGTGCCAGCTCTATCAATCACTCCCCATTAAAACTTTCCACTTGACATTAACATGTGCCATTTGGTGTCTTACTGTAGCAGGAGTTAATCCATTTTTAATACAGCCGGACTGAGTGGGAATTGAATCTCTTTAACATGGTTGTGCTGGTGCCTTACTCTGCATGTTAAACCAGCTGGGGCCATGGGATGCAGATGAAATGAGATTAGATTAAAACTTAATTGAAAGTTTGATTGAAATTGAAAGTGTGTTGTTGCCACAGCACAGAATGAGAAACAGAGCATTAGGGTAATATAACACTTAATTACGGCAGTCAAACACTGATAATCCAGAGGAATACAATGAAAATACAGCTGCAGCGTCGTGTGATCTGTACAGCTGCTTAAAGGTGAAGAGCAGCTGTGCATCAGCTCACCTTTTGTCTCCAGCTGTATTAACTTAACAGCCTGATTTCTTCTTGCAGCAGGTGGTTTCAAGGCGACTTTCCTCGGCAATGCCCCCTGCGGAGTGTACAAGTACAAACTGCCCAAAGCCGTACGGACTGAGAGCTCTGTGGGAACAAAGGTGTTCTTCTTCAAAGCCTTTCTGTCAGACAGTGGACCCCCCACAGCTTCAAACTCTCCGTTTGTGTGGGTGAAGAAAAGTGAACTGCAGTGCTACCTGAAACCAGCTTACATGATGAAGGTAGACCGCTTCATCCTCGACCTGTGAAGCCTAAACTGATACTGCTTTACAGAACAATATGTGTGAGGCCCACAAAGTTACCACTTATCTGTTGTCTTGTGTCATAGAAAGTTCTTTCAGTCAATATATGTATCATTCAATGTATAAATAAACTGTTTTTCACAGACAGTGCGTGCATCATGCTCATAGGCTGGTGAGACCCTCAGATCCGTTCTGTATTTTGTATGACCAAGTAATATCTACACCGACACTTCTAAGAAATGATCCAAACAACCCCGACAACATGATTGTCGTCCATGTTCCGTCATTGCTGAGAATCAAAAAGTAGAATTTCCTAAATGTTTTTTTTATCCTTATTATATAAAGTTCTACTTTTTACTGAGAATATTTTGACTCACAAGTGAAGAGTTTATTCTAAAGATTATTTGTTGGGATTTTTATACATTCCTGCCCTGGTCAGTCATTTTGAAATTCAGCTGGTGTCAGAAAGTGTTTCTTAAAAAAAAAAAAAAAAAGATTAGTTTAAACAAATGTTACATTAACTTTATTTGGAGTCTTGCTTTAAGTGTTTTGTTTTTCAGCACCGCAGCAGTCAGTGACTACACATCTAGCTGAATGTTTTGAGTGGACACTTGATGCTGAACTGTGTGGGCCTGGCGGGCCTGCTGGAGGTGAACTGTTGAGCCTCAGCAGCAGGCAGTAGATGGCAGTATTTGCACACCAGCCACAGAGGAGCTGTGTAATTATGCCTGTGTGTGAGAGTGTGTGTGACCTCAGAGGGGGACTGCAGAGCTTTTCTGATCAACTTGGCTTCCTCTTAGTCATACTGAAAATATCCATCATAGCAGGTTAATGTTCCTTTGGAATAGCTACAATAATTTGTCTTAGGTAAGAGCATTCTTATGTTCCCGACCCATTCTGCCTGCGATCAGCCTGTTCTTTCTATTTGTGTCTGCTGAGACAAGGAGTTATTAATGTTGTAGACATTGGCATTAGATTTTTCCATCTTTATTTTCAGGGTTTGTTGAAAGCCCACAGCCCGAGCTGTTTGTGAAATTGGCTGAGTGCAATGTAGCCCCCGATCTGTCAGTTGAGATGTGAGATGTGAAGGTCAGGGCGAGCCAATAAAGGCCATTTCTAACTGTTGGACAATTTGGTTTGCACACAGAACGAGAGCTAACTGTTCTGTCTGCTGACAACGGCCTGAACTCTGTTCAGATTGGGTACCTGACCTAAAATCAAGGTGTAATCACACCATAGAAAAAGAGCAAGAACGTTTGCGGCTTTCATTTCTAAGGGGGGTGTGATGAAAGCGTCTTTACCCAGTTTGTAGTGAAAGAGCCTAACAGGTTAGAGAAAGAGGCTGTAGAGGTTACCAGTCAGAATCCTGAAACCATCAAAATCATTGTCAGGGAGCAAGGCACCAAAACACCACCTGCTGTTGTAGTACTGCTCAGGAAAAGGCTGATGTTTGGGCAGCGTATGGTGCTATGCACAACAGACCAAATGTTAAAGGGCCACTCAACCTTTTTTTACATGTTGTCAGTGGGAGGGCTGCTCAGCCTGTAAAAAAGTGATATAATGTCTTCTGCTCTGGAGGACCTTTGTCAAATCTCAGAAAATAACAAGGGTGGAAATAATGATGCTTTCATTAGGGACACTGTATGTAAAATATGGTAATAAAGTGCATTATGGGAAATGTAGGAGCAAACGTCAGGATATGTCGGCCTCTGCTGCTTTGATTTTGGCCACTCCATTTTAAGTGTCTCCTGTGAGTCTTACAGCTTTGTGGAAGTGCAATACTAAATCACTGGAGTATTCTTTAAAAGGCTTCTTTATCCAAACCTATTAAGACACTCTCTTACACTTTCATAAAGTTGTTAGACTTTCAGTGACACATAAAAAAAAAAAGTAATGAATAAACATAAAAGACTTTTAATCCAAACTGTGGGACAAGTTTCAGAAACACTGGGTCCTAAAATTCCCATAATGCAACTCAACAGCATCTTCATTAGACATCCACCCTGGATGGATGCCCTAGTCTTTCAACCTCCATGCCGCTGATTATAACTTCATTTGAATTTGTCTGCAAGCTCAATCTGAAGTTATGACATCAACATGACATCACCAGCATTACTGTAGAAGCGTTCCTCCGCAGCCAAAATGTGTGTGTAAAATTAGGGGTACAAATTCTCATTTTCTGGAACAATACATTTATTTATAATCTTGGTGATCTTCAAAATGTGTACGTAAACAGCTAGTTCCTTTCATTTGTGTAATGAAGAGGTTTTGCCTGTTGGTATATCAACATTAATCAGCTGTCATGTACAGTATCTCATAAAGACACAGATGTTCAAATGCCAAAACACCTGAACAGGTAAAAACTAGCAGACGTAGAAGATCACAACTTCACTCCAGTGAACTTATCTCTTCAGCCACAGGCTGGTCCTACACCTCTTCATCCAATTAAACACCATATGATATACAAATGTCAAAGGAAAGGTCTTGCAGTATTTTGGCACTGGAAAGGGTCAAAGACAGACAGTAAATGTCGAGGATGAGGCTCGGCGGTGGCTGATGGCTGCTTTTTTAACCTCTGCTGCAGCTTTGGAAACAGTTGCACGTAGAGCAGAAGTTGTTGCTACCACTGCTGCACTGTCACATTTGCGCTGGCCTCGTTCTCGCTGGGGATTACAAACTGATTTTAAAGCAGCCACTGAATTTTTTTAACCTTATTCTTGTGGTCCTTTGAAGTTCAATGCACAGAGCGAGACACTGCCAGGCTGAGGGGCTCAGCTCCATTGGGGTGACCTGTGCTAATAATAGTGCACTCACTTATGGCAATGTCAGGCACTATCAGGGGTAAAAGCTTCCACCAAATGGTACACTGTATCTCTTCTTCAGTGATACTGCTGGTGGATGCAATAGCATGTTCGTATATTGTATAACAACTCTTATATGAATACCTATAAAAATATACTGTACAGATCAAATCTACAGACTTTGGCAGCAGTTTGGCAGGGCTGTGAGCACCAGAGCACACAGTCAAACTTCTCCACTCTGACCTGTCAACCTCTAAACAAAGCCTGGCTTCAGAAGCGAGCATCCATCTGTAGAAAACAGAGCAGATCTGTTTGGAGTGAACCTGACTTAGTGCGAATAAAGTATTGCTCCACATCTCCGCTCACAGAAAAAACACAGCAATCCTTCCACCTCCACTAAGTCCTGCGTTTTGTATTTTTATTTTATGCAAATCTCTTATGACTGAGTGAGGTGTAAGCAGGCTCGACTTCCACAGCAGTTTACATTAGATAAAGAAGCTTATTAAGACTTTTTTATGTAATGTGCCTGCAGGTAAGAGAGTGCAGCTCAAAGCGAGACTTCTGGGTCGCAGACCACCTTAAGATCCTTACCCACCACCCTGCTTAGTTCCACTCTCCCAGCATGCAGTGCTATCAGCACTGCACTATATTTTTTACCCATAATTATGCAGTGACAGTCAGTTCAAGACACACAGTTTTAGCCCCATCCCGCTTTGCCTTTATTCATCTACACGCACTGAAGCAGACATCTGCTCAGGGAGCCGTTCAACAGCCAAGTGCACTCACTCTGCTGTGTTCCTACTACCTGAGCACCTAACAACAGATGAGATTAGATTCAACTTTATTGCCATTGCCCACAGAAAGGACCAGTACAACAAATGCAGTTTAGTATCTCACCAGATAGTGCGAACAGCAGCAAAAGTTTATCTAGAGATGTATAAAGATAAATGTACAGAAGTAAACAAGAATACCCTGATGCTGCTCATGCCAGCAACCATGCTGCAAACAATCCCTTTCTGCAAACAAGCACAACATTCTGTAATCTTTAGAAATGTGCTAGTATCAAACAAAAAAATCTGCCACGTTGGATTGAAAAAACAAAACAAAAAACGACTTCATAGAATTTCTCAAAACAAGCATAAACAACAGCCAGGTAGGACTACAAGATAATTTACTGTAATTTATGCTTTTAAAAATGGGAAAAGAAGCAATTAATATTCAGATAACTTTAAATGAGTGTTGTATTTCAGCACCTGGTTTCATATCACGTATTATAATTATAATTAAATTATAATAATATTCGTTACTGTTTCTGTTTTTCTTTATTAATTAGAGATGAACACTCGAAAACTTAAAATTCTGCATTATCAGGACTGCGTGGGTGTGGTTCGATCAGATTTCATAGACAGTGGCGTGACACAAAAGAAAACCCACCAACTGTCGCCATATTTAGATCAAGATGTTGCTAAATATTGATTGGCGCGCACAAGTACAGTACATGATGTCTCAATTTTCTGCCTGAGCCCTGAGCCACTTCAAACCGGGAGACAAGCTGAAAAAATACAAATAACTCTCTCTTGTAAAATAATGAAAATAGTTGGCAGGAAGTATTGTGTTCATTACTTATAGTCAGAAGCTGGTTAAGAAAATATGTTTTCAGAGTCTTTACCAGTTTAGGCTACACCCAGACTAAAAATATGTCTTTAAATACTTGTCTGTACTGTCTCAGTAGCCAATCCTACAGCCACAGAATAACCAGGAGCGCAGACTGTTTAGCTGTGGCAACGTTTAAAGAAAATGCATCAAATGCACAGTACCTGCTGCAATGATGAGGGCTTCCTAACAGCCAGGGTGGCAGGCTGGAGGAGGAAGAGGTGCTGGCAGGCAGAGCTAGGATGAGGTGTGTACACTGTGATGGCTCTGGGATCTGCGACTGAGTTGGGGGTGATAGGAGCCATCTGAACCTATAGCCTATCATCCATCCTGCCCGAGAGGCAGCAACAGGGGCAAGGAAACAGAGGAAAACAAAACAAAACAAAAAAGCTACTATTTTGCTCTTTATTGTTGGTCCTCTTGCATAAGTGTTTCTGTCTCTTCAACATCATCACAAATCACAATCAGATGGTCAAAGTAGAGGTATATTTCCTTGCATGTAAAGCTGCGTTGTCATTTGCGGGGCAGCATAGCTGAAATGATTGAAAGGTCAGTCACAGGTTTTATCCTCAAAACAAACCTCTACAATATTTGATGTATATTTGAGTAAACCACAGAAGCGCCATCTGATTTACAGATTAGAATAAATCTGAATCAACATTTTAACATCTGAAAACATTGAAATACATATAGTAGTCTTTGCATTTATACCTCTAATGTCCCAGTTACTCTGGCTAAACGACAAAACAAAACTGTTTACACTTGAGTCTGTGTATTATAGTGAGCACAAGCAAGATGTTATCTCTGAAAATACCCTTTTTGACTTTATGTTTTTTCTCAGCAATTCAATTTACCATCATTGGATTGGGGTGGTGGGAGAAATATAAATCAACATAAATATAAAAGGCTACTGTTCATGTTAAGAGACAGAAATCTGGGCTGTTCTCCATCAAGCACTGACATTTCTGGCTCTTCAGCTGCTAATATATTAGCTATTAGGTTTTAGAGACTTTTCACTGTATTCTGTTGCCTGCTCCAGCAGTAAAATATGGCAAAAATGGTGAAGGCAGTGAGACTGAAAAAAACCAAACAAAAGTTGTGGGTCAGGACAAAACAATAAAAAAAATGCATTAAAAGACACTGAAGTGCTGCTTAAAGTTGTGGTCAGCTGCAGAATCAGGGGATAATTATCTGTTGTCTGCTTTTCAGTATGACCACGAACTCATCATACAAAATGGTCATTTCATCCACTGTTAATAAACTGAACTGATCTCTTAAAAGAGAATCTTGGAAAATAAAAGACATTTTAAGGATATTCTTCTTTTTTTTAAGTGCATATTTTATTTAAAGATTAAGCTCAATGCTGACAAATGTAAATGTTAGAGTTAATGTACAATGATGCAGTTATCATCTGCAGTTATCTGCAGTTATCATCTGCAGTTATCTCTGCAGCTTCCTTACTGCCGTCACCCCCCCAAAACTATCAACACCCCATAGAGACTGTGTCTGCTCCCCGTCCA
>JAUMHL010000018.1:24546015-24625947 GCA_032362345.1 Sandelia bainsii | reverse complement strand
ACTGTAAAGTGCCTTGAGATGACTTGTGTTGTGATTTGGCGCTATATAAATAAAGTTGAATTGAATTGAATTGAATTGAATATTCTGCAAGATTTTAAGAGTTACAGTGGTTGAATATGTACAGTATATGATACAAATGTCTTGTCTTTTGGTCTTTTTACTTAGTTCTTCTCTCATTTCTTGTCTCTTTCTCTCCATAAACCCATCCAACTTTCCTCCCCCTCATCTCTCTCTGTCTTATCCCCTCTACCACAAACACTGGCATATGCATGCACACACACTCACAGATCCGTTCATACTGTGTCTGGCAGGCAGACCTCCGGCCTGCAGGGCAAGTCCTCCTCCCCTATTCTGACTATCTGGATCTGCCACCTCCTTTGTATCCACCCAGATCCTTCCCCTTTTCCCTGGGAGCTGTCAATCCTAAACAGACTGTTGAGTGGGTTGGGTGAGGGGTGGTGGAGTAGATGGACGGATGACAAATCGGGTGTTGGGGTTGGAGGCAGCGAGAGGAAAGAGAGAGTGTGAATGGACAGCAGGAGGGTTAAGGTCACATCCTACTGTGCAGTAAGATGGCACTGTGTCAGCACGGATGACCCTTCCACTGACCCCGACTTCCTCTATCACCATCACTCCCCCACAGCACTCCTTCTCCTCTTCTTCTAGCCTCCAGGCAGTCTGATTGGCTGCTGGGGTTAGCAGTTCACTACCAACCACCAGCTGGACCAGAGCTTCATCACACCTCCAGGTCACTGGTAGCATATGGAAGGAAGACTGTAACAAGTTCATTGGTTCAGTGCTTAGTAATGATGTAGATATAGTGGGTAAGACTTTAATGTAATCAAAGAGCTGCCAATGTAGATCAACTGCCGACACAAAATCAAATGAAGCCGAATTAAATAAAAAAGGAACCTCCCTACATGCACTCACATTTAGTGCTGTCATTGATTGGTGAATATATTTTGTTGGCAGTGGCCTGTGAAGGGGCTACTCTCCTTCCGAAGACCTTTCTGGTGACGATCAATGATCAATGATCCCTGAGGGATATCTGAATGCCTTCCCTTTGGCAGCAGCTCCTGTCCAGCATCCCCCCGGGATTGGAGGGACAACAGCTGCTACAGCAGGACCAAACATCTGGCAGAAAGGTATGAAAGTCACAGTCTTGTCCAGAAGGTTGTTAGGAGAGACAGTGGCACTGAGGATCATGTTAGACAATGCTGTCATCGTTAACAGAGACTGCAAGCAGCATGGCACACTGCTCCCCAGACGAACAAGTCATCTGTATCTTTCCTTCAAAGTGCCGTGGAACATTTCTGCCATGATAAAAGACACAGTGGTTTTGATAGGAAGGCCTCGGGGACTGTGTTAGACTGTGTTGCATACTGCATGCATGGTGGCAGCCAGTGTAGAACTTCCCTTTTTTTTTTAGCAGCGTGCCTGCTGAACTACTGCTGCACCTCAGTTTCTTCTGCAACAGGAATTAGTAAATTTATGCATTTCAACCAGTGTGGGTTGTTTAGCCTTTAAGGTCACTTGTGAGTCATTAAGTTCATGTGAGTCATCAGAGCCACAAGAAGTAGGATGTGATTTGTGGTGAATAAAACCTGGCATGAAAGGGGATATTTATGATGCACTTGATAATTGAGAGAAGTGCAGTCACTGGATGTAAGAATTTTATGATCACAAGGATAAATGCAAATTCTACCAGCGCCTTCTATATTAATCTAAATCTTGCACATTTTTACAATCCTTCAGTATAGCATTTCTTCCAAAAATACAGAGGCTGAAAGAAGTCAGTGTACCATTTGCATTTTAACAAGCAAACTGTGAAAACACATGAAATCTTCACCAACATGGCAAAACATTATAACACAGTTCATTGTTGTTCTGTGTAACAACAGAAAACTGTTAAAATACCAAACACAGTTGGATCCTAAGACAATGTCACTTACACATCTAAAAATGTTCAGTTTAACAGGATGTCAAAGCTGCAGATTTTCACATTTGAGAAGAATATACTATAAGAGAATGTTTGGGCTCTTTTTTTATTGAGTTTACAAAAATATTTAATTAATAAAAATCAGATCAAATCAAAATTAATATCACATGATTGATTAATTTGCTACAATAGATGAAGATCTAAATAGAAAGTTCCAGGGGACACAAAAAATCATGACTATTTCACGTTATTATAACATACAGGATTTTCTCATTAATTCAGCATGCAAATGTGTCCAAATTTTAAGATACATTTTTGTAGCTATAACAATAAATTACTTTTGTCTCATTAACATAACACATGCTAGAGAGGTTATAGTATACGTTTGATAAACGTCATGTCAATCTAATGCAGGGAAGTAAGCTGAAAACGTTTGGTGAATAAAGTTTGGTACATTGGAGAGAAGTTATGTGTTTTAAAATTGATGCATTCTTGTCAGACTGTACACCAACACTGAACTGACCTCACCAAATGATTATGCATAAGGTCTCAAACCACTCAAAAGCAAATCATAGCCTCAAAACACCACATCTAGATCATCATGTTATATTTTTATCACATATGTTAAACTCAACAATGCTCAAGGTTACAGTCTTTGCCTCCTTAACAACATTTGGCAATAATCACAAAATCACAAAACTCAGTGGGATCCTGAAGGGACTCATAAGTTACTTTCAGCTCAGCAGAACTTTCAATGCTTTGAGGGGAAGCAACACCTCATGCAAGACATCTGCCAAAGCAAGCAAGCAAGCAAAGTCCAACTCCAGGCATTTACTCTGACTTTGATAATGATTTCAAACACTGTTAATGATGAGGTCAGTGTAGCTTCCATCCCATCGTGCACTTTGCGTTATTATAGGCAGTCAATGCTCTTTCAGACATTTTTATTTCATTTGCCCTTGTCAGTACTTACCCCTCTTCTCTCTGATGGAGAAGTTCCACAGGAGGTTGCTGAGCATACATTCTTAACAGAATCCCTTTTCAAATTAAATTTAAATGACCCCCTCAGCTCATAAGCAGAGGCTCTCCTGACAACTTAATTCATAATTCAGTGCTGAGCCAGGGCCTTGAGGGCCGTAATGACGGCCTAAATGGAGAAGAGATGCTACTAAATGGGCTGTTTGTTTGCACCTAAACCTCTTTACAGGCCACAAGTCCACAGCTCAGCACTGTGGTGGTGAGGAAGAGAAGGGCTGATGGAGAGGGGAGGTGAAGGGCCGAGCCAATTTGCTGACCAGCCGCTTTCCTGTCTTGGGTCACCATGGGCTGCTTGACCACAGTGATTATGTATGCTTTAAAGAGCATTTCTACTTGTAAGTTATGCATGAGTTAATGGCTGTGGTTTATTTGTGTCCCGTGTAGGTGACAGGAAGAGACAGAGACACACTCATGAGATATTTATGTCAAGGAGAGGATGGTGTGAATGGTGACACAGTGAAGCCACAAACCAAGGCCGACAACAATCAGTTCATGTGTGTGCTGAGCCTGATGCCATGTACAGGGTGATGTGAAGGAGGAGGAATGAGGAAAACAGAGTATGGTGAGAGAAGGTGGAGGACAAAGCTGATAAATTGAGATAAATAATAGAAGTGGAGAAAACTGAACAACAAGACAACAATAGAAACGATATAAACTAACTAATAATATTTATATGTATTGAGCCCATCTGCTGACATTTGGGGGAAAGAATTAAATCCCATGGCTATGACTTAGTCAGGCGTGGGAACAAGATATTATGTTGTGGCCAAAACTTAATAACGCGTGTGAACAAGACAGTATAATGCATGGCCTTGACTTCATAGCTGAGCATGAGTTCTGGCATATATCAGTACCATTCTGCTATGCAAACCCAATCCACAATCCAGGACTGCTCTCATGACACTGGGCATTTACGAATTGACTAATTAAAAATGTTAAAAATGGTCCCTAAATCAGTGTGATCATGTGATCATAGTACGAGTTAAAAGCTGGAACTTTTCATTACACGTATTTTTAATCCTTATTGTACACTGAAGACAAATGAGTCTATGTCATTGGTATTTATTGAGTTAAGAGCTAACAAGCTAGTAGTTGTTTACTTGTTTGTTCATCTAGCTTCATCAAGCTTTCTCGCAACTAAAAATATCACTTGGAGCTAACGCCACGAGCCTCACTGGTGTCACCTTAAAGTTTGGAATTTGTTTAAAGTGCGGCCACTTTAATATTTCCAGCTGCAGAGTTTGCAAACTGTTAGCTAACAAAAACAATAGCAAATGCTGATGACCCCTTTGGCTTTAGGATAAAGACTTTAACTCCTGAACAGACAAATAGTTTGACGAAGCCGATAGATGTGTAATGATTCCCTCGGGCTGAGTCATATATCAGGACATCTGTTCTTGTGTTACCATTTACCCTTTTGAACCCAAAAAAAGACACAGTGTCAATACACATGGTAAGAAATTGGGGATTCAAGAAGCTGTTGAAAATAATAGATGGGGGTCTGTTTCCATTGTGATAATTTGAATTGTCTAAAAATTTCAACTGCTTCTACTCAGATTTTTCTATGCACAAACTGAGAACGTGCATAAACATTTGAATAGAAACAGATGTACTGAAGCTCTGGTGTCCTGGACTCTGAGTCAAGACAGACAAGTCTGCATTACAAGTGACACTGGGACAAATATAGTGAAGCCCACTTAACAACTTAACCTGACTGCAGTGCTTTGGGTTGTGACTGCCCTCAGCGGTAAGTGGTCTCCTGTCTTACTGCTTCATTCCCTCGTTTCCAAATGTAGGGTAACAATAGAAATGGTGATAAAGTTTGAAAGAATGAATCGGTACAAAAATGATAATTAAATGCAATTCAGGGGGCAAATTAGATTTGATTTAATGTTATGCCAACTCAGAAATGTTTCATTTTGCTTATTTTGACAATGCTATTTTACATTAGAATTTACCTTCCTTCCTCAATGAGCAGACAAAGAAAAGAGGGTGAAATGAGCTGTTGATGTCTGGACCTAACAATGGTGGATGCTTTTTACTTACTGCTGAACAAGAAGAACGGTACCTACCTCTATTCCAGCTGGTGGCAGAGTCAACAACCAGGTGCGACACTCGTCAAAAGATGACACTAAAGCAACAAAAGGTTGTCTCTCTCAGTGTTGACAAGAAGACCACTTGACGTGTCAGAGTCTATGAAGGAGGCCTTGAATCCACTGCAGGAGTTCATTGATTCACTTTCTGCTGAATCATACTCGAGTGTGTCCTACCTCAGGCTATAGGTCAGTAGGCTCGTTTGAGATGAACTGCGCCTCGCCTGTAAAACAGACGAGAGCAGCCGGCGGCGGCAGCAGGGGGCAGAGGCAAAAAACTGCAATGATGACGGACAGTTTAGCTAACTTTTCTAGCAGCATTCAAACTAACAATTGTCCTGGAAGTCACAAATGCTCACATCCTGTGAGGTCAGATGCAGAATAAACAAAATTTTATTTTGTACTCAGTTTCCAGTAATGTTTGTTTGTTGTTAAAAAGCTACATAAGAGATGGTGAGTTAATGGTTTAAAAAAACTTTATTATACTCAGAAGGAAATTGTTTTGCCTCCATATGACTTAAATATTTCACATGAAATAAAATTTAACACGCTCATCCAGTCATGTCAGTATGCTGATGAAACTATAAATGCAAAACATTAATCAGTCAACTGAAACCCAAGGCAGACATTTTAGTTATTGATCTATCCGATATTTAGACTGTCAGGGCTGAAACATTTGTGCAGATGTTGTTTTGGTAATCTGAAAGAAATCTGTTGTTGTCCATCTTGTTGTGTCCAGTTTGAGACTTACATCAGCTTCTCTGATAAGTCACAACATTTACTCTGTAAAAGAATCAATATTCACAGTGAAAACCCTGGCTGTTAGGAAAACAGAATTTTCACTATGAAGATCAATTCTTTTACAGAATATGTTGACTACCCAAGTAATCATAAGATTCATAAGAATTTGAAATGTATTTACCTCTCAAATCTCAAATTACACACAGGGCACAGCAAATATTTACACGGTTCAATGAGGCTGTTGATGTAATCAATGTGGATAGATAAAAAATAATAGTTTCTCCACAGTAGATGGTTTTAGACGACAACTTTCCCAGCTTTGGAGAAGTCCCTTTCACATGGCACAGAAGATGCTGGTGTCACCAGGAACTGTTGGCCAGGTTGAACAAGTCTGGATAAAGGGATTTGTGCATCATCCAGTAACCTAAGGGGTCTTGTGATCTGTCCAGAGGAGGAGCCGACAGATATCGCTGAACCTCCACAATTGCATCTGCAGTAGCGTTCTTGGACTTTCTGGCATCTTCTGCATCTTTGTCAAGACACTTCCACAGGTCAGTGCCAGAAAATAAAACATTACAGGACATTTATAAAGTAAATAAATATGAATTAGTTTACTGATGCTCATGGTCTCTGCTCTAGACAGTTTTTTCTAGGCCCAGTGTTTTGTCATGTCATTTGTGGTCTGATTTGCCAGGTGGCGGCCGCTGTGTTGTTGTCATGCGGCGGTTTCTATCTTGGCTTCACCCAGGATACCTACCACTCTGGCCTCTCTCCACTCTCCCAGCTCTGTTCAGTACTGTACTGTTTAACTGTCAGTGGAAATACCAGCACCTACCTGCATTTATCACTGATTCTTGTCACTGCATCAACTTACCTGGTCTGTTTGTGCTCCTCTCAGAAAGATCTCCATACTCACTGTCAGCCTGCTGCTTACCTCAGCGGGAAACCCCTCTCCATTCTCCATTCTCATTATCATCATTAAACTTGTTAAACCTAAACCTTAACCTTAAGCGTCAGAGTCTCCTAATTTATTACATACAGCATCTCTTCATAACAAAGACTGCAAAAAACTCAGCAGACTAAAACACAATTTAAAACCAACACCTGGCATCAGTCATGGAATAATTTGAAAACAAATGGTGACCTCACGAGGGACAAACCTGTTGGTGTTGCTGCACTGCAGTGATCCAAAATTTACGACACAATATTTAAGCCTAGATAAAACTGAGGCCACCAAAACAAGAACAGTCACTGAAACTATTGAGGTAAAACAAGACTTTTTCACCTCACATTGTTTAATCAGACTGGAGAAGAATAAGCTACAGCTCAAAGAAGATGGTAAAATCACTGGGCAGCTTCTGCATGAAGACCCGAGAACTGACAGCTTGCAAAGTAGTTAGAGACATAGGAAAGAGACACTGATGCTGCCCAAATGGAAGTTCACTGATGCTAATTTGCACACTGAGTCTCCAGTAAAAACTTGTAACTTGTCTTAAAGAGAAACTTCACACCATATTTGAACTTGTCATAATTTTAAATAAAATTAATCCTTACAGTTTATTATAGAAGTACTTACAGTACACAACAACCCAAGTATGATGCAACCTATACTGAGTAAATTGTTACCTTGAATTTAGTGAATTGTGACTTACACATCGGGACAAAAGAGCTGATGCTGAAGTCTGCAACTATTGAGTCTATACAAGTCTCAAAGATCTTTGAAACAGAAAGATTAGTCAGCACTGCAGTGCACAGATTTAAAAAAAAGAAGTATATTGAAGGAATTTATCAGGCGTGACAAGGTGGCAACTCAGTAATTTCCTCAGACATTTTACCTGCAGACATTAGCTGACAACTAAGAGCTCACCAACACTGAAAGTTTCTAATTAATGCCGTAACATATGCGAGATGTGAGACAGTGTTAGAAACAAAATCTAACATTATCTCAAAATTAGTATGTGTAATTAAGGGAGTAACAGCAATATGAGTATGAGATGTAAGTAAGAGACGTGGACTTGTCAAAGGTCCATGACAAATGACCACATGTTTCTCCGTTTCAGCTCAGCTTATTGTTGCTACTGCTGAATACTTACGCACTGGTCCTCATTAGTATGAGGTTTGAAAATAACCTGTGAGTCACGATTCAAAGTGGTGAAGAGTTTTTCTTTTATAATCAATTTCAAGATAAATCCTCTTTGCTTCGTACTGTACCTTAATGATGTATTATCTTCTAAACAAATTCTATGCAGATGACACTTTTGTTAATCAAAAAAATTATATTTGGGTTAAATTCCAGATCAATTTAACCTGATTATGGTAATGATTAAATTTGCACTCTAATGGTGAGATGGTTGTGTGCACTAATATTCTGGGTGTAATGGATCTGAAACTGAGACTGAACCATACCCAGGTGTTCAAGGACCGCAAGGAGTGTAGGTCATCTGTGTTTCAGAAGTGCTCATTGCCTAATGGCGTCAATTATTTCCTTGTTTTTTTAATTCACCCCCTCTCCCCACCCACAAAAACAAACAACAAACATGCAAAAGAAACCTGAGATATGAACTGAACCATGGATTTGTAGTATCATTACACCCCCACAATTTACAGACAGAGAATCAGTATGTACACGTTCCAGAGAATGTTATACAGCTTAAACATAAACTCCTTATACACAAGACGTGTGTTGCCTGCTGGTTTTCTAAGAAGCGTCACTAATGTACAGTAGGTATGTGTTTTTATAAAATCCTTCTCTATAAACCTTCTAGAGAAGGATTATTACTTAATGAAAATCACATCACTACTGCGCCTGAGGAATATAAAGTACAATAGTTAAGCATGTCAATAGTTCTAAGTTTTGTTCCACATGTTACTTAGAAATGGGAAAAATTAAATTCCCTATTTTTTTTTCCTCATTTAAAATTTCATTTCCTCACAGATTTTCCTCAGGCGAGTCGCTCTTATGATTCCGGCTGAGCATGGACCTAGTTACAGAGAGCACAACACATATCAGCAGAGAACTGCTCTTACCTAAGGGGTCAGTTGCTTTTAAAAAGCCCAGACCACCCATGTCCTGCTGTGCCATTACCTGCTTTAACAGCAGTGATTTGTTGGTGACTCTCACTGGCACTCTGTGATGTAGGTTTAGGAGTGAGCTCTATTAAAAAGTCATTAAAGCTGAGAGAAAGCACGGTGGGCTCAACCCTCTTGGCGAAAGGCGCCTCTGGAAATTACTCCATCCATCATAATTACGCCAACCGGACACTGCCTCACAGAGGCCAAGGGACACAGATCCTTTCATGACCTCACTGAACCAGACTGTGAGCAGAGAGGGAGGAAGGAAAGAATGGATAAAAAAGGGGAATGTGTGGGGAATGAGAAGTGAAAGAAAGAAGGAGAAAGAATGACAAAAGCAGGCTTGGGGTGAAGTATTACCAGGATAAAAGAAGTGAAAGGAGCAGTGGGAAAGGAGGAAGGCTTCAGGGAGCGATATAAGAAAAAAGGAAGGAAGACGGAAACAAAGAACATACGACTGTGTTTGAGTGCAGACTAACTGGGAAGAAACAAGGCTGCTGTCATAAAACAGATGATTAAATAAGGGGACATATTTCCTCCGTATCTGACTATGGGGCTGTGTTTCTGTGAATCAGTGGCACAGGGTGTGGCTACAGATTTTTGTTAATTTGAGGCCTGAGGCAAACAGTGCAGCTGGAAATTATGTCGGACATAGAGAAATACATTATTTGTGTGTCTGGCTTCAGCCGTGACTAATCAGATAAGCAATTTTCGTTCCTTTTAAACTTTGAAATCATTGTGATGTAATAGTCCAGAGGATCAAAAAAGCCTCTCTTGAAAGGAAACTAATGTCCTTGTGTGGGAGGTGCAGAACTGCCACAAGTGAATATACGGTACCTTAAATAAACTACTTAAGGCTGCTGATTGTATTTGTTGTCGTGGCCGTGGGGGACCGCTGCCCAGCGCAGGAAATGGTATTAGGAGAAAAGACAATCAAAGGTTGGCAGCAAGTCGCAGTGTTAGCCCACACTATTGACTAGAGAGTGTCCCAGTGCACATTATTTGGAGAAAATAAAAACAACCTCTGTGACCTGTCAGTCTATTATGGGGCTAACACAGATAAACACACATATACATTGAAATCCAAAAGAGAATTACAGTGTCCTCTCTACAGCTGCTGTTTGTATTTGATTTAATCTGATTCGAACAGCCAATATCCAATTAATTAACAGTTGTAAGGAACTAAAGTTTAAATAACTACAACTCATTGATGTGTAATCAGCTTTTGTTGAACCACTCGTGGTCGTAGAGCGGTGTTACACTCTACATCACTCTACATTTATTTTCTTACCAGACAAAAGCCAAAAGTGTTCATTTTGTCATTACAGAGTTATGTTAATTAGCAAATATACAGTATGTTAGCAACCTGTATAATCTGCTGTTGAATTTAGGAACATGCAAATATTTTTCACTTATCAGGTTTGACTACTGGTGATGTAGGGGGTTTCTTACTTTGCTAAGAATACCATTCTCAGTCAACGTGTACTGAAGACTTTACGTTTTTTTAAGACTGGCCTTGCCAAAAAAAAAAACCCTATAGATTGTCTGTGCAAGCAACTTAATATAAACCACAGTTACAATTTGTTTTATTGTTATGTGACTTCTGGTGGCAATAGTAATCATGATGACAGTGAAGGAGGATGTCAGGTGATGATATATAAAGAGCATCAAAGTCAATGCAGGGAAAAGATGACAGTGGGTGACCAGTGTTTGTTCCCTGTTACCTTCTGGCAGCTTTTTTAATGTTATGACCTTTTGCAATGACCATGTGTTTATTACTATAACACTGATGACACATGTCTGGTATGCCTGCTGTCAGTAGGGCTGCTATTTCAGGAGATGCTCATTTGGGTTGTATCAGTGTAGGGACCAAAAAAATCTATATGGTTGTTTAGGTTGTAGGAATTATTGACATTGTCATATCACACTTAAATATGTTGCAAACTGGAATAGTGGACACATGACTGACTTCTTTTTAACATCACTGGTTGTGATGTTGTGATGCCAGCAAAATAAATGAAAATATATACAACCTAAGTATAAGAACCTCCACCTTATTGACAGCAAACTCAAGAGAATATGCAAATAAGATGACTACGAAAAGTTGACATATGGAATTTTTTTATTTCACAAGATCCAAAGTTGTAATTTAACTTTTAAATAAACCAATGGTGTCTTGACCTGACCCATGTAGTCTGGTTTATCAGTGTCAGCGTATTATTACTTACAACAAAATCAACATTAAAAGCAACAAGAAGACACTGATGAAACACAGAATATATATCATATATCTTTCTACATCCACAGTCATCACAAAAAATAAAAAATAGAAAATAAACACCCGGACATCTGTCCAATTCACATCATGTTGTCAGCAGTCTTTTATAGAACAATATGATAAAACATGATTAGTTGTTACACCCTGATACACACAGTCATGTTCCAAGGTTGGTAGCCCCCCCCTTTTAATTCTGTGTCCCGCCACAGCATTTCAATTGGGTTGAGGTCTGGACTTTGATTAGTCCATTCAAAAACCTTAATTCTTTTATTTTTCAACTATTCTGATGAAGATGTGGATTTGCTGGTGTGTTTCGGATCATTGTCCTGTTGCATGACCCAGTTTCAAACAAGCTTTAACTAGAGAGGAGTTCATGGTCGACTCAGTGACTGTGAGGTGCCCAGGTTCTGTGGCTACAAAACAAGCCCATATCATCACCCCACCACCTCCGTGCTTGATGGTGGGTATGAGTTGTTTGAGTTAAATTGCTGTGTTTGTGTACGCTGGGTATTAAGGCAAGACTCCACTTTGGTCTCATCTGTCCAAATGCCATTGTTCCACAAGTCTTGTGATTTGTGCTGTCATGTTTTTTTAGACAGAAGAGACTTTCTCCTGGCAACCCTTCCAACTACTTTTTCAGTTTCCTCTAATTGTGTTCTCATGGACTGTAACATGCTCAGTGAGTCCTGTAGGGTCTGAGATCTGGCTCTTGGGTTATATTTTGTATTTCTCTGAGCATTGCACAGCCTTGGGATGAATGTGCAGGGAAGTCCACTCCTATGGAGACTGGCAACTGTCTTGAAGGCATCCCACTTGTGAATAATCTTTCTCACTGTAGAACATTAAACTCCAAATTGTTTGGAAATGTTTTTATAACTCTTTCCAGATTAATGTGCAGCAAACAGTTGCTTCTCTATTGCTCATGTCTTTCCCTATGTCTTTGGCATAGTGTTAACACACACCTGAATGCTCCAGACACGCAAACTACCAAAACGTCTGCTTTTATAAAGGTCTGCACACCTGCTGATGATCAATTCATCTAGGGCTTGTGATCAGCAGCACCTGACTGTAACTTACCCCTTCAAATCCCATGGAAGCAGTAAGGGGGTACTTAGTAATGCTCACATGTTTTTTCTTTTTGGCTTTATTTTTTAAAGGGTACTGTGAAAAAAGTTACATGTTGTTGTTTGTCTAAGGTTGTATTTGCCTAATATTAAGACCCACTAAGATCGGATGAATTTTATTATGTTTTTACACAGAAAAAACACACACAATTAAAAGGGGGGGGGGGGCTAACTTTAGAACATGACTGTATACACTGAGTGCTGAATGTGAGATAATCATTTTCTCCTTTAGTATTCTTCAGGCTTACTTTCGCTTGTTATGTTGCTGTGCGCAGCTTGCAGTCTGGATTTAGCTGCTTGTGTGTCTGGACTGATCTAACTCCTCCATCTCTCTGCGTACCAGAGGCTCTGAGCCTGGCAGCGCTGCCAACAGGCTGGAGGAAACATCAGCCTGGAGCCATAGAAACAGGTAGTGAGGAGAACTGGGGTTATTAATGTTGACCGCTGGAGCTAGGTAGAATGACAAAACAGGGAAACAAATAGTGTGTGAAATGCACACCTGTCTGCTGCAGTGGCAGGAGTCTTGGTGGAGGCAGTGAAGGAGAATACTATGAAGATGGACAAGGAGGTGTGGGGCACTGTAGAGAAAGAGGACAAGGCTGTGGTGCAGGGAATGACCGTGAGTGTAGAATGAGGCACAAAACAGAAGAGGAGATATGGAACAGAGTAGAAACAGAGGAGATTTTAAGAGCTTGAAGAGAGAAATCAGTACAGTAGGTGGCATAAGTCCCTGTAGGAAGGGGTGTAGAACACTACAGAGAAAGAGGAGAGGGAGGTACAGAATACAGAAGAAAGAGGAGATGTATGATACTGTTGCAGAGAAGGAGTAGGTGGAGGAAAGGAAAGTAGAGGCTTTGTTCAGCTGCTTTTGAGTATGGAATAGAGTCATATCTGCTGGGCCTGACAGAAAAACAAGGGACGAGAGAGAGAAAAAGAGAGAGAGTGAGAGAGAGAGATGCTAACCCATATTTCTATTACTATGTGTCAGTGGTCAGTGTGCGAGGTTTCCTGTTGCTTAGTTACTGTATTGCAACAGCAGCATCAGTGTCTGTGTTTGTATGTGTCATCCTCCCAGTGGTGGGTGTCTGCACGACTCTCCCACTGCTGCCGCCATGTCGGTTGCCTTGAAAGTATACTGCTGTTAACAAGAATCAGTCTTCTGATGGAGATCTTTCACCCCAAGCAAGTTCCTATAGGCGACTCCATCACCTTGATGCATATTCTGCTTCAGAATGTTGGTAATGTAGGAGGAATAGCAGTGCCCAGCTGGTGTTTAGGAGCCAACATGCTCCCTTGACAAGCCGTGTGCACTGGGCCAGGTGCCCTGTCGTGA
Source organism: Sandelia bainsii (assembly GCA_032362345.1). Taxonomy (NCBI): domain Eukaryota; kingdom Metazoa; phylum Chordata; class Actinopteri; order Anabantiformes; family Anabantidae; genus Sandelia; species Sandelia bainsii. The sequence continues at coordinate 24,612,329 of JAUMHL010000018.1, read as the reverse complement.
CCCCGCCCATCAGTCACCATTGGCTGACAGCTCCAGCCCTCAGGAAATGTGAATCTGCCTTTTCCCCACTTTCAGGATGATGAATGAGGATGGAGCACTGGGCCCTAAGAGCTGGGGCTCTATGGAGTGTGAAGGTGCATGTCGGTGGTGACAGGGGGGAGAAACTTAATGTTACTGTAAGTCTTGAAAATCATATTTTTTCTTTAAAAAAAAAAAGACAAAAAAAAAATCAAGCCTCGGAGTGTGAAGATCCCACTCTGGGGCCTATGAACCCATTTCTATGCTTTTCTTCAATTGAGTGACACGGAAATGTCACACAGCTGTCAATTGACCCAGAGGTTCTAGATATTAGCAAGTGAGCTCAAAAGAAGAAAAATCATCACATCTCACGTCAGGTTTATTACACCTGTTTGAGGAAAAGTGAGATGAGAAGAGACAGCGTGAGATGAAATTACTTCCTCGCTTGGACAGTTTTTGCATCATGAGCCTCTGTAAGCGGGGATGAGCGAGAGAGGAGAAAGGTCTCCTCTCAAACACGACATACGGTATGCAATGAAATGTGTCTTTGAGAATGCGAATGCTGTTTCTCCAACCCCACAGCACAGCAGTAACAGTTGTAGTACATCGTCATGTAGTGTATGTACAGTATAGAGCAGATATCACGTGTTTGATGCTTTTTTTACTACTTCAAAGCTAAAACAAATGATGAGTGGTGTCTTTTATCTTAACATGTTATGAGACCATTTATTGTTTGATTTCCATGAACAGAAACAGCAAGACCAAAAGAACATGTAAGATCTTTTTCTTACATATACATAATAGTATATGTCGCACATAGCACAAAACTGGGATTATAGAATTACACATGTGCCTTTTCAGCTCAAAGTACAATAGAACAGATATGCTCAATATTAGAATGTTGACGTGCTACTGTTTCACCATTTGTTTACCATGTACACCATCCAGATTGTTAAATATAGCCTACTCACTTATCCATTCAATGATAGCGACAGCACAAAAGAATTAAATTTATATAGCTATTTATGATTAAAACAATATCCTAATAAAATAAGCTTTTTACAGTTTACAGCTATGAGAATATCTTCCCATCCTTCCCCAACTACTGCACCACTTGAAAGGTTATAACGCAACTTGAAATATAATCTTATATTGGAATACCGCGTTTAACTGTGAGGTACTGTAAACACCTAGTATGTCTAGAGACTTTAATTGAGCAGAAGCGATGCAGTGAGTTAGTGAAGGACACTCTGACAAGCCCTCATGACAGCTGATGGACACGTTGACTCTTGTGAGTTCACAGACTTATCAGTGGCTAGAAAGACACTTTTGCCACCATGTCATTCTCAGAGTCTTTAAACAAAGGTAATATCTGTAAAATCACTTAATTGCCAGTCACAGCTTCTGGCAATTACATTTTCCTAAGATTCAGGTTTAGTTTCAACTGGATGACCAACTGAGAGGAAGACAATTATGACCTAATATCAGAAATATATATTTTTTAAAATATATATTTAAAAAAACATTTTTTTGACATTAATTTATAATCTAAAATGATATAGTATTTTTGACTTTCTAACACTGATTAATAAGTTAATTACTTTGTCAAATGGATCAGTTTCAAGGTTAAAGACATAAGTGAGCATTCAACTCTTCAGCTCCTATACAGCTGCTACTCACATTAGCATCTTTTTAACCACTCTGTTCTGTATTTCCTGGATGCACATAGAGTGTAAAATTGTATTATTATTATTATTATTAATATTTTATGTGATCAATCCTGAAATGTGTGATTGGTTTCAGTGGACCTTCTGCACTGTGGATGTAAAGTTTGACTGGAAGCATAGTCTTAAGAAGTTAAGATGCCTCCCACTGTCCACACCATGTACCATGTTGCTCCCACTGGCTTGGAGTACAAATACCCAGATACAAACGAAAACTCCATTGATTTTACACATCAAAATAAAGGTGTTTTAAAGTTGTTTGAAGTCTTTTGTAGCTTCAGAGGAAGCCGTGTGAAATTGTATCATCTGATATCACAGAGTCAGTGTGAAATTGAAAATCAAATGTGAGGGTGTGGAGATAACAGACCTTAGTAGCCTGTTCCTCATCTCTGCTTGAGGTTAGTAGCTGGAAGTTACATTATACTATACAATGCAACATATCATAACAGCCCAGAAACTCTGACTTAATTGTTGGCTTTTGAGATGCACTGTAGGTTATGCAGGCGCCAGGTTAAACTATAAATGGGCTAATCTATGTCTGGTCTACTCCATCGATTTGGATATTTATGTTCATTTAGTTTGCAGTTTTTGTTTTTTTTACTTTGTGAACATATTACCTTCTTTTTCACTAAACCTATTTTTAAAACACCTCTGAATGTTACAAACAAATACATGGCACATCTCTTCCTCTTGAAAAACAATGAACCTGCTGACAAATTTATTTGCTATAAAATGTTCAGTCCACTTTTCACCAAGATCACTTTCTTTTTAGCCTCCTTTTTTATCACCCATCTTTTTAACACCTTGTGTTAATGTGTCTCTGGAAGGTGTTGTTTTATGTCTTTTATTACATTAGGACACCCCTGTGAAAACACTAGCACTCCTGAGGGCACTCACCTTATCTAAAAGGTAGCCTCTACAGTACAGTATGTGTCTGGCTCTTGTTGGCCACTTGTTTTTAACACACTCGTAAAACAATACGTGAAATGTCTCCCAGAAGACGAGCTCGCTAAACGAACAGTGGCAAATGAGAGACGCAGTCATGCTAATAAATGTGAAAGAGATGAATAGTTGATTTTTGTTGCTCCTCTGTTAGCAGTGAAATGATGAGAGTGAAATTAGGGCCGTATGAGTTGATTTTGTTGTGGGCCAGCTGCAGCATTGCTCAGATTATGCAAATGTGTTTAATGCCTTATCCTCCAATAAATAGTTGTCGCCAATATTTTTTCCCAATGTGTGCCGAGATGTGTTCAGAGCTGCAGCTCCACTTTATTCCAGACACTCCAGCTAACTGCAGTAAAGAGGATTTTCCCTGTAGCATGGGGAAAAATGAGAAACATTGTCTTGAACAGCGTAATGGTCATAAACACCGGCCTACAGCTGGAGTTCTGCTGAACACATTAACTGCTTCATAAATGAGCTGACTTTATTTGGACCCTATTAGACGTGTCAGCGGTATGATTTAGATGGAGCTAAACTCTTAGTAGCTTAATGAGATCCTCACACAATGGCATCTCTACTGTCCCCGTCAGTGTAAAATATGGAGGCCGTCACTGCAGAATGAGAGCTAATTGCTGTAGATTCATAAGTAATATTTTAAACTTTTATGGGAGACATTTTCAGGCTCTGTATTATTTTGTGTAAGGAGGTAAAAATGTCAAATAGAGGGGGTTTTAGAGCATTTAAACCTTTAATGAATTATGAAAAATTACTGTAATGCTTTTAGGCAAGGTGAAATTGGAACATTAATGTGCGTTTTACAGTGGAGCCATCAGGATGACATGTAATACGAGCTGCTGCGAAAGAAGTGTTTGGTGAGAGAGACCATTTTCAAATCAAAAAGTCGTCCACTGAGCAAATGTGAATCTATTAACGGCAGTGTGTCATTGAGTTGGACACTCACACAGTCACTCCATGTCAGGTGTGACTTTATTTTTACAGAAAAACACATTTCATTTTCGAAGACTGCAACTCTGTGCAGGTCGCTATATTAATAGTTCTCTAAAATGGATTCTGAATCGATTTTGGGGAGAAAGCATTAATTTAAGTTCATTGTTCATTGTCTCTAAAAGATGGAGTATCCAATCAGTGTAATAAAGTATTTTCATTTTTCCAATGAAGAACTACTTTTGCTCAAAATGTAAAAAGTCATTACCTTTAATGTTTCTGATATTTAATGAGTGTTGATTTATTTTCAAAATAATGAAATTTGAAAAGAAAACATTTCTCAGCCCTGAACTCACTACCACCTGACTCTGAGTGCTAGCTGACTCCCTTATGTGATACTGAAAGAGAAATGCGGCCCCTTGCACACAGTGCTGCTCTCTACAGAGCGAGGAGTAAAACTGGAACTGACAACGAACTCCTAGACAGAAAGTAGGCTGGATGGGATTTTATAGCACTTTGCTGGAATGTGCCATTTCCACTGATTCTCGGGTGAACAGTGTTAGTGTGATGTGAAGAGAGGATTCTTTGTTTTGATTTTAAGCGTGGCTGTTTTAATTATATATCAGCTTCAATAATTCAAACTTTACAGGGGACAACTCACAGTGTCTTGCAAGAGTGTTTTCATCTTCTATATGTGCTAGTGAGCTGCATGACTATTGAAAATACATTTAAGGAAGTGAATAGGCAGGAGTGGCATAGCTGCTCTGTTTCTTCTGCTTGTCAGTAAGTAGGAGGATGAAATGTGCATTTATGAATAAAGGCTCATGACTTGTGTTAGACACTCTAGATTACCCAGAACTATTTCATGATAATTCACTGAGCTTGTTTTTTGACTTCTACAAAGCTTTGGATACTCAGAAACACCCCTTTACATTTGAGGCTTTACATCGTTTTGACTTTGATAAAAAATGACAGTAATAGAATGAAGACACAATATACAAATATTAATAGTTATCTTTCCTTAGTACACTGCACTCCTCAATTTGATGGTGATCATAGCATTAAACAGCTCAGTTTCACCATTTTTGTTCCTAATTGCTGCTGAACTGCTTGAAAACAAGCCAATGACACTTGGAAGATTGCTTTCAAACATAACTTTTCCCCACACATATGTATTTCATGAAATAATCAACATGTCACATGCAACTATTTGCATAAAGGACTTGTATGACCAAGTTATTTTGTTTACTTCTGAATGAAAGGGGGATTTAGCTACTTATGAAGAATTCATAAAGTTAAAGGAATCATTTCTTGTTCAGTATTTCAAAGTGCTTAAAAATATATCCTCTAAATTACTGTCTCTCATTAAAGTTTCATATGAACTTTTTTCAGATAGCATTCCCAGACTTTGGATTGGTGGAAAAGATCTTGAGGAACATTCTTGTAACAATTCTCATATCAAATGTTCTTACTTTTGTTCAGAGACAGTATCCAAGAATATTTGGACAGCATTTGACTTTTTTTTTTTTAACCAATAACATAAAACTTCATGTTAAAGTTTTACACAGATCTTATTCGTATAATGAATTCATACGTAACAGTAGACCTGATGTTTCACCTTTATGCTGATTCTGCAATATAGAAACTATGTTTTTATCACACTGCTATCCTTTCTCAAGAATGAAATTACCAACACTAAAGATACCACTTAATGTCAGTATAAGACACACGGGGATGTCAGTTGACTGTGTGAGACATTGGGCCCTATTTTCCTGCAGGTGCAGTGCCAGCATTCGTGCAAATGCAGCTCTTATGTAATTTTCCTCAGCCCTAGTCTGTGTTTTTTTTGTTTTTTTTGGCTGCTTTTGCATGTTTCCTGGCACCTGGCGATCTTGATTGTGCTGGTGTGGGAGAAGAGGCACAGCTTGGGCTGTATTTATGCAGATGAGGTGATGCAGTGCAGTTTTGGTGCTCATTTTGGACTAAAGTGGCATTTGCGATAAAACCTACTCAGACCTCCTCTTATCGCGAACCCAGGAGCAGTCCAATTTTTGTGCCATCACCTGGCGCAGGTGCGCATGCTGCATTTTTAACAACTTCTAATTAATTTATGTATGATAATACTTTAAATACACTAAGTAAAATTACCAACAATATCATGACTATAATTCTGTGGCTGATGTTGGATCTTATCTGTGTAGTTAGTTTAACACCTCAACACTATCACACAGCAACTGAATTTATATATTGGAGATATATCTCATCTCACCTGCAGTTTCTTATTTGGGCAAAAGGTCTTATGTAATTTCGACAAAACACCTTAACTCTCATTAATTATTTATAGCTCAGCAAACAGTGATAGGATCATGGTCCACAAATTTATTTGGCATAGGTTTTGTGCTGTATGCCCCTCCTGACGCAACCCTCCACAATTGTCACTGAGCTTGGGCGACCACTGTAACAACTGAGCCACCCCACCAGTTAATTTTAGCTTCTGCTATTACTAATAAAGCCCCCTCGTAGGTGCTCATTGTTCAACATGCTACAGGTTATCCAATTTATTGTAATTAGCTTGGATGGTTTTCTGTTGATCAACACATTTGTGTGTCACAGATCACTAAAGCTGAATTTGACATGAAGGCTTTGCTATGATCTGCTTCACCCTGAGCAAATACCCTGATCACAGCGATTCCAGATGAAGTGATTACACCGCAAAATTGTATGAAATTGTACAAGGTGAAATTTATGGCGAAAGTAGGCAGGAGAGGAAACAATTCAGGCAGGCACCTTTCATAAGTGTATGGATGAAGAGATCTCACATGAGGTAAAGATACTGTTAAAAGGCACTGTTAAGGTACTTCATTGTATCTTAGTAAGTAAAAAGTGGTGCTCAAAAAGTAAGCCAATACAAGCAATTTTGTATGAGGTGAAAAGAAAAGCCCTGGTTAAAGGCCTCACTGGCTACCCCTCCAGCTCAGTAGGTCTTTACACTAAATGGGGACGCTGCCAAGCTATTCAGACTTTTGCACCTTAAACATTTTTTGTTCCTAAATTTAATTTTCTTGTAGCAGTTCTCAGATGATAAATTATGATGCCAGCAGTGCCACTGATAATAGAAAGTCAGACTTGTTCTAATTTGAAACAGACAATTGTCACCTACAGCCAATTAAGAAAATAGGGTCTGGTTAGGGTTTTTAAAACTGCTGTCAGGATGAAACTGAACAAAAACAAAAGCTCTGTGTGGTCTAGAGAAAAACAAATGTAATCTGCTTTCTTCCCTGGTGACAATGCTGGTGTTTTTAATATTGTTCAATATTTTATTTGGAGACAGAATACTTAAAACAGTGTTTTATCTTATGTTGAGATATTTTCTGCATGAAATTGTGAATACATTTTCTCACACGTTACAGTTGTGGAAGTTTTTTTTCTGTTTCTTCGTTGTTTGGAGCCTGTTGGAAAAAAAATATTCCTTTTTAACCCATCTTTATATATCTGTGATCAAACAGTGTTGATATCCTGCAACAGTAGCTGCTGCTCATATTCAAAGATTTATTCATGAGCTTGTGCTCTTTAACTCTTTCCTTTTGTTATCTGATTGCTCTGTCTGTGGATGCACAGAAATCTCCCCACTTGTTTCTTCACGCTGGTTTAGTATCTCACCCATCCAGCATCTGTCTGTTACAATTTAGGCATGATACAATGTTCCTTTCCAGAGACATAGATGGAAGGAGAGTGATCATTTTCTAGCTCAGGGTTAGGCTGACAGAACATGTGTCTATTTATGGAGACGCTGGTTGCTGTGTGGGTCAAACCTGTGTTGTTACAATTATAGTCTTTTTATCCACTTGTCCATCCTGTTGCCCAGTATGAAGCGATCTGTATGCAGAGCTGACAGACCCGATTTGTTCTAGCTGGTGCAGTAACGCATTTTGGAATGTCCACCTAACACAAACGACTCAATTGCTGCGTGCTGGCTATGCTTCATTGCCTCATCTCATATCTCATCCCAACCAGCCCCTCCACTGCTTTTTCCCTCTGATAGTTTTCTCATTACATTCCTGGCACTCCCAAGGAAATAGTACAGAGCTTTTCTATTGGTCTTCGTGGAAAAATGCATTTCCTTTCATCTAGCCCTACGTGTGTGTGCAGAATCCACATAGGACAGTACCTGTCCTATCAAAATGTGTATGCAGCCCCCCCCTCCCACTCGTCAGGCTCCTTAAATAGGCTATTTTCTCCTCTAATGTTGTTTCCCTTCTTCTCTTCTTTTGTATTGATTGGACAAGCTCACTGGATCAATAGATTGCTGTAGATCAGAGCGATTGCTGCTCAAGCAGACTACCATCTCCCAGTGTTCAGCATGGTCTACCTATAAACCACTCAGAGAGACTCTCATTTCTGCGCCAAGGTTATGAAATAGGGGACTGATAAAAGTTGACGGTGAGGCTTGTTTGTTTTGACCGATGAATAGGTTAACTGCTGTGGCATTGTAGCAAGCCTTCCGCGAGCACTCTGGGTCTCACCTCATTGTGGAGCAAATTACCTTGAATCTATGGTCTCTTTATTGCTCTCACAAATCCTGAAAGTTGTTAGTGCCACAGGGCTGAAGAACAGGAGGGACGATTGTATACTAATGGCCCCATGATGCTTGTGGTTTTTTGATTCAGTTGAAATACCAAACCATCAATCATTGTGCTGAACTATTAAACCAGAAGTTCTTCCCTACTATCATTTACCTTACTTTTCTTTTATTTCACCATTTTGACATTAGGCTGACACTGCATTCCAGGCAGACGTTTTAAGTTCAGTACAAAGCCTGCAGTACCTCAACTTAAATTTCTCCTACGTCCGTCCTGTAGGAACAGAAAATGAATCCTTTGGGTATGTCACACAGAAAGCATCTCTCAGACAAAAATCCACATTGTCTGCACTGGATTTTATCCCCTCAAAATTTCTCAGAGAGAACATTAATACAGTCAGCTCACACACAATATCACTTAGAAACACTTAACAGTCCTATATTCTAGGGATGGCAGTATTCGTGTTGGTTGGTCAGTCCATCACTTGGGTTTAGAACGTAAGAAGAGTTAGTTGGATTATCATTAAAGGCTATTCCTGTTTTTTAGGGGAATACTTTATTGCAGCATTCTGGTTATGAATAGTGCTGGGCAACGATTATAAGATAGTCATGATCCCAAGATAATATGTCCTGCGGATTTTGGTGACTCCCTGACTTTTTCTACATCAAGGTGTTAGAGGAAAAGTACCTTGTGGTAGAGTTTTTAAGTAAAATGTCTAAACAGGTATTGAATGGCTTGGCATGAAATTTGACACAGATATTCATGATCCCCTCAGTATCAGAACTGTAATCACTTTGGTGAGTTGTTGACTTTCCTAGCTCCGTCATCACATCTACAATAGCATCCGGACATTAGCATTTAGCTCAGAGCAATGCTATGCTAAGGTACACCTTATTCGTATTCCCAGTAACTGTTGTAACTCCTCCTGAACAGATATTGCAAGTAATTTTTACAGTTTTACTAAACATAGAGACAACTGTTCCAACTGGCAAACATAACTTTCTCTGTAGCTGTAGAAAATGCCTTTTCATCTTTAGCTCTTAAAAGCAATTCCCTGAGAGACCATTTTGGCCCAATTTCTTTCTCTGTTCTTTCTCTACATGCTTCCTCTGGCAACATCATTTGTAAACATACCATCAACTGCTTTGCAGTAGATGTGTAGCAAGTACCTTAAAACCAGCAAGCCATCTTTATTTGCTGTTTGAACACACATAAGGGCACATTTGGTATAATAATGTATGAGTAGATAAAATACACATGTAACCTCTGTTCTAGGTAAATATTATTCTGAAAAGAGGATACATGTGTATTTTCACTGTTGTTTCTACAGCTCATCGAATCAGTGCTGATAAAATAATACCTTTTTTAAAAAGCTTTTGCAGACCTCGAGTCAGTTATCCACACTTTTATTCCATCTTGTTTATACTAGTGGAACAAACTGCACTGTGGGTTAAATCAAAGATTGCTCTCTGCGCTGCAGTGTGTCCAAAACGAAGGCAAGATGCAAGGCTTCTAACAAGCTTTAAAAAGATAGTGAGCATATTCCTTTTCAGCCTCCGTTTCTGTAGCTGACAGCCTCAGGGCTAACACTTACTTTAAGAAACCAGTTAATGCATTATATCCTGTTTTTTTTTTCTCTTTGTTTCTTAATTTAGCTGTGCTTTTATAAGCTATTTAAACTTTACACTGTCTGAATGTTAATTTTATACCTTTACTGCTAGGCTGGGTCTTCTTTTAATTATGATGTAAACCACAAAACGTAATCCTCTCCCACCAAACCGAAATTTTTCACCCCTGCATGTGGCATTGAGGCTGATCATAACACTTTGTAAACCGCACAAAAATGCACAAAGGAATAAATAAGTGGATGCAACTCACCAAGACGGGAAAGAACAGGGTGCCCTCCACACTCCTGTCCTTAAACATAGTTTGTGTTCTGTGTTTCTCACTACATAGTGGAGTTGTTTAACATCTACACATTTCTATAGGGGTACTGAAACCAATTTGGAGACAAGAGGGAGGGTATAAGGGGCAAAACTGGGACAAAGCATTATTATTTGTATTATGAAAGGAAACAGTTCATTTGTTATAGTAACGTGAGGGCTTAATGAGGCCTCATCCATCTTTCCTGCTATGCAGCCTGCAACCACTGCATCCAGAGCAATGAACTGCACCTCTTTCCATTTTAAATGACTGCCTTCTTCACCTGTGCTACATGCCCTGGGACATTATGCAAATGTCTCGTCCCCTTGCCAGCAGACCCCACTGCCCCCTGCCTGTAACCAGACGTGATTATGCACTGTTGCCTTCAAACGTTTCCTCAGCAAATAAATTCACAATGACCATTATCACAGTCAGACCTGATGGGATGAGGTGAGGGCAGGGGGGCAGATAGGTGTAGTATATCCAGTGATGCACATTTGTATAGTTGTGTGTTCAGTGATGTTTTGGTTGTGACAGGGAAATGCCAAGGGAAAAAATTAAGCTAATAAGTGGGTTTGATCATAGTCATGATTAAATGATGATAGAAAATGTTTACATTTTGGAAATAAACTCAACTTGTTATTGTCAGACAGGTGGTCACTCTCTGACAAGAGTGTTGACAAGAGTTTCCTTTTTTTGCAACAAGACCATTGGGCTAAGAAGAAATAGACTACCTCACAATACGCAACCTATTCCTTGTGTAGTTTTGTCCATCTTTCAAGTCATTCTTGTTTTTATTGCACCATAGGAGGACTAACTCTGGTCTCATTATAGGGAACAGATTCTGCACTGATGAAACCCTGTTGGCCATGCAAAATATCTGGTTCAATATTTCAATATTTCATCATGCCCTTACGGCAGAGAGAGTAAACAACACTCAGTAATTCCCCTGAACTCCCAAACTCACTCTCCTATTCTTTATACTGTATATGCTAACATTTCTGTATTTTGTCTCATTCTGAGTTTAATCTTAAATGTTGCCTCTTTCCTCTGCTCATTTAGATTTATTTCCTTCTGTACCTTACACCCTTGTCTTACTTGCTTTCTCTTTGTCTTCCTGGTTCAAATCATTTTAACCAAATGCACTGCATCATGCCAGGTGTGTAGTTCAGAGGTCCTTGGGGAATGGAGTTTTCCAGCTAAAGCGACAGTGCTGATTTTCAGAAAGTTTGAAAAGTGTTTGTTCATAACATGCGCTGGACTTAGCTAAATTCTCTAACCCATTAAACACTTGGTGTCTTCATCTAACACTGAGAAATTTATCACCAAATTGGGGGAGTTATGTTATCTAGTAGCTCATTTTTACAGTGTATTTCTTCATGGGGTTAGCGCTTGCTTGCAAACGTCTTGTGCCTCTAAGAATTACTTCTGAGTCAACACTTTTGAAAAGTGTCCAATTTCTAAGACATGTTAACATGTTATGTCTTTTTCCTTTTGATTTGACTCAGATCTTTGTTGGTTGCTTTAACTACAAATCCAATTTCCAGAAAAGCTGGGACTTTTTCTAAAGAACAATAAAAACTAAAATATGTGATTTGTCAGTTTGCTTGAACCTTTATTTATTTGACAAAAAATACGAAGAAAATGTTTTCAGTATATTTCCTGACCAACATCATTGTATTGTGTGAATATAATTTAGAGTTTAATGCCCACAATAGCTAAAAGAAGTTGTGATAGTTGGGCCAAATAAGACTGAAAAGTTTATAAAACATTTAAGTAACGCTGTCCTCTGGATCATGACAAAATTTGCAGGTTAATTGGTAACAGGTGAGGGTATGATGAGTGGGTATAAAAGAAGCCAAAGGCCAAGTCTTCGCAAACCAAGATAGGTTGTGGTTCTCCACTTTGTGCCAAACTTCACGAGAGAATTATCAGCCAGTTCAAAAAGAACATTTCTCAATGTGGGATTGCAAAGACTTAAGGTCTATCACCACCTACATTATACAGTATTGTGGAAAAATTCAGGGACTCTGGGTTAAATTTCAGTACCTAAAGGCCAAGGGAGGAAAAGGGTGGCTAATCCTGGTCTTTGAGAGCTGTTTTGCAACTATCCCTGCCCCACTCACCTCTGATTACCTGGATCAGGTGCTCAGCCAATCAGAAGCTGTAAGTTCAGGGATGGTTGGAAAAAAAGCAGGACAGCCTTAAACAATCCTGCTACAATCCTGCTACTGTGATGAATATTGCCACATGGGCTTGGAACCACATGGCTACTTTGGAAAACTGTTATCATTTAACACAGTCAGCTACCGCATCCAGAAAAGCAACCTGAACCTGAAGCCATACATCAGTTTTGTGCACAAATGCTGCCGAGTTCTCTGGGCCTGAACTCATGTCAAGTGAACAGAAAGACAGTGGAAACATTTTCTGTGGTCAGATGAGTCCACATTTCAGCTCGTTTTTGGGAAAAATGAACATTGGGTTCTTTGTTCCAAAAGTCAAAAAGACCCAGTCAGATTGTTATCAGTGAAATGTGCAAAAGCCAGAATCTTTGATGTTGTATAGGTGCATCACTGTGCATGTTGTGGGTAACTTGCACACCATCAATGCAGTGGCATATATTGGGATTTTGAAGAAACATATAATGCCATCAAGATGTCTTTTCCTGTCAAAAATGGAGTGGATATTTCAGCAGGACAATGCCAAGCCTAATTTTCCATGCAACAATGTGGCTTTGTAGACACACTGTGCTTGATCTGTCTCCTGTTGAAAATGTATGGTACATCACAAAGAGGAGAATCACACAATAGCAAATGGGCAACAATGGGCAAAAATTCCACTAGCAAAACTACAGTATTAGTATCTTCAGTTCCCAAACAATTAAAAAGTGTAATTAAAAGGAAAGTTGATTTAAGACAGTGGTAATCATGCCTCTGTCAGAACTTTTTTTGAGTGTGTTGCAGGCATCAACCTCTAACCTCTACCCTTTGCTAATATCTACTAAATAATATTAAGTTATTAAGTCAGTGAAAATAATAAAGTAAAGTAAAGTAAAAATCCCTTTTTTAAATGTTTGCCAGGTAAATAAATGTTCAAGCGAAATAAAACATTTTAGTTTTCTTTATTGCATTTTTAAAGCAAAATCTTTTAGGGAAATTTTCTGGTTTGTAGTTCCATCCACGGATATAGAGGCTTTTAGACAGAACACAAGAAATGCGCTGCATGGAATTTAAGTAAAACCAGCAATGGCAGTTCTTAAACACAATTTATGCACTTTAATAAAACCATTGCGATTAGTAAAGCCACGATTGATACATAAATGTTTGCTGCTGGTCAATTACAAACTGTAATGGGAGTGCAGACCTTTTGAGTCCAAAAACAAGGGAGCTTTTATATTAGTTGTGTTGCACAAGCCAACTTTTTATAATCTTGCTATATCCCAGTATAAACAGCTCCATAGTAGAGATTTGTTTTGGAATGCAGTCATCCATATGACATCAACTGAGCAAAACTGAGCTGAGTTAACAAATCTGTTAATGAATCAATTATTTGTGCTCTCATTTATTGGGAAAGAGCAGTGTTCAAAACATTCAGCCCCTTTCCATTTTCCACCAGTTAAAATGACAAAATGTCATATCAGGTGCCACTACTGTTATTTTTATGATTAACTTGACATCAGGCCAAAAGGGATCTTTTGAGAGGAAAGATACTCCACTCTAAGACTACAATAACGTTGTTGTAGTTCCAGCAACTCCAACAGCTGATTAAGTCATGAAATCTTATGAGTCATCACTTTGTGGCCTGAGTATAGGTGTCATATTTGACTCTGTGTTGGCTAATATGCAATATTAAAACAATTGGATTGGGGCCAAAGAACTTGATTGACACATCTAGCATTAACCAGTTGATCTTGCTTCTTCCTCAAGGAACTGCAACGTTACCAAAATTCCAGTGTCACCATTCCAGGGTCTAATCAGTGTTTTACATTCACCATTATATACAGTTAATGGCTCAGCTAACTGGTGTGCAGCTGTAAGAAGATGGGTTGATGATGCTTAATAGACAAAACACCACAGTAACATCCTACTTTTATTCTGGCTTCCTTCCCACAGAACACACACAACGTCACTAAAAGTCAATTCTTATTGGACTGACAACAGTAATGCTGAGTGGAAACTGGCCTTCTAGGTATTTCCTGTTTGACTATTTAAGGATCGGTTAATAAAACATTGGTGTGTGTGAGTGTGTGTATCTGTACGTGTATCTGTATGCCAAAATCTGGCCTGGCTCCATCCATCATAACCCAGAGACGGAGAACATTATTACACTCACAACCATGACAACCAAGTCTACTGTATGACCAGTTTGGAGCTGGTCATATTGTTGGTTGTCAGGGTAAATTGTTGAAACAAATGCTGAAGTTCTTCCAAACTAGGTCAGCAAACCAGTGAATCACTGCACTGCATCCTATACCCCCACCCACATCTTCCTCCTTGTTCTAACTCACTGAAAAATAGCCTAACTACCTTTCTCCTTTGCTCTGTTTCTTCATATATTTATAGCACATCTGTCCCTGGAATTTTGCGAGGCTACTTAGTACCTTGTATTTGATATACTTGCAATGTTGGTAATCTCAGATTTGAAACTCGTTTAGTTTTTAGCTTCAAAATACAAACCAGGGCTCTAATAATAAGACTTTGATACAGGAGACATGGAATCAGGATGAGTAAGTATTGATTGATCCCTTCACTGAAGGTTTGCTAATTGTAGTTTTCAAACAGGCTCTGAATGCCCAGCCCTCAGTGTGTTGCAAAGAAATTTAACTAAACCTGAATCAAACTCAGACAATAATTTCCATCTCTCAGCCAAACACAAATTGCCTGCGGGGGACCCATAACAGGTGTGTAATCTACGTAACGCAATCACCACATAATCACAGCAATTGCATGCACACTAAATTGTGGCTTGCATTAAACTACGCTGAGCGTGTCGCATGTTGCAAGTTGTGGTTTCAGGCCTCCCTCCACCAGGACTTTGCTGCATTCCCCTATTTTTACATTCATATTTTTAGCTGAGTTCTTGAACCAAATCAACAGTGCTTCACAAGAATAAACTTCAACAATATAGGCAAGTATACTTAAGGTGGTCGGGAATTAAGATCCACAGTCCTGTGACAATGATTGAGCATTTACGCATATCAAAAGTGACAAATGTAAGTGTTAGATCAAAGTAATTGATTATATGAATTAACAGGGGCCACATGGTGACACTGTGCAGGCCACAGGACAGGGGGATGAGGCTATAATTAATTAGCTTGATTGTTTTTTGCACTAAGATCCTCCTAAATGGCTCATTTGAATCTTTGTCATTTGATTTCTTTCTTAAGCCCAAGCCAGAGTGTTTGTCTCTGCTTATTTTCATTTCAAGTGTTCTTAATCCTCTTTTGTTTTTTTTTGTGTACTTTGGTGTTAAGTGGTTATTTCAGTAGTCTTTTGCACTGCGCTTCTTGGAGATCATTTGTCAGACAAACAATGTGGGTAGTATTGTGAGGGTTTTATGAATTGATTTTTGTTTAGATGGATTGCAGCTGGTGACACTCTTGCTGCTGTGTTACCTTGATTGACGGTGGAGAAGAGTAGCAAAACAGACATTTAATAAGGTGAACAAGCTGCAGAATATCACTTTGTGCTCTTATCCTTTGTACAGCTTAAATTTTGCTTTATCAAAAATCACTGTATATAGTTTATGATATATATGATTAAAAAAAACCCAAACAAATCAACAACATCCATCCATCCATTTTCTTAACCGCTTGTCCTCGTAAGGGTCGCGGGGGTTGCTGGAGCCTACCCCAGCTGTCATCGGGCGAGAGGCGGGGACAGGACCCTGGACAGGTCGCCAATCAAATCAACAACAGTCTTGTCTATATACAGTAATGCACATTTCTACATGAACATGGGCATGGTAATTTATTTTGAGGCACTCCCAAATTTAGTCTGTGTGCAGTAAATACACAATACACAGGATGTGTATTAATCCAGAGCTGAAAATACTCATCAACAAATACACAATTTATTCCTGTTTGACGTGTTTTACGTGGTAAAAAATAAAGTGTCAAGTGGCGAAATTTAAGGACTTTAAGCACCCTCAAATTTCCCACAGTGGAATGCAAAAACGTGCATCCATGACATATACAGTACAATCTGCTAACAATCACACAGTGAAAACACAAACAAACAAACAAAAAACGTATAGTGTACTAGTAAAGTAAAGTTCAGTAGTAAAGTACTACTGGAGATGTGAAATAGGGAGAAAAGAAGGGGTGAAGTGAAAGAAGAAGAGCCAGTCAGGGCTGCTGATTATGTCCACTCGAGATTTTAAACAGCAGGTCTGCAGGTTAAACAACAGCTTCACTCTGGAAGCTGTCAGGACCATCACGTAGGGCTGCAGATGATCGATGAACCAGCGTATGGCTGTTGTCGGTCCCATTAAAGAAAGCTCATCAGCAGCACATACATTGCGGGCTAATACCTATTCTCTTGCTTGTGCAGATACATAGCTTGTGGGTACACACAGTAGCCTCAAACATTTGCTGCCATTAGAATGGCCATAATGCTGACAAACTCCTGCTGCATGATTTATTTATTTGTTTATTTTTGGATATGATCATGCCAATTTAAAAGCTGTTCTCAATAAATCACCAGCGATGCAGAGCGTAGCCTGGCTTTATTTGTCTAAGTTATCGTTGATGAGAATGATATGGCAAACAATCAATGATGGGTGATTGGTTATCATCTTTTATTGCTCCGTCATCATCAACAGCCTCCAATCAGCCAGATGGTTCTTAAAGCAACATCTTTTTGTGTTTGTGAAAGGAAGAGATAGTGTTATTTTTTGTTTACAGCTTCAAGCCATCTATGTTAATCTGTAAGTATGAATAGAGTGCTACATGGATGGATATTAGACTGTCACTGAAAAGGGCAAGGGCTTATTTCATTGAATAAATTGGAGAGAGGTTAAGAAGAAACCAAACAGATGGCAACTGCAGAGCCCATAGGCCCAGAACAACAATTTTAGCCGCTTACAGCACAGGTATGATTGATCTAAAAGGGTCCAGAAACATGTGTTAGGAGACAGGATGGCTGTATACATCATCACTAAATAATAGCAAAAAATTTCCCATATGTGCTAAATCTGTTTCAGGTTGTCTCTTTGATCGAATGTCTGCATTTGGCGATCTTAAATATGACAATGTGTAAATCATAATGTTGTATCACAGCAGCACACTTTGTTGTGCAGATGGGAGTCTTTTATTATGTTAATGCGCTTCATGTTGCTGAAAGGGGTGGCAGGGTACTCAAGTACTGGGAGAGACAGACATCCATCTCTGCAGCCTGTTCTTTATCAGATTTTGTAGATAGAATTAAATTTCCCCCACATTAAGCTCAAATGTCTCAAACTATTTTTGTAAGACCTTTCTGTGGCTAAAAATGACTCTGAAAACATATTAAATATTTTGGAAACATTTTTCTCAGAGGCAGTGGAAGACGTTTGTCATGAAATGCAAGTGTGCTGACTTCTCCACTAGTTATTCCTATGATTGCTTAAAATCTCACGTGAACCGAAATGTTTGTGTCCTATCTCACTTGTGCACTTGGGAGCATAGATTGTAATGTTTTGAAAAAGGTCTGTCGTGCAACCTGTGATGAAGGTCTTCATTTTAACCTTAAGGTAAAACGAACGTAGAGTGACAGCGAATGACTCCAACATTTAATCCCTCAGTTTAATCCCAGCCTGAAGAGAGCATCAAGATGCTGACAAACTAATGCTGTCGTTAATGAAATGGAAGAAAACTGCTTTGACGAAATGTGCATTTGCTTAACTCAGTATTAACATTGATGGGACGTTTGCTGCAAGCAGAGAAAATCCAGCAGACGTGATGCAGATGGATGAGTTTAAGGTGTGTGTTGGCGTCATTTTTTCACGATAACATCCTCAATACCACTGAGTGGCCAAACAAAGCAAACATGGCTAAGAAAAATAAGAAAATATTTAGCAAAAACGAAGGCCATCAGTACTGACAATGATCTATGAGATATTCTTTATCCAAATATAAACTGAGCTGTTACAATTTGGTGAAATATGCTGATATTATATTAGTTTACAAGATACTAAACAATCTTGCTCATGCTGTGAGTTTATGAAGGAAATGAACAGTAGGAACACTAGACCTGTTTAAACAGGTTACTGTATCAAACTGTGCAGCTGTTATTACTTTCTTTCTGATCTAATCCCAAGTAAAACCCAGGCTGGTATCGCTGATACCAATACTGATACTTTGTATAAAAAATTTAAAGGGAGAAACATTGGTCCAGACAACAGACTGATGGAGGAAAGGATATATAGCCTATACTTCTGTCATACCTACACTTCTGTTATGAACAAATGGTGCCACCCTGGCCACATTATTCCTAGAAAACTAAAAAGTTGCAACTCTGAGGTAAGAAAAGGTAAGGTAAAGTGTGACTTTATTAATGTCCCAAGGGAGAAATTCACAGCAGTAGAGTAAAAATGACATACAAAATGTAATCAAAAACATCAGAATACATTTAAAGTATAGTACAAAATACAGAATAAATCAATAATTGTAGTAATAAAAACTAATGATACATAATTAGGGAGGTAGAGATACAGTAGAAAACAAAGCATGTTACTCTGTCAAAATAGTGATGCCAACTTGACAGGTGCCTTTAAGCTCTTCAATCAGGCAAATCAGTCTTTAATTATCCGAGATGTGACAGACTACAGACTAAACAGACATGAATCACTTTCCCACGGTCGGTGACAAACGTCGCCATAGCTACACACTCTCTCTGTATCTGGATAATATCTGCCACTGCAAAGGACTCACTGATGGACGTCTGTTTTTCTCTAGCCATATCCTTCGTCTCGTCAACCTCTTCAGACTGCTTTTCAGAACATTATTAACAAGTGTTTAAGGTTGATGTCAACACTTTTCTCAGTGGATCATATATCTACAGAGTCGAGTTTTGTGTGCAACTATGGAAGGATAAGAAGTTCCTATCAACCGGGTATTATTTAGACAGTCCAGCATATTTACTTTCTACTGTTCCCCCTGTTGTTGATAAAATATACATTTACCCCAGATTACTGAGTTTAGATCTCTAATATGAGAGTCGATCCCGGAACAGGAAAAGTTGGGATCAGAATTATGAATATTTCAGGATCTATCCTCACATCACTGTGCAAGAAAAGTACATTTGGGCAGTCAGCCTTCTCTTATTGAGTGTTGCACAGCTGGAATTCACTTCTGGGGGATTTGAGAAAATGTAACATGGCATTTTGTCATTTTCATGGCATTTTTGATTACTGGAAAAAGGAGTGTCAACATAAATCCAGATACATTTTTACTGTTTTAATTTATGTTGTACAGTCTGCTGTTGTTACTTTTGCTGAACTTATTAGTATATCCTCACTGATTCATATGTCTGTATCGCATTCTGTGAATGTCCCTGTCTTATTGTTGTGTTACATGGTTCTTGGTCAATGCCTTGTGGTATTTTGAATTGTTGCTATTTAGTATAAGGATCTCCGGTAACACTTTACTTTACAGCTCAGTAATAATAGGGTAATAGTGGTGTAATATCTGGGAAATAACAAGGAAATAGAGGGGTAATAACAAGGTGATTTGGCAATAATAGCCTGGTAATAACTAGGTAATAGAGGGTGAATTGTTTGATAATAACAGGGTAATAAAAGGGTAACATTTAAGTAATAAGATAAGTAATAATAAGGTAACTTGGTCATTTCATTAATAAAATATTTTATGGAATGTACTCCCATGGCAGGTACCAAAGTAATAACCATATATCTATGTAATAGCAGGTCAAAACCACATGGGTAATGTGGAATGCAAACACTATAGCTGCAGCAATTACCTGGAAACGTATGTGGCAATTTCTGTGTAATAACCAAGAAAGAGAGCTGTAAAGTACCAAACTACTTGTTCCTAGTTAATTTCATGGTGTGTTGTGTTGCACAGACAGAATCAGGAGACACTGCTGAGTCTGGGTTCTCTTGACTGTCACCTGGTTAAGATAATCACAAAGCAAAAAAAAAAAATAAAAAATCATGTGTGTGTGTGTCTGTGTTGCACACACATGCAATTTCAGTCTCAATTACAATTTATCTTACACAGCATAACAATGAATCTGAAAACTATTATAACTCTAACAACACTGATTACACTGTCTGTAGTATAAAAACATGAATCCGACCCTCTTTAATTGAACTATGAATTCACTGTACTGAATATACTTGATGACACAAACTACTATTATAACATCTCCATACCTGGTTAAGACGTTCACGAAGCACAAAACCCATCAGCTGGATGTGCATGTGGTATTAGGCCCATCTCCCTTGACAGAGAAACACAAAACATGGAAAAATTTGTAACAACCAGTTTGTGTAAAAAGATAAAATTTAAGCTAGCAAAAAGACAAACTCTACAGGAAAATATTAGCCTGCTCTCCAACATCTAATATGTGCAAAAAACTAAGGATACGGTTGTCAAATCTCAACAAAACTCTTACTGAATAAAATAGACTTGATATGGTCATGAAGAAAGTCCAAAAAGACAAAAGCTTCATTCAGTGTTTGCCAAGACATGTGGACATTAGTGCGCTAGTTTTAAGCTAACGCCATAACAGACACACTGCAAGGTGTTGTCTGGTCCTTCTCTTGTTCTTGTGCCCTTCACATTTATGTAACCAGCCTGATTGGTTTCACCTGTGTCTCCCCTTAGTTTAAGCAGCTCCACGCATTCTCACTTTGCCAGACTGTCCTATCCAGGCACTACTCCCCTGGATCGCATCTCTGCCATCTTGTGAACTCCACTCACCTGCTGGTGCTCATAGTCCGGACTCTCCTCCTGTTCTGCTGTCTCCCCTGCCCCTTTCCATTCAGTAACATCTATTTCTTGTTTTGTTTATTAACTAGTAAGTTTCTTTCGGCTGCTCCCTTTTGCATTCGCCACAGCGGATCATCTGCCTACGCATGTTTGATTTGGGAAGGATTTTATGTTGGATGCCCTTCCTGATGCAACCCTCCCCATTTATCTGGGCTTGGGACCAGCACCAGGAAGGGACTGGGGTCCGAACCACCAACCCTGGGGTTCATAGACAGTTAGTAACTGCCGACTGTCCTACCTACTGCGCCACAGTCCCGCCTGGCCTAATGTTTATTAACTAAATAAACTAAACAACAGACAGATGGTTATTGGATGTTGAAATGTGGCCAGAAAACACAAATACAACATAAGCACACACATATAGACAAATTCTGTTAAAATTACATTACACTAAACAAAGCATATAGACAATAGACAGTATGTATAGTGGATGTAGCAAGGTGTGCACCATCTTTTCCATGCTAGCTTGCTGAAAACCCTAGCTACACTTCATTCCTGCTACCCAGTGTTAATTTTGACAAGAAATTTCCATTTAGTTGTAGTTATCGTCATCTCCTGAAAATTGTTTATTTGTAAGATTTAGTGAGTGAAACTCAGTTTAAAGCGCGTGACATAAAGATTAATGCAGCTGACCTACAGCAGCTGGATAGGCCTATACAGACAGATGATTAGTGCAAAATTTGTAATTTTTGTGTCACTTTGCATTTGTAACTGGAGCTGACTGTGCAGGTCTTACAGCATAAACAGCTACAGCCTGGGGGAGTTTTCAAGTGACTCAATATACTGATCAGCAAAACAGTAACACAAACTGGTGGTTTGATCTTGTGATTTAATTTTACTGCTGGCTATGATTGACAGGAGTCAGAAAAACAATACATAGTGGATCACAGCTGCTGTGTATGGCAACCAGGTCACCTTCTGTAGGCTACAACTAAACTGCAATTGCTAATATGTTTCTGTGGCGAACATAATTACAACCCCATCGCGTTTTCTGATAACTTAATGATCATATGTTCATAATTAACGTAAATGACAAGTTGCAAATATGTTGATATTTAACATATTAAAAATACACAGGCATCATATTTTTATCTGCCAAAATATCCAATCTTGCAGTTCAACATCCAGTTTTGTGGCTCCAGTGTTATTGAAGTTTTTTTGGTTGGGTCTCGCAGCACTGGATTAAGATCAGGGAAAGATGTTGGACTCGATTATTAGAGAAGAACAGTTACTTCAATGTCTGTATTAAAATTTAGTCCAAAACACCATGATTCATGCAAATGATTGGTTTAAAAAAAAGCAGTGTTCAATGCTTTCAGCTGGGGATTGTGGCCTGTCTTTTTTCTGACCTCAACCCTATCAAAAATTTGTGGACCTTGCTTAAATGTCGGGATAGCGCCAGGAAATCAGCAAATTGAACGCATCTTCAGTTCAGGCCCATTATCTAACCAGACCTCTTCCACAAGCTTGCTGATGGCTACCAAAAGTGTTGACATTAAAACATATATATCTTCTTAGTTGCATGTTATGTATTTTGAGGCACCTGCACCATAACCACCACAAAGTAAATTAAATCCTACATTTATGAAGGTAAGCTGATGTAGCTGTGTTTAACTAAAGTGGAAAAATTGTTTGGTGGCTACATGTTGGTTTTATTGAATTACCTTGAAGTGAAAAATGATTGCTAAAGTTAAAAGTGGTCATTAGTAAAGAAATTGCTTTTTTTAAGATGTCAAAATAAAGTGTTTACTTTGAACACCTTGTTTGATGGAGTTGAGGAGCTGCCTGTGAACACTGAATTATCGGTCCACCCTGTCAATATGACTCTGTCTTCATATTGATGCATCAAAGAGCCCCTGCATGTTGCAGGAACATTTTAAGTCTGAGATGTTAATTATTCCTGACAGTAAGCATAGCAAATTCGTATGTTTCTCCTCCTTGCCTTTCCTGTGCCATTAGTTTGTCTGAGAAAAGAAAATCATCGGTTGTGAAAAGAAAAGGACCCACACAAGCCATCATTCTTCCTGAAGAAGACCCTGAGACAGCTTGCTTCTCAATTGTTTTAGTTTTAAATCATTATTTCACTGATTTCTCCGACATCCTTTCCCCTTAATACTCAAGAATAATTGGTAGCCTGTTTCTAATTTGCATCAAATCACGCTGGGACAGAAAGAGACAGGTTCTTGGTTTTTGATTGTTTTTTTCTGACTCACAGTCTAGACAATTTCTTTGAAACAAAGTCTGTTTGCTCACCTGTCTCTCCTTCTACTTTAAAATGAGACAATAAATGTTAGTTTAGAATCTTAGCTTCTGTGTTAAAAGCAGAGGAGGTTTTTCCATTGTAGAAAATGGGAAACTGATGAATGGTTGATTTAGATCCTGTATAACCTGAAAAACCCCATGTGTTTTAGCGTGGATAATAAAGCATAATAACAATGCAGTGATTTCTATCACATACATTTTCCTGTATCCACATAGAAAGATCCATTCTCTTAGGAGTCTTTTTTCATTAAAAGTACCTATGAACATATAAATCCTCCATCAATTTAAAAAGCAATACTTTTAACCTAATAAAATATTTTTACTGCAACTATTGAAGGTATTACATTAGTCTGAACCCAATTAACAGGTTTTCACAGTGATTTTAATGAAGTTATGTTTTGTACTGCCATGCTTCAACTTTCTCTCTTTGCATTTTTGTGTAAAAAAAGATAAACTTTCCTGATTATTTTATGTATTTTGCTATCTTTGAAAAACTACTGTTCACTGTGATTACATGCACTTAAATAATGTGGTTATTACTGGCTTTTTGCAGTATTTAATTATCCTGCCTGATTAGACCTCCTGAGAAGTGTGGGTGTGTTAAGTCTGAGATTGACTAAAACTTCTCCGACTTTCTTTTTAGCATTCTTCCTTAGCATCTCTCTCTTCAATCTTTAAAATTTCTGTTTAAATTAAGCTATAGCTTCATTTCATCATAGAAACATTAAGCCACATTTGCAACCCTATTGCACCAGATACTGCTACCTGAGACGTGCACTGATAAATGGTCCCACCCCCCCCTCTTCCACATTGCACATGGTGCAGGCTAGTTCAGGGTCAGGTCAAATAATGAGAAACAACTGCGTATTCTGTATTTGTTAATTTTTCATTTTCAAGACGAGAGGATGGGCGGTGGTTAGCACTGTTGCCTCACAGCAAGCAGGACCCGGGACAGTAGTGCTGCAAAATGAAAAGGAAATAATTAAATGTAGTGGTCTGTCCTTATTCAAGAAATAAATATATAAAATAAATATATAGAAAAATCCAACTAAAACCAAAACTGAGATAAATACATGAAAATCTATCAATTTCTACAGCTGAACAGTAGAGCATAAAAAAAAAAACCCAGACACTGTAAGGAAAAACTGTGCTTTCTCACGACACAGGCTGTCTTCTCACTGCAGTGTCAGTCCAAATGTTCCAACAAGAAGTCCACAGACTCATATCACTCAGTCATTTAAAATGAGACTCGTTAAAAATTTGATAAAAGAATAAAGAAGGAATCTGATCATTGACCAGATGAGTGTAAAGTAACCAGCTCACTGTAATGCATGTGGCCTCCTTAAACTGATTTCCTCTAATAACCCAGTTTATTACAAGGCAATATTAGGCATACAACACAAACTCCGTATTATTTTTTATTTTTATTCTGAATCCAATTCCATCCAACCACCAGCAATGGGACTGCATTTTGAATCAGAGTGCTGATAGTTTTGTTGCTCAGCAATCATGGTGAGAAAAGGTCATTATTCGCAGATGGAGTCTGTACCAAAATCTTCATTTTTCTCAACAACACTTTATACAAGTGGGCTAGTCTCTCCTGAATGAACTGTCTTGCACATTCTCAGTGTGACAAACTGGTACTGACCAGACTGACTGTCAGGCTGACTTGGTACATATAAACAATGACAAATAGGTGGCACACTCTTACTGTGCCCACCCTACATAAAATGAATTATATGTGACTGCCTGTGAACACTACTCCTTAAATAACTGCATCGCTTACCTACAAATCATTTTGTAATAGAGTTCACTGCTCGCAAGGAATACAAGACAGTATCTTGACACAGGTGGAGCGAGAAGAAACTTAACGGTTAAAGAAATGGTAGAAATTTAGAAAAAACATAAAACCAACTCACTCCATAAGCAGTTTGTTTCTGTGAAACACCTCTAAAAGAGTAAATACGAGGCATATATACAAGAGTAGTTAATGCTGCGTTGCCGATTCCAAACTATCTAACAGCTTACTGCATTTCCAAAATGCTTCTGGTAAACCAACTACAAGTCATATGGACTGTAAATTATCCAACCACAAAATATCTGTGTTGCTTCTAAATTGATCAACTTATCTCATTAATATTGAACTGTTACAGCACCTCAAGGCCTTAAACAACCACTCATACAACTGAACTGCACTTTAGCTTCACAAATGACTCTGTGCTTTGGCAAATCATGCTGATGTGCATTTTGGGAAAATGTGGAATAACATTAGTGGTTTGGTATAGCCAGAAGGAGGGAGAGACTGGTGATTTGCAATAATTACATTAAGAAAATGAGTTGAAATGGAATAAACACGAGTGCTTAATGCATCCTTACATTATGCTTCCCATCCCCCCTGCATTGTTCTTACGAAATTGGGCTTCTACTTGTTTTATTCTTGGCCTTGCTTATAAAAATTTAAAATTCCATTTAAGGCAGGCTTATCCTGTGTTGCTGCAGAAGTGCTTTTGTATGCCAATATCTGGGGTACTTATGACAGAAAGGGATATCTCATAAATGAGAGCTCATGGACACTCATGGCCACTCTGACAGATTTGTCGGCGTTAAATGTAACATCTAAAGTCTTTTTAGGTATGCTGGGCGAGTGAAGCCCAGAGGAGTCCTGAAAAGAGGAGATCGAAGAGACCGAACGGCAGAAAATAAACGGCGTGGAAAAACATGAGCTTATGATAAGTCTACAGAGAAATGGTTTGCTTTGCTGGCCCTGTGCCTTTTGATATCAGTTTGAATTAGAATGATATTATTGATTTTTGCAATAGCGGCCTGACAATGTGCCTGTAGCAAGTCCTCAGAGACTGAAGAGACAGAGGCAGAAAAAGGCAAAGGGACAGAGGAAGGCAACAAGGGAGAAAAAGAGGAACTGGCCAAGGAAGACGAATAGATAGAGGGAGAGAGAAAGAAGAATAGGCAGATAGCAGGGAGGGCTGGGATACAGGAAGAGCAAAAGGCAGAGGCATGAGTGAGGGTCTGCTTGCAGAAATAGAACGGCTCCCCAATCAATTGTGCGTTGGTGGCTCTGCTGTGAGACTGCAGGGGATCCCTCAGCAGGATCACATAAAGGAGAGATCGTAATAGGCCAATACATTAGATAAATGGCATTTACTGCTATGGAAACGACTCCAACCTGGCTGGAGGTTGCCCACCGGGCTGGCAGCAGGTTTGTATTTATAGTCTTCTCCTGCACCTTGCGGTACAATTCCTCTGACACCCTACCACCACAATAACACACACACCACCACCACCTCCTTCTTAGCTTTGTTTTTTTGTGTCTTTCTTCACCTCCTTTGGTCTCTGTGATCCTACATCTGATACTCTGCCACCCACAAACCCAACTGCCCCAACAAGCCCTCCCCATCCCTTCCTGCAACCCAGTTCCTGGCATCCATGTTGTTCCAGGATGCCGCTGTTGGCGACTCACCACTTCCTGCCAGCGCAAGAAGTGACCTGCTGGTGCATTAGTGCTGCACCCAGAGGGGAGGGGCAGTCATGGAGAGTTAAGACTAAACAAGTCAAGATTGTTTGTGGCAATGGCGGATATAATTATTTATTATTTTACTAATGTATGAGAGGTTTATTCATTGGTGATTAGTTTATCACATTGTGATCTCAGCTCTGGCTTCTTGAAGCTCTTGAAGCGGCTGTAATTTGTTTATTTTTTTACAGTCTATGAGTGTATCAAATAATAATATGAAAATGCAGTTTGAAAGGGGTGAACTACAGAGAAAGCTGAATCTGCGGCTTTACTTGACTTAACAGTGTTTTTAGAGTGTGTTTAGTTCTGGCCTATAACTTTTTTTAGTTTCTCTAGTGCTGTGTTTCAGTTCTGAGTGAAAAACCTCAGCATTTCAACTAAAGCACCACATTTCCCTGAGGAGTTGG
The DNA here is from genome assembly GCA_032362345.1 of Sandelia bainsii. Lineage (NCBI taxonomy): Eukaryota > Metazoa > Chordata > Actinopteri > Anabantiformes > Anabantidae > Sandelia > Sandelia bainsii. The sequence goes on along the minus strand of JAUMHL010000018.1, from coordinate 24,585,003 downwards.
TGGAAACCAAAGCAGAGGTAAAAGCAGAGTGAATATTGGAACTTCATTGGTCAAGTTTCCTAAAACACTAATACTAGTGTCACTAGCAATTCTAGTACTAGTACAAACAATGTTACAGGTTTTCTTTTACTCCTGCAGGTTCTGCAGTCAGAACCTTTCACATGTGGTGGACCTGAGTATATATTTGCTGGAACAGGTTAAAGCAAAAGAAAATGTTTACAATAATAGTGCAGGTGAGATGAGGTAACATTTTTCAGTAGTTTTCACTAATGGTGGTTGCCCCCAGTGACAATTAGGCCAATTTTTTTTTTTTTACCTTGATACAAATACAATTCCTTTAATAACTGGGTATCTGCAGATATCTTATACTTATATATAGCCCTTCAACAGTAAATTTAGATTAAAAACATATCTGATAATCAAACACACTGACAACTGACATGGATTATCTGGAGCTACAGAAACACTCTCGTTCTCTTGTGGTCGTACAGTTGTGTCACTGAGTGAAATATCTTGTCTCACAATCTTTGTTTGGCTCCGTAGCTCTGTAGAGACATCGTCTACCTAGAACATATTTACACACAGATTTAACGTTGACAACTGAAACGACCTGCTGCCAGAGATGTTTGTCATTTTAACCAGTACATGTAGTGTCAGTTCTGGCTAAAAATGAGAAGCGGCTAGCTGAATGTGGAAGTCCGCTGATATTTGCTAAATACAGGGTAAATAGCATCAAAGTTTAACAAACCAAATTTTGTCATTTTTCCAAAATCAGCATCTGAGCTGAAAGTCACTCTCCAGTTTGTTTGTTTTCATATTTCACACACTCTTATTTCCATTCTCCTATGCAGCAGATGGCTGCACTGTAGAGACAAACAAAACACGTTAGAGTTCAGTGAAGAAAAGGATCAGATTTAGATCGGCTTTAGTTTTGCCAATACCAATCCTTTAAGAAATGAGTGGATCAGCCATGAATCAATCCTCTGGCTCAGTATTGGACCACCTCTAATTCTCACATCTTGCTTTATAAGTGGGGAAACAATGAAAGCTCGCCTCTTCCATCCTGACACAAGCATTACCCTTTGATGATGGGTACTTGATAAGTAAGAAAAAATAAATTTTACGCTAAATTGTGAAGATTTAACATGTGAATCAAGCCTCTGATGTCATTGTATTTCTTGGATGGACCTGTGTTTTAATATTGTACAGATTTAGAGAGATACATCATTTTACAGTGCAATCATAGCTCTGTCACGCCAAAGCAAAAAACAAATAAAAATGTTAGAGAACTGACGCCAGCTTCTCTGGCTTCTGCTGAAATGAATTATGTGGTTAAAACCCAACAGGTGACAGGGACTGATATGCTACAAATTATTGTTACAGAATGAAGATTGGGGAAATGATGGCATAAAAACTTACAATCTGCATTTTTAATTTCCGTAGTTGGCTTTGATGTGGTTCCTGGAGTCAGTAATGCAAGAACATTTTCATTTAGAGTAAAGCTGCGCCTCAGTTCCCACTGTTCTTATTTACCCTGATGCCTTAATTTCAGCTTTACTGACACCTAAAAAGATTTCACTATTCTATTGTGTACAAAAACACCCCCCCTTCTCTCCTCCACACTCTTCATCTCCCACTGAATAATTAATTCTTTATCCAAAGGAAAAGGGCAAGCACACTCGGAATACTGTCTATAAATGAGTACTTATAACCCAACAGACCACTGTCACATTCATGTCTCCCAGGGGAGCAATTCCAACACAATTTACTGAGCATGAACATTAGACTGTCAGAACCAGGCCAGAGCCCCTGCCGTCTCAACACAACAACTCTGGTCAACTAATGCACAGGGGAGGAGAAGACACTGGGGAAGGCTTTGCTTTCAGGTAATGGCACTTTGTAATAGCCTATTCATTAAACAGAGCGTCTGAACAATAGAGATCTACGTAATGCATCTACTTCACACGTCTTGCATAATTTATCACCAGAGAACAGCTTTATATTAAGAATGGGTTAAAAGCTTAAAGGTTGCTGAGGGATTTGTTTTTAGTTAGCTCGGCTCTCAGTTCATGCAGTGTAAACGTCAAACAGGCACTGATAAAAAGCTTAACACTTCGTCACAGTGAAGTAACAATAAATTCACTTTATATTATTAGAAAAATAATTCTGACAACCAGTGTATTTATGTATGTCTACATACACACCTAAGTTATCATGTTTGCGTAACGGTGTCAGTATGCACAAAACAAACCACTCTGTGGGGGTGTAGTGAAGATTACCTGGGGCTATTTTCTTTTCTTTTTTTGGAGGGAAGTTGGTGTGGGTTTGTCGGGGGAAAAAAATTAAATATATATATATTATAAATTTCTAATATATGAAAAATAGTATGTATTTTACACACACACACACACACACACACACACACAATGTCAGTTAATTTTCACTTTTGCTCAGACTTATTGGAACAACTATTGAATGGAAGGCCAGCACATTTTGTACAGAGTTTTATGGACCCCAGGAGATTAGGCTATAAAGAAAGTCCTATTCTTTACTTCTTTACATGACTAATTGAAAAATTACACATTGAATATGATATTTGGTAACAAATAATGAAAAATTTTGAAAAGTTTGAAAATAGTTTTTTAACTGGGCATTTTGTAGCTGTTGTGTGCTTTGTTGCTTTGTTGTTGGATACCTCTGAGCTGGCTCTGATGAAGGCCTGTTCTGTAAAAGAAACTTAGATTAGCTTGGCAGGTTTGGGTAGGCCTACAGGGAATATTTCATTGTGTAACCTCTCATAAAGAATTATGTTTTTGTGCAGTACTGTGTGATTGAAGTGAAAAATCTGAACAAATCACTTACTTCTGCTGCCGTTTCCTCTCTAGGTTTCGAGCCAAAAAAGTCCCCAGTGCACCTGTGCATAATTTTAAGGTTCCGGGAGGCACCAAGTGATTGATTAGTTGGGGATTTAAACTCAATGTAAACGACTTCAATTTGATGCATGAATTAGTTTTAAATATTACTCTTTCATTTTGAACCATGATAATGTAAATATTTACAGATTATTTCAGGGATTATTTCACTTTTAGTATGTATTTAATGAATAAAGGACCAGACTCCCCTATTAATGGTAGGATCCGTTAAAAAAGTGCTGCCAGTTACAGTAACATTAAGGCTGCTGTTGAAACTAGAACCTGATGTCATCTGTGGTCCTCAGTCTTTTGTGAGTCATTTTATTATAGGTTCTTTGTGGCTGAAGAAAAAATAGGTTGGTCCGCATCTCACCTCTGGCTTAAGGCTCCTGCTTTAACTCTGCTGCGGTCATCTTAACGTAGGTGACGGGTTTGTAAAACATTTAAAGAAGATGGCCTCTTTACACAACCACACCAATTTGAAATGAAACACTCAAAATGTGAGTGGAATCAAGACTTTCACCTTTAATTCAAAAGGAGCTCATAAATAATGGAACAAACTAACAAAATTACAAACATAACTGACTGACTTTATTATTCTGATTGCCTAAATGCTTAGTTTCCTCCCTTCAGCTGCTGTTTGTGTGTTTGTGGCTGAGTTCAGGTGACTGACTTAGCTAGTGAAGAATATCTAATTTCTTTGCAAGAGTACCTCTTCGGTAGCTTTTGCTGTATGTTTTGGGTCTGGCCCTATGCACAAAAATCCATCCTGATACTTTACTTTTAACTTACAGTCAAGTTATCAATAAACACCAGTGACCTGGTTCTATTGGCAGCAATACACCTCCACCTCCACCATGTTTGACAGATGATGTGGTATGCTTTGGATAATGAGCTGCTTCTTCCCTCGTCACATTTTTCTCTTCACATCATTCTGGAACAATCTTGGTACAATTAATCTTGGTTTCATCAGTCCAGAGAACCGTATTCCAGAACGGGTCAGGCATTTTTAGGCATTTTCTGGAAAAGTCTAACCCGGCCTTTCTGTTCTTGAGCGTTACCAGTGTTTTTCTTCTTAAAGTCGTCTCCTAAATGTAGACTAGATCTAGACTTGGCGCTATCATTGCATCAAAATTTGCATTTGTGACCACTTTATGACTAGTGCCTCTAAAACTAACAACATTTCCATCCTCCATATCCATCCTCAGTGTTTATTGCTAATTGGCAGATTTTAGCATGTTAACATAGAAAAACAAAAAGATGGTGTCACACCTGCTAAATGTCAGCATATTAAACTGTCATCAGTTCATTCATTCAACTTATCATTTCAAGTCAAAAGGCATAAAGTCAGAAGAACTGATGTTTATTAGTTTAGAAGTGGTATTAAAATCTAAATTTGAAATTTTAACAAAAACATAGATATTTGCATTAAAAAGATTAGTTGATTCAACTCCTGTATGATGTTTTACATGCAGTACTAGTATGACTGTAGGCTCTTGGCTTTTGTTTAATGTTGTTTTAATACCCTTAGATGTATTTTTTCTTCTTTTAATCCATATCTTATTGCCACCATGTGCTAAAACTAGAATTTGTCCCGTCTTAAGTCATAGTTCAGCCCAAGCACATTAGTCACAATTCCTTAGGTCTCCATGTGGGCTATCTGTGATCCTATGGTCTTACAATATACAATTACATTTTTTTTAGGTCAGCTATAAATTCACACATGCAAAAATTCACACACTAACACAAACATAGAGCTGGCATCTACTTCTGTGTTCTCAGTATGGATGGGAATGTAGGAGTGATTTAATGAGGTGTGTGTGCATGTGTTACAGGGGTTATATTGGGGGCAATCATCAGCCTGCTGGTAAATCCTGTCCTCTGTAACCTCTCACTCCCACCTATATCATCACCTCTTAGTATCCAGCTGAGTGTGTGCATGCATGTGTTTTGCAGTGTTAATAAAATATCACACATTTAGCTATTGTATATCCATACACACAGAGATGGAAAACACAAGAGGAAACAATAAAGAATAATAAAGACAGAGATAGTATAGACATAAATTAGAAATGTCTGAATTATGTTTGTGCGTGTGTTTGACCAGCTTTTAAGCTAATGCAAATAACTAGACAGCAAGTTAATCACACAACATAATAACATAAAGAGAATAAATAAATAAAAACACTGCACACAGCAACCAGCAGAGTCGTAGCTGAAATTGGATGTCATGTTCACAATCTGCCCTTCCTGTTTTATTTTGAAATATTCTTAATTTCCTGTCTGGTCATTCTCTTACCCCATCGACTTTACTGCAGTAATCAGTGTAATTGGTTTCACCTGTGTCTCTGCCTATATAAGCCACCTGTCTCACACTTTCCCTTTGCCAGACTTTATGCTTCTTCTCAGGAATGACTTTCCACTCAGCTACTATTTGGATTAACTCTGCTGGATTTACTTTTCTCTGTTTCCCTGGGTCTGCCCTTGCCTAAGCCCCAGTCTACCAAAACTGTGAGTCTGATTAGCTGGTTTCTGGACCTTTGTCTGCCTCTGGGACTTTCACATTCTGCCTCTGGCCCCTTCATTCTCACTGTCTCTCTGGTGTGGATCATTCTCTGTTTTCTGGACTTGAGATTGTGGATTTAGGATGTTGGATTTGGATCATTGGAACTGTTTGTGACTTGTACTTCTGTACAGTCTATCTGAATAATCACTTACTGGTTTACAGCACCAAAAAGTATTCATATAAAAGCAGTTTTTTTTATTCAAAGTACTCAATGACCATGGTTACCCAGCAGTAGCTCACTGCTTGTAGGGGCCACCAGAGAACCAAATGCAGACTATCTTCTTCTTAGTCTGTTTGACCTCTGAAAAGAGCAGTTCCCGAGACCATCTAAGCGGAAGCTAGGTGCGAAAGGAATTGGTTGAGACACAAGTCATAATGAATAATTCCTACCTGGGGTGGTACAGTTTCTTTTTTTGTGACTGCTAACCAGACTTTGGGAGGTCACAAAGCTCTTGTCTATTTACCTTATAGGTACATTGCATTAGGCTAAAATTGTTCTGCAGAATTTTAATGTAATAAATTGGTGCTATTATTCATCAGTATTGTGCTATATGGTAGGAAAAGCACATAAAACACAACCTCTTCTCTTTGATGATGCCTGCACTGGACAAAACTTCAAAAAGAAAATTAAAAATAAAAATTACGGTCGTATAGGGCGAAACTGCAATCTCGATTACGTTTTGATACAGGACGTATTTGCGACCCGATTACGTTTTCTGTTAACGTAATGATCATTATGTCCACAGTTAACGTAAATGTCGCAAGACGCAAATACGTTGATACTGAACGTATTAATGAATGTTCACAGGTAACGTATTTTTGACGGCCAAACTATCCGATCTACAACATCCCTGTCGGCTAAAATATCTGACGTTACATTTCAACATCCAGACATTTGAGTTTACCGATATTAAAGTGTTTTATGGTTGGGATCAGGCATCACAGCAGTGGGTTAGGGTCAGGGAAAGACTGTGAGCTGGTTCATGGATAAAAAGTCACTCCACACAGTCGCTTTACAAACAACGTCTGCATTAAAAATGAAACCAAAACACGATCTTTTTTTTCTAATCCTAACCTCAGTACTTTTCTTGCCTAAACCCAACCTCACGGGGGACTTTGGTGTCAAACTCGGGTCTTCGGCATGTCAGTCTGTGCAGTAAACGCCCTCCACCCACCCCAACTGCCTCCTTGCAAATCGCTTCGCGTTAATAAATGTAGGGGAAAGTGGGGTAAATTGTGCCAGCGGGGAAGTTGTGCCACCCCCTGTTTCTAGGGAACCATAGAAGAAATTGGTCATGTGACCTCACATTTTTGAAGAGTCAGCCATTTTACTCATCCTGCAAGAGTCTATAGTCTATACAGCTAGCATGCTGTTAGCTCAAAACGATGATGCATTTTTTCCAAAATGGTGGGGTTGGGGTGGTTTGTGCAAAGGGTCCTGGGTTAAGTTGTGCCACTTATAAATATTTTAAACATATTATTTTATTGTAATTGTAGATTGTATTCTTACAGTTTATCACTAAAACTATGTGACATTCTTAATTTCAGACCAAAAATAGAAATAGACCATCATGCCAAGGAGTTATAAGAGGAAGACAGGCAGGGCTTCCACTCCTTTAGAGGACATGGACAGAGCAGTGAACGAGGTGGAGAAGGGGAAGTCCATTCGTCAGGTGGCGAGGCAGATGAACATATGCAGGATGACATTAAAACGATACATGGAGAAGAAAAAGATAGATGGAAAAGAAATAAGGCCAGGATATAAAAGAACTGGACTTGCCAATCAAGTCTTTGACGAACATATGGAGATAGAGCTGGCAGAACATATGAAGGCACTAGCAGCAATGTTTCACGGTCTAAGTCCCATGAAATGCCGTGAACTGGCTTTTGAGTACACACAAAGAAATGACATCGATATCCCTGTATACCAATATCAGCTGGAGCAAAGAGGAAAAAGCAGGTTGGGTTAAGTGTGCATTTATTAAGAAAAAGTAATAGGGAACATTAATAATTATTTCCCCAGGAAATGCTCATTATCAGTTATCACCATGCAGATAGTTCACAGAGAAGCTAAATTGGGTACTTATTTAGAGCGTATAGCTTCAACTTATGTAAATCTGAATGTAAACTGCAATGGCTCAATAAGGGACAAATTACGAGATATGCTAATAATGCTAATAAACTTTTAATTTTTTCTAGGACGTGATTGGTTTGCGGCCTTTAAAGCGCGCAATTTACGAGGTCCCAGAGATTTACGAGGTCCCAGAACTTGTAAACCAAGCATTCATGTTGGCAATGACACCCAGAAACATCACATCAGGTTTCAGAGTGACGGGCATATTCCCGTTCAACAGGGATATCTTCCCAGATGAAAATTATGCTCCATCAATGCTAACAGAAGAGCCCTCCACCAGTGTTGCTGCTGACCTGCCTGGACCATCACATGAGGAGCCAACCCATGCCACAGGTCATGAAGCAGGTCCAGACCCAGGGGAGCCACCCACTCTTCCTGAACCAAATCCCGAGCAATCATCAAGTGACAAAACTGGTTCTTCTGCCCATTTGTGTTATATATCTCCAGAAGCCATACTTCCCTTGCCAAAAGCCACAGCAAGAAGGCCCAGAATGAGAAGATAGAAAATAAAATCAAAAATCGTGACCGACACACCTGAGACGATGGAGCTGGAGAAGGCACAAAAAGGGCTCTCAAAGAATCAAATCAAACTAAACTCATGAAGAAAATGGTCGTGTACAGTAGCTCAATAGAAAGCACCATGGGCATTCCACTTAACGACACCACTGACGATGATGAAGCAGAAGATGACCTGGAGAACACACACGACAGAGAAAATGAAAGGGTTGAAACTGAGAAAAGGAATGAAAATAAGTTGAGGGACTCTGAAAGGGTCCAAACCAACCAAACCAAAAAAGAAAATGGTCGTGTACAGTAGCTCAATAGAAAGCACCATGGGCATTCCACTTAACGACACCACTGACTATGAGAGTTCAGCTGTCCAGAATGATGATGATGATTGTGACAAGGATCTGTCTGCTGGGGACTTTGTCATTGTGAACTTTGCAGGCAAAACCAAATCTTACAACTTCGTTGGATTGGTTGAGAAGGTTGATGGTGCCGACATCAGTGCAAAGTTTCTAAGGCGAAGTAGTAAGAGGTCTGTGGATGGAAAGCCCATCTTAATTTTCAAAGAAAATGATGAAGGAGTCATCCCTAGAGAAGATGTGCATAAGAAACTACCCACACCACAAAAACTTGGTGGTACAGCCAGAAGGGAGCAGAAATTTATATTCCCCTGTAGCATCGACAAGTGGGATGTTATGTAGTAGGCCAGATCTGTAAAGAGAATTGCAGTCAATTTGGTCTTCATTTGAATTTCATGTTGTTCTGAACATGTGTTCATGTGGTGCTAGGCCTTGTTTAAGAAAATTGACCTTTGATGTGCTCATGTGGCGCAATAGGCTTGTATAAAATTGGCCTTTGATGTTGTAAAATAACTTTATATAAACCTTAAATAAGTAATTTTGTATTGAATTTGTCTAGCTTTTACATAGCATTACAGTTTCTGAGATCAAAATATGCTGTTTTACTTTAATAATCAATGGCACAATTTACCCCAAGGTATTCTCTCCAAAGGCACAACTTACCATTGTGCCACGAGACCAGAAAGCTATATTTCTTAAATACTATATTTCAGATCCAAAGTGATTGTTCCCAGGGATGCACCACATCCTGAAATATATGTACATATTTTAGTTGGAAGCATTACTGTCATGGCCTCGCTTTAAAGTCACTTTAAGTAAAAACTGGCACAACTCCCCTAATGCCTCATTCATTCACAAAAATACGTTTCAGTACAACGTGACAAATACGTCCTGTATCAAAACGTAATCGGGATTGCAGTTTCATCCTATACGAACGTAATTATTAGGAGACAGGGTTGGCAAGGTCCTGTACCTGCTGGTTCTTTAGTTTAGCTGTTAGTGTTTGGAAGGATTTTAACTAGGATGTGTTAGATCAGGACCCAGTTGCAAACTGTGGATGATAAAAACACTGAATGATTCAGTTGCCCTGAATGGACTAAACATTACACACATTTACTGTTTCAACTTTCTTGTTGTCAGGGGACCTGTGATTTCTAGCAATATACCACCATAAGGCCCTCTGGACTCTGGTCAGTTTCTATTAATAAAAATACTGTAAAGAAACCTCAGGCGTCTGGGGTGGTAGAGTTGTGAATAAGAAGAAAACAAGGGACACCAGTTCAAACAGGCTTACAGCTACAACCAATCAATTCTGTATTAGAAAGTGCCCAGCTCAGAGACTAAAAATCAGCTGAGGTAAATGGCAGGTTGATGTCCATGTTTGTTGCAGTGTATTAAATACAAAGTTTTGATTTATTGAATAGATGCTTCTAATACTACATAATACTAGTTAATTACTAAAAGGCAGTCTTACTACAACTTATGCTTCTTCTCTGTTTTCCTTTTATCATACCAGCCATATGGTGAGCTAGAACTACTGAAATATAAGTTGCTCTGCCAAAATAGTCTCAGAAAAAGTAATAATATCTGGAGGACATCTCGGTAAATTGGATGATAATTTTTATTTAGCATTAAGTTTATCTTGTTCATTTCAGTATCATATAGAAATAGATGATTAATGCAGGTCAATTGAGTATTTGAGGAGAGAGGTAACCAACGGTGCACAATTCCTACTCAAAGTATTGAGTGGACTTTTCGTGAATTTTATTTGTACCTAGAAAAGAATAATTCACCATAGGTATGAAAAAAAGGTGACTGTCACTTTTTTGTGTCACACATGAACACATTTGTTGGTAGGTGTATATCTGGCACTGTGTGTATGCTTGTGGGTGTTGACTAACATGGTGTTGTGTGCATTTTGTTTCTCATAAAACATTAGCAAAGCACATTTAAAAGCTTGGATTGTTTACATCCATGTTTGCTTTCTAGCTGCCTTCTTCTTCGCTGCTTTTGTTGGCACACAGGTACATCGCTTTACATTACCACACCACACATGATCTAAACAAGTTGCAATTGGAAAAACATTGCTCCATAGTGCTACTAGTGGTCTGACACTCCATATGGTATCTTAAGTTTTGGAGGAGATTCCTCAAAATCTCACATCTGATCAAACAGGCTAAGTAACAACCATCAGACCATTGCTTGTGCACTGTTGGACATTATACATTAGAACAGGCAGCAGAATTAAAGACTTAATTGGAGATTCACTAGAGAGGCAGAGGCAGTAATTATGGCTTCAATTACAAATCATCACTAATTCATCCTTTGAGAGTAGTAAATACTGCTTTCATCTTTAATATAATTTCTTTCCAACTCATGGCAATTTCCACCTCTTGCACACCAGTTGCCAAATATCATGTGAGCATTATGGTACTTTCCACGAAGGTCCTGTCATGTATGAATAAAGTGATAAAGAAAAAACATTTATGATACAGGCACCTGTGTCTGACTGACTGAAACCCATCACTTTAACAGACAGATGAAGCCTGCATTGTTTCATATTCCATGTCTGACAAGGGCCATACAGAGGTATTTGCATAAGAAAACGTATGGCGTGACAGAAGCTGCGGCATGTATCTTCAACATATCCATAAATACCTAAAATGTGTCATGTATTAAGAATAGCAAACACAAACATTTTTCAATCAGTGACTCAGACTTGTGACAGTTTGGATCATAGTATATTTATAGGATCTTTTAAAAGTTTGCCTCCTTCAGACACTTTATTTCATTGTCTCCACTGGTTGACTTTAAGTACAAAAAGGAACCATTCATTTTATATGATTAAAAAAAATACTTTAAATGTAATAAACCACACAGGACTCCTCCATAAAACCATTAAACCAATTATCTGAGGAAGACAAGGGATTAGTTTAAATTCCACATACATTTAAAGCTTTAAACCATATTATTATACATAATATCTTTTGCCACTACACAAGTGCGGTGCTATAAAACTTTTTCATCTGTGTAATTAAAAAGTCATTTAAAAACATACACGTTACAGTGTTTGGTGTGGTAAGACATCACTGATGCTGTTAACTAGACTGTACATGGACATTTGCTACAGTGAACTTAATGGTAAATCCATTATAGTATTAAATACAAATGTGTCCAGCAGTGGTAAGTCACTAACTGGATTTAAAGATTTGCAAGTATTTTACACTCACAGGTTAACTATAAGGTTAAACATAAAATTTGTTTAAAAATGAGAAAAGCTGAGTGCTAACAGCAGCTGATGTGCATCACCTCTCTTTTTGCAAGGTGCTGTAGGCCGGTGAATAATTGAAACTGTGGATGTACAACCACAAAGTGTGGCACTGGGCCGGCTGTGATAGAGCCTGGCTGAACAAACTGAGAACAGCAGGAGTGTTTTAGCAGGCTGGCTGCCGCTTTGTGATGCCACCTCTAGTCTGGCAGGGACAGATCTTTGTGGAACGAGCCTCATTAGAACACAACTCCATCGGCACATCAAAGGCTTCCCTTTTCATACCAGGAGTGGGATCACAATCCTTGGGATATTTCAGCACCTACTCTATCCCCAAATCTTCATATCTCCCTCTCTGAGAGCAAGAGTAGGCAAAGTCTGAGTTTTGGGTCATTTTTAGATCTCTGTTTCTGAATAGCGGAGGCACTGATTAATACAGAATTATGATAATGATCTGTAGGATGGAGAAAGGACAGATGAGGCTTCCTATTATCTCCCCCGCTCAGCTCAGGCTCAGGTGATGATGGATCCAGGCTCTGCTGCTCTCTGACACTGGGAAGGAACAGAGATGGACTTTTTCATTTTGTCAAGTCAGCAGGCCCCAAATCAGGAGGACGCGCTTTTTACTATGTGTGTGTGTGTTTGTGTTTGTGTGTCAGGGTGTTCATGCTGGATTGTAAATATCTCAGAGCAGAGAATGTGACCTCATTTCCACCTGATCCCCTCTGAACACACACACACACACACACACACACACACACACACACACACACACACACACACACACACACACACACCTTCTCCTTTGTTGTGCATTGCTCTAATTGGGGTATTGAGGGTATAAAGGCATTTACAGACATGTCCGAGTCACATTTCTTACTGTCACACCTGTTTCTCTCTCTGTTGAATTTAATTCATCTTTACTACTTTTATCTAGTGATTAGTATTTTTGTAGGGTTTTGATTTTTGTAGGATTTTGTCATGTACATTTTAGGCAGAACCGTGGATGAACAAGCTCAGAAACTGTAACCTCTGACCTCTGACTTTCTGTCAAAAGGTGCTTGACCCAATTTTTACACATTTGGAGGTGATGTTTTCCCCCTTGAATGCCAATCAGATGGATTTTCGTCTTCCAAACTATTAGTGACTACACTTTTTTTCTGTGTCCTTGATCACTGATTAATGAAAATCCAACTCAAGCAAACCGTTTTCCCAAGCATTCAGGCATACACACCACACTCAGTACAAACGTTCCTGACACAGCAGTCACATACTCCCTCCCTCCCCTCAGCAGAATCTACAAACACTAGAGATTATATTTTTGGAACACTATTCATGGAAACTACTAAATACTGCTTACACTATGAGAATCATTAGCTATGTACTTACAGTAAAACACAATTTCACAATTTGTAATGTGTTAACACATTACTCATTTCCAGATGGAAAGGAGTCAAAAGGCTTCTCTCACGCAACACTAAATCAAGAGCAATTTGAACAACAAAAACATTTGTTTCTCGCCTCGAGTTCATTCCACACAACATGTCACGCATGTTTCGACAATGGGGAGCCAGTCGGTAATTGGTCCAAACTGCCAATTTCTTAGACCAATCAGAATCATCAGATGGCCCAAAAAATAGTGCCACTGGAAAACCAGTTTACAAATGGGTAATTTGTAAAATGAAACTGCTTATATTATAATAAATATAATATTAACAATATAAATATTGTTGTTCCTTAAATATTTTCTCATCATATATGTTGCATATCTTTATAATAATCCTCAAAATGTCTCAAAACACTCAAACACTGCGGCCTTAAAAGTTTAAGTTTTTATCATGCACCAGCGGCTTATTAGCTTGAGCAGTACAGTAGTAGTATCTCATGAAGTATGGTTGGTGAGCAATAGAAAGTAGTCGCAGGCCATTTGGAAGTCTATAGAATCAGTCTGCAGTTGGTTTCCAAGCTGCTTTGTTTCCATATTCTTCATTCACACATTTGTTCTAAGCAAAGACATTAATGGAAAGCAGCTAGCAATGTTACTGTCACAGTATGTGCTGTTGTATCACCCTGCTTAACTCTTTGTCTTTAAAAGTTTTGTGGAAACTTTGTTGAAGGTCACATTTAGTATTTTGTTTTAAATAATTGATCAGGTAGAAGCCTTGTGTCTTGTCCAGCTACACAGTAAAGATGGCCAATATTGTGTTGCAGGCTTTACTGAAGATTCAAATATCAGTCTTCATTAAAAAATAAGAAAATATGCACACAATTGGTATTACTACTGCTGTTGTTTGAAACTACAGAGAATTCGCTGAAATTTGAGATGTTGGATGTACAATATCAGCAGTTCAAGTTTAAATCAAAGTCACTTTTTATTCTGTCGTGACTCCAGATTTTTACGGTAAAAGAGTGCTTTAAGAAACATTTAAAGTAAGTAATTCAATTATATGTGAAATGCTTTACAAGCAATAAGTAAAGCTACCAAAAACAAAACAACTTTTTAATGATAAGGAAGTTGCTCTTCCTTCTGTCCCACTCTTTCTATGCCCCCCTCTTTCTTTCCAGATCAAAGTACTTGCAGTGCTGTTTAATGAACATATTTCCAGTCCACCCACATGCTTATTCAGAGCCGCCCACATCAAAGAACCCAGGAGGAACCTTGACTGTTGCTCTGATGAAGACTAGGCCTACTGCTCCGTTATTGCAGCTCTGCCTCGGGCTTCAGCTACAGAGCCTGGGAGTTCCTCAGTTCAGTGTCCTCTTTCCTGACAATGGAGGGGTCCTTGGCCATGAATAAGATGGTGTGTGCAAAGATTTTCAAACGAGAGGTCACATTGTAAACTTATTAACTGTTGTTTGTGCTGGCTAATGAAAATGTGCCCCTGATGAAAGTGACAGTTATAAAAAAAAGTTAGAGAAGACTGAAGATTTAATTTATGAAAATATTGTGGAAAGGCTTGGAGTTTGTGACAGTAGAAAAAATTCCATTAGTGATATTGATGTCAAGGTGGCAGAAGGAGATAGTTAGGCTTGTCTGAGTATGACGACCACTGGACTGGATGAAGGCTACAGATTGTGAAAAAGAAGACATTTATTTCCAACTAAATGACCTCAAAACTAGGTTGGCAGTGAGGTAGGGTGGGTTTTTATGAAGATCTGATAAGTTTACCAAGGCATTATTTGTTATGGAGAGAAGTTGCACAACTAAGAGGGCACTAGATGCCCATTTAGAAAAGCTCTACAAATAAAGATAGGGCTGGGTTGTTAGATCTACGTGTAGCTATACGACCCCCATTTGGACTATATACTATCCAATGGATGTTAATTCCCCAATTTTGAAAGAAATGAAAATGGTAGTGATGATGGTTGTTGAACAAGGTGTATATCAACCCCTGGACCTAATGATGTTTCCTAGATAGTATATAAAATGCTCCAGATGTGATTTTGTAGAGGCTCATTAGAGTAGTATTGGTGGGAACAGCATATTCCTAGGTGATGGTGAAGGACAGGAAGGCTCTTTATTCTTAAGTAGAGTTCTGTTGATGTAGGACAGTTTAGACCTATTTGCCTTTTCAGTGCAGAAGGTAAGATTTTCTTCACTATAGTGGAACTGAGGTTATCAGGCTACCTAGAATGGAATAACCCCACTGACGACTCAGTGCAGAAATCCAGGCTTTTTTTGGATGTTTGGAGCAAACAAGCGTGATCTGGCATCAAATTCAGTCAGCAGCAAAGAGACTTTCATGTGGTATTCCTAGACTTAGCAAATGCTTTATTGAGGAAATATTTTCAGATGTGTTTCAAAACTGCAGAGATTACTACACTGTGGCAGTAGATGGCATGGCATTTCATTTGTTAGTTTTTACAATGGCAATAGTGGTTATTATTAAGGTATCTAAATGGGTTGTAGGAGGGGAGAAGGTTGAGTCAGGGCATCACTTAACACTCATGGGGCGTACATGAATGACATGACATGACACTACCACAGTATGATGTATCAAAATGCTGGGCTATGATGAAGGTTAAATCAGAGAAATCCAGTAATGTTTCAGATCTAGAGGTTGTGCTTTCAAATAGGAGGTTTTATATAGATGAGGAGGGAATTCCAACAGTGTTAGAGAAGCTAGTTAAACTTTTAGGTATGATGCAGCTCTTAAAGAACAGAACCAAAGGTCTGAGACAGCAGGCAGTGGATGGCATTAAGATTATAGACATGTCGAGCCTTCCGGGTAAACTCTATTTAAAACGCAGAGAAGCTAGAGAGAATACTTAGCACCCATGTTACCTCAGCACTGTAGACCTGTATGGAAAATTGATTTGGGGCTCCCTGTAACCAGCGTAACAAAGGAGTTTAAATGCAAAAGGTAGATTGGAGAGGATGCTATCAGAATCTAGGGATATAGTGGTGCAGAGTGTCTCAGCAGGGGTGAAGTGGAACCTAAGGGAGGCAGTGTTAGCATGCAAGAAGAGGCTGCTAGATGTGCAAGAGCAGAATCTCAGGAAAAGTAGGGTCAGTGGATGAGGTGTGAAAATGTAGAAAAGAAGACACTGGAGAGAAGGGTAGTATGTGTTACTAGGAGCAACTAATGATGTGCTTCCATCATTTGCAAAGATGCAACATGTCTTTTGCATTCAGGTTTTCCACTTCACGTTGGCCCACTCTTGAGGTGTAAAACAAGGCTGTTTCAAGGGTAATACAGCAGGAGACATGATGAACTGCTGAGAGTAAATGCACTGAGGTATAAAATCATTGGATACAGAAAGTAAAAACAATGGGATTTTGTTTGTTTGTGAGGGTATACTTGCGTCTTTGTGTCTTTCCTGCTGTGTAAGATGCAGGGAGGCCAGGAGAGAGGAATCAAGATAACACATTTTTAGAGAAATGAGACATCCTTTACTCTGACCTGTCATCTGAAGCCACATCAGTTTCTGATGACAGTTGCACAACTGGAATACCAGTGCAGTGCTCCAGCACAGTGGGGTGGTAATGTTCTCCAACATGGCAAAAGTGAATGTGTATGTTTGTCATAATATTACGTAAAAATCCTACGATGAGAATATTTTAAGAAATTATTTAGTGATACATACAGCTGCAGTGTTCAGTCACAGAGACATTTCTAATAATATGTGTTGGTCTGATTTCAGAGAAAGATGGCTTCTCGTGTCCTTGTTCATATCTCCTTCAGGCAACCTTAAAACAGAAATGAGAGAATGTTTCCTTCACTTGTATCTTTACCCTAGTCCCTCCCAACAAAGATACAAGGAAGGGTGCAAGGAAAAAACACGTGGAGAGAAGAAACAAGAAAATTGGTTTTAGAGACATGAGTCTTCTTTTCTCTTATAGCTGTCACTATCATCTGAAGTGACAGCCATTTCTGATGACAGCAGCTCAGTTGTCAGTCGGACTAAAGTGTTATGTGGTAACTGTAGTTTGTTTAGTTTGTATTTGCTCATATACTGTACAAACTGCCCAGAAAATAACTATGATGCACAGTTATGACTCTGCACAGCATGTTTTTTTGTTTTTTTCAAATCTGTCACATAAACATCCAATAGACAGATAATCACCTGTATTTTTTATTAAAAACATTCTGTAATTTAACTGTGCTCACATTTGAACCAGAGTGTGCTAATATTGTTCACTGTTCTGATGCTGGATGCACAAGAGCACATAAAAATCCGCTATGTGTTTTTTTTAAAAATTGCTGATTATTTTAATCTGTTTGTAAATTTAAGATTCAAAAGCCTAAATCAGATATTATTAGCACATTATCTTAGACAAATATAAATTGTGTATTTGTACCTGATGCTTTGGGAGTGTAAGCATCAGGTACAGGTGTGAGTGAATGATATGACAATGGGCGTGTTTACATGCACACAAAAAATCCAATTATTGTCTGATTTCTGGAGTTATCAGGTTATTAAGTGATCATGTAAACAGCATAATCTGATAGGCTTTTATCAGGCAGTTATCTGTATATGAGAAATCGGATATAGACTCCGGGATTTCTCCCCAATACTCCAATGTCTTCATACATGTATGCCCATTAATCTGATTTATTTAGTTTTTTTTTACTTCTGCGCATTTGTAAAAAGAAAAGTAAAATGTAGAAAATGGAAGTGATGTAGTCCCATTGTAAGCAGAAATACAAAAGACAACAAACAGGGCAGGTACTCGCCGTATGAAAGCCAACCGTCGCATTTGATTACAATTAAACAATTAAATTTAAATGAATCTTGGCAGATGAGTGACTCAATGAATAACTGAATTTCTTTTTTTTTGGCTTTACAGCTTGGACCACTGTGTTTGTTGCTAAATAAACAGAGGTGATAGACCACAGATCACAAAGTCCCCTCAAGTGACAGATCCCCATCCCACTTTCCGTTCTGACTGTATGTCGGGAGGTCACATAAGTGATGGTATTAATAAGTTTTAATGCAGTAATAACTCATTTTAAGCACAATGTTAATGCAAAAACTAGCAAATTAAGCTCAGTCGGCCCACATGACAGAGGGACTGGAATGCTGCTGCATCCCCAACACCGTACTTCATGTGGTTATGCTTGCAGACTGTTTTGCCATTTACCTATACCTATATTATTTGTGCTGCCAAACTAGATAGTATACTAGGCTCACATCACTCTGGAGAGTATGCAGTGCCCTTCTTTAGTTGACTGTGTACTGTGATATTTGGTTTTGGGATGCATTAGTTGTCTCTCCTCCCGCTGCTCTCCATGGCTCCCTGGTGCTGAAATTTACACAGCACCATCTACTTTTCATCCGTTTTCTTATTCTCGATGCTCCGGGTCAAAGGGCACCATGTTACATGATTAATCAGCGTTGATTTTTTTAATGTGTTATTTTTCCTGTGATTGAGTTTCTTTGAAGTTAATATGTTATTTTGTCAGCCCTAAATGTTCAATGCAATTAAACTTTATTTAGATGGCACCAAATTTACAACAGATCTACAAATGATCTTCAGGCACTTTACATATTAAGGTGCTCTCAATTTAGTAATTTGTGCTTTTGATTTAGTAATCTCTGATCACAATTTAGTAATTAGTAACAAATATATAATCACCCACTCATATTTCGTAGTGATTGTTATGGTACTTTTCTGACTATATGCCTGTAAAATACAGTGGTTTAATCAGAATTAACAAAGAAAGAACTTAATGAAAAGTGAAAAAGTCAAGGTCAGTAGTTTCATAAAGTACAAAGAACTAGGAAATCTGACTTTCTAATGAAAAAAGTAATGGAATAATCACAGAAGAAATCATGCATGTCAAAGGGAAATGTCACTGTCTCACAGGCAAAACTATTACATTGGTTTTGCCTATGGAAGATGAGAAAAATTTAAAAATGAGAAGAGATTGAAGAAGCAGATGTGGCTCTTACCAAGCCTAAAACAATCAGACTGTGCTCAGCCCAATCACTAAAAACACAAAATATTGAGATATTATTATACTAATCATTTGTGGCCTTGGTGGTCATCTGCCTGCCATCTGATTTTTATTTGCTTCTAAATTAATACTGATGTGATGAAATGATTTATTCTAACCCAGTATTACATATTTAACACATACTGTACAGTTTTTTTTCTCGCTGGCTTGTGGAATATGACGACTGTCAGAATTGTCATCAGCAGAGTTAAGGACTTTAAAAGAGGAGGTGGTGGGAAACTCACACGTTCGTGAGGAATCTGTCATGCTTAGTGCTGAATTCAGAAATAGCAACAATATACAGCCTAAAGCACCAGAGGGGCAGATGGCATTTTTCATGAATCACCTTTCCAACATGTTTGCAACCAGATGGTTGCAGGAATAAACAGGTCTAGTACAATTCTTGATTGATTAAATGTTTCAGCCTTATTTTGGACATATTTACTTAAAGTCCAGTTATGTGGGTGCATGGCGTGAGTGCTGTTTATCTAGCTGTCTAGCTTTCTGTCTTTCAAACAATATGTCAGAATGCAAATCAGAGACATTTTGAGAGCATTTTGAGCTGTTTAAAAATGCATTAATGGTTATTTTAAATAAGATATACAGTTGGCTAATATTATCAGTATGTACATGCAATGTCAGATTGAGTGTATCTTGTTCAAAACAGCAGGAGTCCATATTTCCATTCACTTGATTTGCTTTGCTAAGTTCATTGGTAGTTAGCTGGCTGATAAAGCCAAACTCTTTGTTGGAGACTGCCCTCCTGTAAAATACAACTTTATAGGTCATTTGTAACAGCAGCAAAAAGCTGTGGGGAACTACAGCGTTTGGTGTTAATTCTCTGTGGGTTTAACAGGAGTGACTTCTTGCATTTTACACGTAATTTACAAAAATAAAAATTTATAACAAATAAAAATGTGTGCACCTTTAAGGTAAATGCCCTGGGTGGATTTATATTGCTCATAATTAAAAGTCACTCTGCACCCCATTTCCTTACCCGTAGAAACAAAAACTTAGCCAAGAACAGGTTTGTCTTGAAACTTTATTAGTTGCCATCCTCTGGTCTGCTGGCAATAGCTTATCCCCATGAGCACTGCATCAAATGCCTTGGCACCAATGATGTGTGTAGTGGACCAGCCAGAATGCTTTCTAACTGCAGAGAGGTGCCCGTAGTGTTACAGATATTTTGGTTAGTCCCTGGAGCTACATTTGGAGCACCGTGATAGTGACGACCCTGTGTGCCAGGAAGGATGTGTTCAGCCTTTCCAACCCCTGATGATCTTGTCCATCTTTACTCATGCAATATTATGTTACTCTATCACTCAATTTTTGCCTCTGGTTAGAGGAGACTTTCTGCTAAAAGCAATAACTGACTGCAGGAGCTGTACACTATGATGAAAGCACCTGCAGCTTGTTTCCCTCCAACCCGCAAGCCTCAGCTGTTCACAGAGCAGGTGTAAAGACAGGTGATAAGAGTGAAACCTGTCCATCATGACTGACAAATAGGATTGTTTGGTATTGCTGAAAGTAGTCTGGTGCCCTCCCATAGATGTGTGCAGGGTTAATCTGTTTAATTGTTTTTGTTTATTTAGAGTTTGGTGTACTATTTAACCCATTCACTTTTGTGTCAAACTTACATTCTTTAGTATTTCTTATGGAGAAAGAGCACTTATCGCTGTAAGAAAGTTTGCAGTGGAAAAGGATTTGCTTGATTACAAGCCAAATACCCACAGTTGAAGACACTCGGCTCATGTCTTCAATGTAATTTCTTGGAGAGTGTAGGTGCGACATGAGGAGTTCACATTCTACCCTTACACCCAATATACACTTTTTCATTACCATATTTTCTGTGTTGTAAGTCTCTGTATATTCTTATCAATGAAGTCAAAGCTTTATAAGAGCATTTATTAGAGAATAGAATGGTAATGGAATTATAATGGTTTCTGAAATCAGCCTCACACATCTGAATACAAAAATTCATGATTCTTCAACATTGTTCTCACTGTCGGCAAACACTGCCAGCACTGTAGGAGAACACATGAAGCAGGCCAAGATTTTGCCAGAATGTGTAGTTAAATTTTTGAGAAGGTGTGAAGAAGCCTCTACAAGTGCTTAGCACAACACAATAAAAAAAGTATCCATCTTGAATCATTATTCTCAAGGAAGTCTGAAAGGGGTGTTGCTGCCATCATGGATCACGCCCCAGTCCATGTGGCTTTGTATTTATCTGCTTGGTATTTGTATGGTATTTGTCTGATGTAGGCAAACAGTTAATTCCCACAAATGAGGCTGAGGTTTTTGAAAAGGAGGTAAAATGACAAGTGACCTTTGTTTTGAGAACGTAAGGCAATAATGCTAGTATAACTGATTTTTATTATATTCATTGTTTTTGTCTAACCATTAAAAGTGATTCAGCAAGCATTCAGTGACAGGCCTCTTTTAATTTGTGTAGGAGCTTCTTAATGTTTGGATTATTCCTCCCACCTCCCATATCTCAGAGGAACAGCATAATCAAGCAAGTCAC
The DNA here is from genome assembly GCA_032362345.1 of Sandelia bainsii. NCBI lineage: Eukaryota > Metazoa > Chordata > Actinopteri > Anabantiformes > Anabantidae > Sandelia > Sandelia bainsii. The sequence goes on along the minus strand of JAUMHL010000018.1, from coordinate 24,563,291 downwards.
TGCACACAGCACAATCACAACTGCACTTCATACCTGTGCAACTGTGTAATCAAATTTTAAAACTTGAAACTTGCTTCATATAAATCAGTAGCACAATGACAAAATGGTCATAGAGCATTCAGAGACTTGTGATGTTCTAATTCTTTGGTGTTGTTTGCAAAGCACATAAAGAGACTAAAACCAAAAGAGTGTCTACTAAACATAAAATAGGTCAGATTAGAAAATTGCTGGCCTTTAATAAAAGCCATAAAATGACTTGTGAAAAAAATAGTGTGTATCTGTGATGTGTGTTTTGGACAAGAGAAAAGAAAAAATTTATGCAGTAAAATCAGAGATATGATACACATATATTCTTCTTCTTTCTTGCTGTCTAGGAAACTTGCTGCCTACACTACCTACTACAACTTGACCACCAAAAGATGTTTCTGCTGATTGGGATGCGTTATTCTAGTAACAAGACACAAGTAGACACCCGTCTCATAAAAAAGACCAACTGGCCGTGATGTCACGGGGACATGGGGAAATTACTTGCACATAACAGAAACTAATGCACAAAACTTGTGTCAGTTGTGTCTCACATTACCAACTAATCAACTTATTAAGGTGCTTTATCATAAGGGTAAGAGGAGAGAGACAAACAGAATCAAATAGAGTGGAAGGTAGTGGTTATAGTCAGGGAAAATGTGGTAAGTAGTCTGCACTTAAAGAGTGACAGAGCTGCCATGTAGCTGGCCTGACTGACCAGTGGCGACGTGGGGTTCAGTGTCTTGCCCAAAGACATATATAGTATGACAGGAGGAGCAGGGAATTTTCCGCTACCACCACATTAGCGGACAACCATGCCACCTCCTAATCCACAGCCACCCCTAAAATACATTACTATATTGACTTTTTGAAAGATAATTCTAATAAAGCCAGAGTAATACTGATGTGATGTGTTCAGCAGGTGTGTGAACCCAGGTTCATGTTTATTTTGAATATGTGGTGGGAAACAGTGTGAAAAGCTTTTGTTAACCGTAGCTCCGATAAAATACCTGTGTGTACAGAATGAGTTGTATGAGCTGTCAGTCTCACACGGTCCTCGCTTCGAAATCTCATGGTAACCTCCATTATAGACAGCGTGGGAACATAATCCTTTTGTCTAAAATGAATGGTGTGCAGGACCACCCTTTTCCATTACACTGACAGCAGTGAAGTCCTGTCTCCTGACTGAAGCATAGGAGAAGTCGGTGGTCACCCAGGGCCCCTGTGGCTCCACATGTTAATATTTATTTACTATTTATGTTTATTTCTTGATTTTCTTACCATGTGGGATTCAGCTTATTGCTCACTTTACTGGTGCATTGATACTTGGGTGCGTCAGGTACTGTAGCTACTTGATTAACATCCAGGATTAGATGGCAAAAAAGGAAAAACAAATACAGTACAACAGCCAGTTAGGAGCTGCCAACATGTCTTCACTTTCCAAATATATCCATCAGTAGTAAAAAGGAAAAGTAAGAATGGAGAGGACCAGAACACATTCAAAGAAAATGTATGTACACACAATGTGACATAATACAATATAATTTATAATCTTCTAATTGTCAAAGTGGAATAACAGCTCAGCACTGTCAGGTGCAACACACAGCACACAGAAACTTCATCCATTATTTAAATATTCTGAGACTGTGTTAGACTTATTCATCTAAACACTTCTCTGCACAGCAAACAGGAAGCTGTTGAATTCAGTATCGTGAAATTAGTAAAATCATAACTGAGCTTAGGTTTCCAGCTCCATCAAAGCTGTTACATCATTGTCATTTTCTGCAAAAGTCCAAAAATTGTTTCCTTAGAAAAATCATAGTTTAGTTTTGCTTCATCATATTTGCAGTGAGGGCATTACTGCAAGCTTTAAACTCATCTTATCCCTCACATAAATATAAATATAAGACAGCAGATAGTAGGTCTAATAATGAAAATACTACTGTTGTACTGTAAGCTACTGCATATACACATACCCACATACATATACACTTATGTATATATGCATATACATTCTATTTTTGTTACTGTACATGGTGCAATATTTTGCTATTTCTACACGGTGCAATATTCTCTACTTTTCATAGTGCAATACCATCCCAAATTATTTACTACCCTAACTTAAGTTATTTTTACAGTTTTTTTTAACCTGATTCTGCTTTTATTTATTGTGATTTTCGTAATTTCATTCAGCAATGCATCTGCTCTGATTGAATGACAATAAAGTAATCTGAATCTGAATAATAGATGGAAATTTCAACTAATTCAAAACAAAATTGAAAGCATTTTCTGCCACTGACAGTAAAATGATAATGATATATGGCCATTTAAATAGATTCAACTTGAGTTATGTCTCTGAAGTTAATGGAATTTTGTTTGTTGTACAGCATAAAAAAATATTTGTCATTTTTGGGACTTTCATCTGAGGAAATAGTCCCAATGAAACCTGTTAAGTGTCTGTTCTGTGGAAACCGTCCTCTCCATACCCGAACCTAGTGCACACTGGATGGGGGCCCCCAGCAAAAAACTTGTTGTGAATAATGTCCCTTTTAGACAGGTGGTGTCCACTAGTATTGCTCTCATCTGGGATGAATATTAGGAGCTGATAACATCCATCGAACCAGTCACCATGACCCAAGTAATGACATTCCAAAAAAGTCAGGCCCTCTGCACTCTCCCCTTATCAGGCGTGCATTAAAGTAGTTTCCAAGTACTTTTCAGTGATGGTGCAAATTGGAGTTGTGAGGTTGCTGTGAGTCAGCAGTGCTGCACACACTTTAGCCCAAGCCAGTCCTACAGAGTTGGCTGCCATACAATCCTTCCTAATATAATAGAAACCAATTAACTGAGTGGGTGGCTTTACCCAAATCTTGATTTAAAATGGAGCTTTATTAAACAGAGTTACAATGTGGCAGCATGCTTAACCTGACTGGTGGCAGAGATACGATAAGGAATGTAATCCCTGAGGCGAGAGCTGATTAGCTTATCCAGTCAGAGTCACAGCTAGTGCAAAATGAAAATGGCTGCCGTCTTGGGGAAAAAACCCCAGCTATTTAAAGACTATGTTTTTTTGTTTTCACAGACAAACAGAAGGCAGGCATACTGACATCTATCTATCTATCTATCTATCTATCTATCTATCTATCTATCTATCTATCTATCTATCTATCTATCTATCTATCNNNCTATCTATCTATCTATCTATCTATCTATCTATCTATCTATCTATCTATCTATCTATCTATCTATCTATCTATCATTGGGAAGATGTCAAGTGATTATTATTGTATACTAATTCATCATGCAATATGTTTGTTGCTATGAAACATGCCCTTGCTCCTCACAGAGTGTAGGCTTATATTTTATCCTTGCCAGGGTCCCTCAATGTCAATCAACAGTGAGTGTAAAATGTAATGCTAATGGAGCTGTGGTAGCAACCTCCAGCTGGCTTGTTTGACTTGGCTGGCCAGTGCTGTGTATTGTAGGTATACCCATCTTTTACTCCTGCAGGCGTCCTGTTTGCCTGCTCCTTGTCAGTGTTTATCTATGGATTACACCTTGTCTGCTTGTCTCCATGTCCCACTCCAACTGCTGCCTCGTCTTCTTGCTGAACAAGCATCTCTCATGCATGGGCACTGCTGTACAAATGAGGAAACAGCATTTTTTTTAACCAAAAAAACAAACAAAAAAAAGGATTTATTGGAAAGGTGCTCTGGCTTTAGTCCTTGTTTTATCCCTAAATATAATTGTGTGCCTAGAAATTGGCAGTATTATGTTAAACCTCTTCTTTCAAGCTGGAAATTGAAATGTGTGCAATGGAAAAGTGTTGCCTTTCTGGTGTGTACAGAATTCTATTATAGACGTCAGGGAGGTGTGTTTGCTTTTGGCTTATTGTGGCTATGTTAACTTACCAGGTCTTTCTAGGTCTTTCTAGCAATTATGTCCATATCATTTGATTTCGCACCTTACACACCACACTTTAGACTTAGTTAATCTGCCGCAACAACAATCCTCTCTAACTATCAACATGCCATGGTTGCCATGTGCAGTTATTGTAGAAAATAAGAATTGTATGAACATTTACTTTGTTTTCACCTTTTATTTTATAACTCTGAATCGTGGTTGATATAATTTTTCTTTTTTCATAAAAATTTAAACAGTTAAAACAGACTTCTATCAACTAACATTAATTAATTAAAAATACTAAGAGGAAAATTGGGGTTCTGTAAGTACAGTATTTACCCCCTTTAAAGTAACTCACCTGGGTTATCACAGGTGCAGCCAGTTGGTTTAAGAAGTCTCAATTAGTTTAATGGAGATCAGTGAGTGATTGTTTTTCAAGGATTGTAGTATAAATACACCAGTAGATTCAATTACTGCTGAATCTAAATTAGGGGATAGATACAAGAAAATATCCAACTCACTGAATTTCCCTTTGAGTATATATAATGTGGCACATGTGTAAATCTGCCTGCAGAAAGCTGTCCTCAGGGCGACTAGTGAGGGAGGTCACCAAGACACCTGTGATACCTCTGAGGGAGGAGAATAAGTCAACCTGTCTAATTGAAGTGTTCCATTAACATCATGTAAGTCAACGTTTTGTCAATATGGAGAACATATATTTACAGTAATGTCAGGAAACATTCTTTCCTGTAATATGTAAATTCAAGTTAAACAGAGGGAAAAACATTGGCACATCACTGTACATAGTACAATAAATGTATTGTAATGTTCCAGCAAATATGTTTGATATAGAAATACCATCTAAGATTAGAAAACTGAGTCATAGAGTGTCATGTCGCTCCTGTCTGTTTGGCCACAGATTTTCATCCACCTCACACCTGATCTGGCAATACAACGGGGGTAAGAATTGTATGGTGTGCTGTATCCCCTTCATGCTTCTGCTATGATGTCGTCACATGCAGCATTCATTGCATCAAGCAATGTCATTTGGTTTACAGTAATGGTCTACTGTCATATGTACTTTCCACCTTCATGTAGAAAAGATTCCTCAAATTCTCGAAGAATGGAGTGGTAGGAACTCTTTCAACATTCTTGGTTGGGTGGAAAAAAATATTTTTTACATTTCAAAATATATTAATGTAGCCGGGTGGTAAATTTAATAAGATACATGCAAGAACCCTGGTAATTGTGCCCTGTTTGATAACTTATTTCCTCAGCTTACATTTACAAAGCAGTGAGGGGGTGTGAATATTTTCTGAAGTGACTGCATCTATGCATGTGGAATATACACGTGATGTTGATCAAAAGGACATATACAACTGATAATTATTCACATTATAGAATGTCATGTCATAGAAAGTCATTTACTGAAATGTGTTTATCGGTTACTGTTTTTTGCTTAAAAGAATGAAAGAAGTCATTACACTGGGCAGAACAAACAATATTGTGTGCAGTATATTGCCAATATTGTTAATGGTTAAGAAGAAATTCCCGTAAAAACACAATAGCGTAAATACAATCCCACCAAAATTTAACTAAAATGTAATCTCCCTAGTCGAGGCAAGATTGTTGAAGCCATTTGTGCAATAATGGCACGCTGAAGCAGAGTTTAATTTTGCAGATAGCATGAAGGAACAGGCATTTTAGTCTTTAGGCTCCTCCAACATGGTGGCATGTATGTTTTAACTGTTGGCTATGTACGATGTGAACACACTGTGACAATCCTCTATTAGACTCCAATTTCGGTTATCTTAGCAACAAGAAGTCATTTCACCTCTAAACGAATAAGGTCATGACTTTTTCATGTCTGAGCTGTAATTTCTATTTATTCTTTTCATTCCATTTCTTGTTCTGGTTAGACTCATTTTGTGAACATTACTACACACGTAGCCTGTTTATGCAGGATAGTTGATCAGTGACTGATATTGACCAGGATAATGACAGACTGTCTCGTATCAATCAGTCTCCTTTGTTATTGATATGTTTTCTTCATAGTACTGTCTGGTAGGAATCCTCAACAATCATCATCAAAAAAAAACACCTATTAAAATCACAAATCAAATAGTCACATTTTTAGACTGACAGGCCATTACTTGATGAAATAACTTCTGCTGAGAAGCTGTATGTTGCCTACATGCACCTTAATACACAGGGGGCTAAGTGCAGGTAAGTGAGCGTGACACCACCTGCTGCAATGCTAGCATACACACTACTACCACAGTAGTGTAGGTACAGACTGAGAGAGAACCAGGTCACTGCTTTATTTGCAACCATGCATTATCCTTTGTGCAAAAAAAATTAAAGTTTAAATTAGCACATTAATGATTTAATCTTTATTACAACAAAGCAACAAGAATATGTATTACTCTGAGAATTAACAGTAAAAGAAAACTAAGAGTATGAGGTCACAGACATAAAGCAGAAACCTTTAATTAGATGTAATAAATATTCCTTTATTCCTGGTAGAATCACAAAGTGGAAGAAAGAAAAATGTTAAGCAGGAAGGTTAGAGGTTAGACACTGGTTTATACTGTTGATGCCTCAAGTATGAGTCCAATAAAATATCCTCACATACTGTAAGATCTTCATTTCACCCTCTAGCAAAACACTGGTTACAGCATAACGTAAATTAGTAGTGGTGTGGTAGCCCAGGGGTTATAGAAACAGTGCTAGGAATACTGAAGTTCCCTGATGGACCTGCACGTACGTAGGCCAAAAGGGAGCCAAGAGGAAGGGAATAATGTTAAATAGTATTACAACTGTTAAACAAATACAGACATAAATTCTCCTTTGTTTTAAGCACATCCTTAAGATAATCTGCATGTACGTGTTACCATCATTGTTAACATGTTTTTGTTTGATTGAGTTATTGTGACGCATTTGGTGATTCTTTTCTTTTTCATTCAAGTTACAATATGGTTTTGTCACATGCGTCATGTACATCAAGTTTTATTTGCTTTGCTTAGTTGCAAAGAGACTAAACATTGTCTGTTTGCACTTATGAGCAAATGAAAAATACATGAAAAGATGGTGGATGAAGCGGCTGTTGATGTGTCACTATGCAGTCTGCATAGACACAGTGTTAGAGTAAGAGCATAAGCACTTTGGTCCAGTCCCAATAGGTTCCCCTATCAAAATGGTTCTTTAATGGACACATTATGAGATAATGGACCTCTGGGCATATATGTATAATTATTGGCAGTCAGGAGACTGTGCAAATGTACAGTTTACAGATTTCTATCAGCAAACTTGGAGAGCCCATATTACATTTTTTGTTAATACTGAAATAGACCTGAACATTCTCCACAAACCTGAGGGGATAAACACTTACTATGAAAGCATCAAGATTATTTCTTCCTTGTGATGAATGTAATTCTTTTAGTTTGAAAAGGACTTTTGCCCTTTTACTTTACAGTAAGACATATTCTAATTAATAACAGTCACTTCACACAGAGACTGTGACCAGAACCTCTCTTGGTTCTTTGAAGTCACACCAAGACTAGTGAGTGGTTGTTGGTTGCAGGAGAATTGCACCATGATTTGTTTCAAGACACAAAATTACTTTTCCAGCTTGTGGTGACTGGTTCTTGTTGACAGACAGCAGAAGCTTAACAGTGAAATATTTTTATGCACAAATGAATTTTCATCATAATTTTTATTTTAATAATAGTTTTTTGTTATCAAATATGTGTTCACATATTACAGGTATTTATTATTATTATTATTTTATATAGTGCAGTTTTAAAAATGTTTCTATCTTACAGGACACAAAAACAAGCTATTCATTCTGGCATACATATTTATTAAATCTATTTGTTATAAGGAAACCCTGCACAGTTCCATTCATGCAGGAAGCATGTCTTTAAAAAAGGATGTAAAAAATATTTCTTATAACAGTCATTCTTTGAGAACATGTATCATACTTCTTTCTTAACATTTTTTCATATCTTACACGCGTCACTTCCTGTTGCTCTCTGTTTGTTGAAGTGTTCTGAAAGTAGTAGAATCCATATTCTTAACTCTCTAAACCACATTGTGAGTCTTAATCACGGTGACTCTAGTTGCCTTTATTTTCTAAGAAAGGTTCCTCTTAATCATTGTACAAGTGCCACTTTTCACTTGACATTTGATGAATTTCTATTCCACTTTGCTTAAAAGCAGAAAAACACTTCATTCAATTTCACAAGCAGAAATTAAATAGCCACATGCAATTAGTTTGAGAGACTTAAGACTATCCAATATTCAAACATTCATGGTAAAATCTCTGCCATGTTTTTGTAAAATACTGTATGAAGAAGTAACTGTTCAGTGCACACATGCTAACATACCCCAAACAAACTCATTTGGCCAATTTTCTTGTCTATTCTGATTCTCTGGCCTTTAAAATGCTTTCTCTCAGCTTTCTCCACAGTACTGTTTGTCCTCTCAGCTGCCTCCGTGCCAGCCAGCACTGCTTCTTCCACCCCCCTGCTCCCTCTGCAATTCTGACCAAGCTAAGCCACAACTGTCCCACATGCCATGTCTGCTGGATGTGTGAACAAAGCTCGGAGGGAGTGAGGCGAAAATGGACCTCTTAAGTGAGTGTAACCCAGTCAGGCGGGACGGCTGGAAATGTCTTCCCCTTTGATTCCTCAGGGAACAGAGACAGAAAACAAATGGAGTCTGACTCCCTTATTTTCTCAAGGTCCTGGAAGTGACCTGCCGCTGCTGCGGAACATGGGCTGGAGCTGATGTTCGCCGCCTGGCTGCTGAGCTGTCCAGCGGTCTGTCAGCTCAACACAATGGAGAAGGCCCCTCAACTCTACCTCCTCTTCCTCATCCCCATTGAATCCCAGCCACAGACCACAGCACAGCCTGCTCAGTGGCAGTCGGGCTGCTCACACCACAATGACCCTGGGAGTAATTGGTCGATAAAAGTCGGCAGGCACCGACTTGTGTGGCTGAGTCATCGTGTGTTCGTGCTCAGTCGGCATGCTGTGGACATACATTCTCACTCCAAGAAAAATATAAGATCCTGAGAGATAAAACGGATAGTCACAGAGAAATAAAAATAGTCAATGAATAATTAAAGCAACAATAACAGCACACATGCGCTCACATTTATCTAATCATTCCGCAGTGGGAATGTGTACATAATAAGAATATTATCTGTCTGCAGTGTGGCTGCCAACAACTTGGCTGGGAGCAAACAGGGGAGTTTGGCTACCAGTTATCGCTCTGCATCTCATAAACTGGATAGCTGGTTCTGGCAGATGAATACAGGATTTCCATCTTAGCACATTAGTGCATTAAGTCTGAATTCAGCATTATGTTAATGGTCTAGATTCAGAGAGAAAAGAGGTTGAAACATGTTTTTTTTTTTGTCTTCATTTATGAGCAAACATGTACATGATGTATGTGCACAGGCAGGAACACTGCTGAGTTATGCAACATATACAACTCCTCTATTCTACATTGCAGCACATGTGATTACAGGAAGAGTGTTTTTTTAGGACACACCTTGCCAGTGTTAAAAAATAATGTTAGTTTCTTCTGAAGTTATTATATTTATACACTGAACTGCCACAACATCACTGGCCCCTGTCCGCCACCGTATTAAAACCACCAGGTGGATTCAGTGTTGTGGCCGGTTGTTGTATACTCATTGGCAACAGCAAATGTTTTACCAATACAGTAATGAATGCAATTCTTGCACACCACAAGGTGTGATTTGGAGGATTACCACAGCTAAACTAAACCACTTCACAATGCTTGTCTGATACAACCAACAGTCAACAACAAACTTCAAAATGATTAAAATAAATTAACAACAACAAAAACATCAAATTCTTAAATTTGGGAAGCTGGAGTCATAAAACATCTTTTTATGAAAAATCATTTGAACAATTCTCAAAAATGCAACAACCCACCAGGAGCAACCCAGGAGGGTTCAGTGTCTTGCCCAAGGACACTTTAGCGTATGGACAGGAGAAGTCAGGTATTGAACCATCAACACTGTAATTAGTGGAAGGCCACTCTACTACCTGAACCACAGCCACTACTATTAGCTGTGTTAATTTTTAACAAAGCATCATATTTCCAAAGCTCTTTCCATGATCTGCATGCAAAACAACAATTAGTGAAATAGAAAGACAACGTTGCATAAAAAGAAGGAATCAAGTAAGTATTTAAATTTTGCAAAATGTATACAGTATTTGAGCACATTTACTGAATTACATTCCACATCAGCAAATCAGTGTATGAAACTGAAGCTCCAGCCAGCATCTGGTTACTTAGGTAAGCGTACAGCCTTAACAAACAAACACTTAAAAAACATTTAACCAAAAACATTTCCTAACCTTAACTAAAGATGTTTTTTTAACCTCAAGTCTAAAGTCACAGCTGACAGAGGATTCAAATTCTAGTGTCTGTCAAGTGCAGCGCACCCACTGTCCGTCCTAACCACATCTCAACAACTGTGTGTGGTACATGAACCTACTACAAACATGGCTGCCAGTGGACACCCATAGTCTTTACTATACAAATGTTTTTCTTTCGGTAGTTCAATCCCCAGCAGCACTGCACCAATGAACAGACACATTGTTTCAACAAAAAATACATTTTATCCATCATATAATACCAACTCAAAAGCTACCCACCATTTTTTGTTTAATCTAATGGTGCTTTAAGCACCACGCACTTTTTCAACCATATCCTTTTTACAAAACAATTCTACCATTTCACACCTGGATCTGCCTACCGTGTGACCAGAGTTGTTTTATTTATGACTACTTTCACTGCTCACTGCTAGCTGAGTCATTTAGACGTTAAATACATTGCCTAATGCACCTTGACAGGAGACGAGTGTACAACGAGGGCATTTTGCTTCTATTTTTCCAGCACAAATTATCCCAGCGGGTCACGGATTTGAATACGCAACCCTATACTCACAAATCCTCGTCGTTAAACCATTGCAGGAAGCTCTCCACTCCAATCACACAGCCAGTGAGCTAATTACGAGCCATCTAGAAATCACTTGTTATTCATTAGTTATTTTATTTCTTTTTACAGGTAGCATGCAGAACAGCACAAACGCTCTACAGACAGGAAGTGAATATGGAGGATTTTGACTGCACTGTCAGTAATGCTCAAAGCCACACTGTGTTGGTCCAGTACAAAGAGAATGTGTAAGAGTACAAGACCACTCAGTTACATAAATCTTCAGAGCTGTTCACTGTTTTCATTGATCTGTCACATTACTGTTAAACATACAGATCCAAAAATAGCACCACTGTCAAAATTCAAACCACAGGAACTGAATCTGTGTCACTGTCAAACTGACTCAGAGATATTGTAAACACATTAACATTAGGTAATAGCACATTTTTAAGTTAATTACATATTGTTCATACGAGTGGAATAGAGTCAATTTTTCATTTATTTTCCTTTTTGAAACCTGTTGAAATCATTTTTTTCATTCCTCCAAGGCTGTCAGGAAACAGGCCCAGCAAGGACACTGCTGCTGTCACCAGCTTAAACAGAGTGAATAGAGCTGCGATGTTGGGGCTCTGCTAATTTGAAACATCTAAAAACCTTTGTGCCTTGTTCAAATCCATCAACGCCTGTGATGTAATTACATTTTAAATAGGCTCGGGTGATAAATTGAATCTCTATACTGTTCTGCCCCTAACCAAACTTGATTAATCCATTATTAATCAGTTGGTGGCAGAGAGGTGCCTTGATGTTTCATTTAACCGAGGCTGACGGCTGAGACAGTCATGCTTTTGTCAGTTGAGTCTTGCTCAAAATTAAGACCACAGGTTGGAGACAAAAGAACCGGCCGGGGATTTCTAATAATTTTCAAATCCACTGGACCTACTTATTTGTGGCGGAATGTTTGTGTTTCCATGTATAGAAGGCGGGGTGTCCACTGTGCAAAACATACAGAATGACCACTATAAAGCAGCCTGCTCCTTTATTGACCATACAGTGGGCTGGGTGAGAGCTTAGGACAATTGCTTCTAATTATAGATGATGAACACACACTCATTCCCCCAGCGTCCTCCTCCTCCCAGTGGCTGTGATGGGAAGACAAACACTTTTAAATAACGACACCTTTGCCCTCCCGTGTGGAGAAACTAAGAAGCTAAGTGCAATACGAAGTCCAGCAATACAGTGTATGGTAAAGTGGACTGAATATAGAAATAATTGTTTTCAATTAGGCGTGGTGAAAGGCTTTAGTGTGCTTACTGTCAGAGGAATGTTAGCAAGTACATTTACTCAAATACGAGTATTTCCATTTCATGCTACTTGAGCTTCATTGCATGTTTATAGTCTGTAGTTAAAATTAAGATTTCACCTACATAATCTAGTACAATATGAAGCAGCTTTTGCTCACTGTGGTAACAAAAAACAATAGTTGAAAAATATAAGTCCTAAAATGAATGAAATGAAGAGTAGCCTAGATAAGAGTCATAAAGACCTTTCTCACTCTGCATTCATGTCTGTGATTGTGTTATTGTGGACATCCAAATAGCTGGAAGTGTTTTTGTGCTGCCTGTTTTATTGAAAATGCTTTGGGAGCTGATTTGTGTGGACTTGAATTAGTAAAGTATCCCAGAAGGCAGAGACAGATTCAAACTTATTATAATTTTCATCTTATGACGTATATATATAACTTTATGAAATTTTGATCTTTCTCTCAGATGTGAAAGTGAACATTCTGATTTCAAATATGTAACTGATTTATTAAAATAATGCAGATTTTTTAGATGTGTCATCCCACTGGCCAGTGGGCAGGTGTTGTATTACCCAGCTGCCAAGCTCAATGACTGGACAGTCTGGTACTGTTCCATCCTTAAACTGTTTCATCAGCCTGTTCAAATGTTATTTTTTGCACATATTATGGTCAGTAAGGATTAACCAGTGTGTGTGTTAAAGGTATCTCAGTGATGCTGAAGTAAACTTCTCCAAATCCAATTAAGAGCAGAACGGAGCCACTAATTTTACCGTACAACACAGCATTTAGATCCAGTGCAAAGTGAAAGTGCTAGTCATGAGTGGGCCTTTTTATTTTAAAACACAACTTTTTAAGCCTAAAGAATGCTAGTGAATGATGTGATCTTTTGCTTTGACCTACTGTACGTAGTCTAGGAAGCTAGTTAGCCTGGCATGCTAATATTTGAGGCTTAGTTTAGTTTGCTTCTTACAGTTTTGCTGTTGTGGTTTTTGGTTTTAGAGAGATAGTGTTCAACAAAGGATTTGTTGTATTTATCTAAGCTTAAGGTGCATGACAAATATTTCATATCTTGGTTGAATTGCCATGCGGCTTACAAATGATGATTACATATTGACATTGTTCCTCTGTGACCCTGCCTCTTGTGAAGCAGAGGGCAGACGAGTCATGTTCGGTTGTAGGCAAATGCATCAGATTTTAAAACTACAGCTAGTGCACATGAGTACAGTGGTACTTAATGATAGAAAACCACATAGAGATTCGGGGGAGATCACATCCTTCTTCTGCTGTGCAACAGAGGCAGTGAGGGGTATAAATCTCAGGTGAGGATGACAGTGTGTAATGCACCTTGACTAATTGTCTGAAACAGTTTTGAATGTCAGGAGCTGAACGGATGTGAAAACAGAGAAACTATATGAGCTGTTGCAGAGGGAAGTGGGGTGTATCTACTGTGCTGCTGCTTGTGGACTGCTGGGCGTGTTCGCTGCATCCTCTAGGGATAAGACGAGCGAAAAATATTCCTCCTATCCTGCTACTGTGAAGTCTTTATTTCCAAATTCTTTCTTTCCTCCATACCGCCTTTCCTCCCACTCTCGTACTTTTCAGTTCTCATCTGTCATCTTTCTGCTCTTGCTTTAATTTTTTTCTCTCATTCTCTTTGAAAACTTAAATTACAACAATCTCCAGTGCAACAAATAACGTTATCTAAGTCTTTGTAATGTAAATACAGTTGCCTCTTCAAAAACCAATTCAAAGTGCATTCAGGCATATAGTAAAATATTAGTCACTAATCGTTCATCTTTCAATGCAATAAAATGGAAAATAAATAAGTCATGTATGTATACAAAGGAAGAACTGCTCCCTGGAAATTAGTTACAGAAGATCCAGAGAAGATATAGTAGAGTTGAGGAGAACAGGAACGGAATGAGTGACGCACAAAGTTCACTTAACCAAAAAGTGCCTCTCTTCCATGAGCGCACATTAGACTTAGTACTGATTGAATGTGATAAGTTTCCTCCATTAGTCCTGAGGAACACACAGGAAAATGGATTTCTTAATCTCTTTAAACAAATTATGATCTTCATAATGTAATATCTAAATTGACTACATCTTTGATAGAAATTTGATCTTGACCAGATGGAACCATAACCTACTTCCAGATGAACAACAGTTCAAATGAGGGAACAAAATGTCCTTCATACAGAGCTTTGTGTTCCTCCAACTTCTAATGTTGTTGCTTTTTATCACACTGGCATTGTTCAGTGTGACTAAAGCCACTATATGCAACTTAAGCTCAAGTTAGCATGAGACTGCCTAATCAATCAATATCTGAAAAAAGTAACATAATGTAGATGCTTCAGCAGTTATCTTCTGCTACTAGTGACTACAAAGTGACTTGTTATAAGCAGCTGGAGTTTAAATATAATATAATATTGAAAGAATGAAGTTGTCACTTCCAAACATGACTTCTGAGGTTGATATGACTTCATGATTTAGACCATGACATTTTTTTATAACACTGTTTTGTTCATTTTGTTCACACTGGCACTGCCTCCAGGAAATGGCCACAGCCCTGACCTGACTCTGAAACTGATGAACGTTTTCACCTCTCCCATCTGCTTGCCTTTAATGGCTCATCAAACTGCCAGCCATATGAGCAAAAGCATTAAAAACAAAAATTGCGCTACAAACACACTGTGTATGCTGTGACAAAATTTAATGTTCTTTACAACTACATGTTCACACTTATATATATGAATAAACATTCATTCTGTTAATGAAGCAAAACCTGGTAGAAAGTCTGGTAGAAATGCATGGAGAAAAAACACTTTGGACTGAGGGCATGTTTTAATACCATGAGTGGCCACTAGGAAAAAACAACTGAAGTGCTGAGTGGTGGCACTGTAAGCAGCTCTCTTAACACATCTGTGCTATGAATCAGTTTACTCTATGCTGTAACTAACCTCACCTTGGCTTGGCTCCTGCTCATAGCAGGTGTTGCACTTCTTCATATAATTTATCGGCTTTTTGTAGCTCACATCTTAAGCATGTTGATTTATTTCCATTTGACACATGTAAGTGAAGGTCGACCTGTACAGGTGCCATGAGGATGGGGTATTTTCTTTTTCTGTGCTCAGGGACCCATTAGCTCATAAGCTGTCCATGTGCGTTAGAGAGACTATTCTGTACCCAAAATCTGACAGCATCGGCCAGCGAATGCATCAAGAGAAGTCTCCCTACTTGCTCTTCTTTAAGATGGTAAATGACAAATAATATTATGTAATGTATATGTATTCAGATAGACCACATGCTGTAGTCAAAGTTATAAGATTTTCAATAGCTTGTTCAATATTAAGAGTTTAGTTTGGAAGAAGTTACATAAAGTTACATAACAGCTTATTATTGACTCCTGTCATGCACTGTACAGTGTACAACAGAATAAAGTGAACTAACAACATGATAATAACAGGGTCATATGTCACACTAACAAAGATCTTGGATAAACTACATTTTCAGTTGATTCTGCTATCAGACAGACTTAGCCACAGACTTTCAGGTCCTGACTCAGGTCCAGAAAGTGTTGTTCTTCTTCTGTGGACTTTATGAATTCTTTATAACAACACATTTTAAGTAACAGAGGAGCTACTGGTGGTAAATATTTGGTTACTGTGAATTTTGAGGTTAACTGAAGTGGGGAAAGTTCCAAAGAACAATAGCAACACTGCAGTAATTTCACTACTGAAGCATTGTGTCTAACAATGTGTAGATCTAAGACAATAGCTGGAGCTCCATATGGGCTGCTGTGGACTTGCAGGCAGCATACACATGCTCCTATACATACTAAGATAGGGGGCGAACAACTTTATTTAACAGCTGTGGTCATCACACAGCAGCAGGATCAATATGTGTGTCTCCTTTAAATTGAGAAAGAGGCTGTGTGCAATTTATACAAGTGTCACAGCATTGGTGGCTTCATTCATTCTTTCAATCTATATATGCAGTACTGTGATCCTGCCATATTGTCTTATTAATCTAAGTGCCTTTCTGCACCGCAAACTGGTAAGCTGTTGCAGACAGATTCCACATTAATACACTAAAATAACCGAGAACAAAGTGACTGTGCTCAAGATGCCCCCAGCACCATCAAAGTTATCACAACATTTTTATTTCAGCAAATGTCCAAATATTGTCGCGTCAGGGGAATCAATATTTTTTTCTGCCATTTCAAGTGGACAAGTGGATAGGCCTAATAATGTATTATTAAAAACACAATCTAAGTCTACAAGTTGCTAGAGATCCTGGAGTGCAAAGACATATCTATTATTATTATTAGTATTAGTAGTAGTAGTAGTAGTAGTAGTGTAGTTTATTTCAAATGCACATTCACCATAATTACATAACACAATTTTCATTCTTCTGTTTGAAACGGAGTAGGCAGAAGTATAAACTTATTTGGCCCTGCCCCTTTCATATTATATATCACTTACTCTAAAAAAAATAGTTTCTTTCAATTTACAAAAAAATTAAACAGAACAAACAAAACAACATAATTTCTTTCAAATAAAGAAAAGACAGAATAAGTAAAGTGACACAAATTTTCAAATAAAAACAAAACAAAAACAACAACAACAACAAACAAAATGACACATCTATTTCCTGCTTCAATTACCGCCCTGTGTTAAACCGTGTTTTTCATCCTTATATTTATTTAAAATGTGTTTTTCATATCTTATTTTAAACTGATTCATGTTTTTACTTTCTTTTATTTCTTCTGTTAGACTGTTCCATAATTGAACCCCTGCTATTGAGATACACATACTTTTTTAACGTTGTTCTAACACTATGCATTTTTAAATTCAGTCTCCCTCTTAAGTTATATCCCCTTTCTCTCTCTGTAAACAATTTCTGTATTTTATTTGGAAGTAAGTTATTTCTTGCTTTATATATTATTTGCGGTGTTTTAAATTGAACTAAGTCTGGGAATTTTATAGCTTGCATTTTTATAAAGAGTTCATTTGTGTGGTCCTTATATCCTGCGTTATTTATCAGTCTCATGGCCCTTTTCTGCATTATA
>JAUMHL010000018.1:24494644-24541247 GCA_032362345.1 Sandelia bainsii | reverse complement strand
TCTCTGACGCGCAAGGACACTACAGCATCCATCCACGGCAGAAACGCTCACATAGAGCATCCTCTGTACAGACGCACCACCATCCTCCACCTTCCTTCCTTCCTCCTACTCTCCTCCTCTCCTCTCTCCTGTTCTGTTCTAACCCAGAGGACATCGGGACCTCTTCTCCCGCTTCTTTGCCCGGAGACATGGATCTATGGTTTCATTCGATCCGGATTTGCTGGTGGAGGGTTTTGTTTCTCATGAGTGTTTTCCAGGACTATCTGAGCTCCATGCTGGACTGCCCGCCGACCTGCAGCTGCTCTCAAACAGAGATCTATTGCAATAAGTCCGACAACGGCAGATTTTTCCCTTTACTCGCCCTGCAAGATCCTGGGAACAATGGGACCAGTGTTGACATAGCAGAGTTATTCAAAAACATCACGTCTATGTAAGTAGATGCGGATTCCGCCGTGCGTTTTTGAATCATTAATTGATCCCATCCTCAGTCTGGCGTCTGTTTTTCCAGGGTGTCTGTTGCTTCCTTTGCACTGATCGGACTTGTTGACTGATTGCGTTTTATTTAGAGACTTTTTCCACTTCTATCATTCTGTTTAATCGCCGTTCATGATAAAACCATCGCTCTTGTATGGAGGGTAAACGTGCTTATTCGCCCTCCCCTGCACAATAAGACAAATCATTTGCAACCTTGTTAGGTTACAAACGTGGTCGTGAATGTCGGATTTTTTCCTTATAGTGTGTGTGTGTTTGTGTCTGTGTGCTTGTGTGTGCGTCCCCATAAAGTTGCTCCTCCGCAGCGGCACCGCAGGCCTACACGGCCAAAATGACAGAAGGATGTTGCGGAGAAGCTCAGATCACCCATTCACTTGACTCCCGTCCTCATGTTCAGCAACTGTTCCGACAGATTGTGCTAAATGAAACAGAAATAAATGGTGCACTAAGGTCAACCAGTTACATTTCAGTCTGCATCCTCTGAGACCGCAGCGACCCGACAAACTTTATTACGTCCACATGATGCGGGGGTCTACAGAAGGGGGCTGAAAACGTCACTTGCAGACACTGACATGTAGCAGGATGCCTTGGTTTCACAAAGGCTTTGCTTAAAACAGAGGAGCTATGATGACGGCAGTCTCTCCAACACCCCTCACCCACACACCTCCAGAAGTACATTTTCATTCTGCCTACTCTCTCTCTCTCTCTTTCTCCCTCCTTCTCTGGCATCGATCCTTCCTGCCAACATCAAAGCTTTCTTTCTTGAAAAGTCAAGAAAAAAAAAAGCGGCGCTCAGGCCTTAAAATAAGACCTCTAGTGTAGATGAGGCTGATTTGCATATAAAGTAAACATCTCCCCTTAATGCCCTGGAATTTCCCGCACGGTTTCCTCCGCGTCGTGTTGCGCCACAAAGGACTTTTCCTCCCATCCGTCTTGGTATCCCGTTTACCCTGTAATCAGTTTGAGGGAGACAACAACTTATTTTGTGTAACGGTTCATCGCTTTCCTGTGCCACTAGAGGGTAGCCTGGTACCCTCTATACACTGGCAATCAAGTGCTCTTTACAGCAGTGGAGTCATTTACGTGACTGTTTTTTCTGAGAGACTTTTTTAGTCAAATCAGGCACAGAACGAGCGCCCGCGTTAAGCCCAGCAACGATAAAAGCAAAGGATAGTGTATAGATGAAGGCTCAGAGGCCACAGCACAGTGTTAATGAATAGTGTGACCCCAGTGTAACCCTCAGATAGAGATTTCCTCTTTGTAAAACCTGCTCCATTCACATTCCAGTCATTTATCTCCTCTCCTGTCCATTGGGATCATCAGTAGAATAATCTACCTCTTGGATTCTCATTTGAAAAAAAAAAGAAGCCAAAATTGAGTTGATGATACGCACAGAGACACACACTGATTGCCTTTTTGCCTTTGAGAACCCCTATTGCAACTGACCCAGGACTAATTGTGCATTTCATGGCGCCTCGCCAGCAGGCTGGTTGTTTTCTTGCTGCTCAGCATGGACAGCAACCTCCACCCACCACCACCAGCAGCTCAATGGCAGCTTAACAGAAGCTATACCACCCAATGTCACCTCAGCTTAGATATCAGGTGGCAGCTCATACATTCACACACAGAGATAATTTTTTTTAGAGAGCAAACTCATGTTCACTTTAATATTTAGTAGTTACAAGCACGACTGTGGTACATAATCAGTTATTTGGCTTAACACAGTAGCACACTACCATTTACACTATACTGTATCTATAAATGTACAGTATATTGAGCTAATTGAAACACATTAACAAATCTTCAAACAAAAAGAAGTTAATTGCTTGATGCTAGGGTATCAATAAGAAAGAAAACATGCTTAAAAAATAATACCAGTATCCACAGTAATACAGAGCAGTCATCAACTGAGATCACATAGAGTACAAATTGTCCTTGGTCCCCCATTTCTTTGTCAGGTGTTCAAGGCATGCATTTAGCTAACAAGAAGTCTATTTCATTCATCACGAGGGAAACATGGAGAGATGGGAACAATTTATGGAGACGGAAAACTAGAGCGAGGACTCCTAGCAGGGACTGTGGGAGGATTGGCTAGCCAAAGAAAACTGCCAAGTTCAGATAATAGTTTTCCAGTTCTCTCGCATTAGAGATTCATCAGAAGGAGCATGACTGTTTGAAGCGGATAAGATAAGGCCTTGCTGTGATTCTTAAAAAAACCCAAAAAACACTGAGGCATTTGATAGGTTTGTGTGGATACGTGCGGATCTGACTGCAGGTGCGTGTTTCTTTGGTGAATCCAATCAGCGTTTCCACCTCTGGTGAAGATGCTTGGCCTCATTTTTGTTTTCCTTTTATTATACTCAAGAGATCGTGGTTTGTAAAGAGAAGCTAAAGTTACACGCCAGTCTGTGCACATATCACTCTATTGCTAAATGTCAATGTAATGCTTAATGCAGCCTGTGTATCTCTTCCTCTTCTCTGCTTTAACAGACATCCTCCCATTCAGCTGTTAGAGTTATATATATAGTATGCATTCACTGCTGAAACTGGTGCAAAGCATGAACAATTTGTGAGTGAGTGTCAAATAGAAAAAGAATACATTTCTGACTGTGCTATAATGTTAGTAGTCAATGTATAAACTTGCCTCAACTTGTAACAATAAATTGGCAATATATTGTAAACTAATATACCTATTAGAATCCTGCAGGGACCCCTTTGTTGCAAACATTTTATCTAAAAATGGAAACTACTGAATCCCTAAAGATTATATTTTTCACAATGTTTATGTGAATAATAATATTTTTCATGACTCAATCAAAACAGTGTTAGATCTGAATTTCACTGGTTTCTTCTCTGCAGAATATGTAGATTGTCTTGTTCCAAAGAATTTGGTTACTTCACAATCTCCCATTGAAAACTGCACTACTTTCATTGTAATATTATGACACTTTATTACACAGTACGGTAAGCTCATTGGGATTTATAGTTTGTCAGTTTTGTTTAAAGCTCCCTGGAGGTCTAAAACTGGACAATATTGTAAGTATTTTTGCTTTCTCAAAATGTAAAAAGTCCATTCTCAGTGTCTGTGTGCTGGAAGTCACATGTTACCACATTACGCTTGCATAAGTTAACTACAGGACAGTGATTGGCAGTCTTGTTGTGAAGTCAAAAATGATGCTCATATTGTACATGCATATAAACTCTGTTGTAAGTGAGAGAATCAGGCTTCTGGTGTCAAACTCTGCACATAGTCTGAGCTTCAAACATCCAGCCATGCGGAAATGTTGAAATTTGGAGGCATGTTCAGACTCTATTAGAAAAGCAGAGATGTCTACCCATCCATCCATCCATCCATCCATCCAGGCAAACAACAACCAATGGCAGATGGCATCCTATAGCAGATCATTAGGGCACATTGTTCTCTTTACAAGTGAATATAAAAATACAAAGTCCTTTATTTGCCTTTGAAATTACGATGCTCTTCCAAAAGTAGTTTTGGCTTCTTTAAAGCAACTCTTTTCTTTAGTCAAAGAGATTTATGTGGACTTGTAAAATTGCCATCTGTTTATCTGCAAACAAACACACTCCACACTCTAAAATGGTTTAGTGTTTATCTACTTTGCCAAATATGGCTTGAAGTTTATGATTTAATATCTTTCAAATCTTGATTATCCAGTCTAAAAAAGTCTGTGTCTGCTCATTTCCAAGGACTTAAGCGATCCTTTAAAATGCATCGTGATGTTATATTTATCATAATTAATCTTTTACTTACAGATGGTGTCAACTTCTTATGTTAAAAGTCGCACTTTGAAGTGAAGCTACAGGTTGATGATCTATATAAAGTGACACTGGCACAAGGATGGTTTTTAGAAGACAAATTATATTGTGTAACAGACCCTGATCTCTGGCCTCTCTGACCGTACAAACTTCAGTTATGAAATACCATAAAATAGGATCACAGGATTGTGATCTAACAAGATATGGTATAGTAAATCAAAGCTGTCACATCCAACTGATGGCTGCATGTTTGATTGTAAAATCAATCTGCCATATCACATTCAACAATTAATATCAGTTACACTGATAACTTAAAAGTTGTTTTAAAATTGAAACCAGCTCAGCACCGCTTGAAAGTATCGACCTTTGGACACCTTCAACTACACATGTTATATGAAACCTGCCAGATGCTGCCAAAGAAGCTTGTTTCATACAGGAATGTTTCCAAGGTCTGCTAAGGTGACTTGTGTGGGCTGAAAACATTCCCGGGTTCAGACACTGAATATTACTGCATCAGTGTTTTCTCTACCCCTTTAAACACTGCACAGCCCACATACTGTATGTGTGTGTGTGACTGTGGCCTGTACCACTGTCAGCTCCAAATATCTACTAGATAAATCTTGCATAAGGCTTCTGAATGGGAACAGATGAGAAAACTTTTATAGAGTTTCACTGAAATTCTGGAGTGGCATGTTTCCTGTTGTGAGAGTCTTTGCTAAAGTGCTGGACTACCAGGTGAACCCTGAACAGTGAAAAAGATCTTGTGCACATTTGGATTGTGCATTTGAAGGGCCACTACAACAATTTAATATTGCTCTTCCACTGGGGGACCTGTGGCAAGAGATGAGACAAATGCAACTAAAGAATGGTCAGAACTGATTCAGCGCAGATATGGAGTCTCAAAATGGATTAGTTAAACGTTTACTGCAGAATCTGTGCATTTCTGAGGTTTTGTTTGAAGGAGCATTCATCGTATCAGTGCTTATCTTGCTCAGTAGAAAGTGCAGTTGTTTTGGAAGCACTGATGGACCAATGAAACTTTCTAAGAGAGAAAAGCATGACGAAATGAGGAACATTTTATAACTCCTCCATATGAGACATATATACGTACATGTAATAGGAAACAAAATCATTTTTGATAATATTTTATAATGTAATGATTTACTTGGTAATGCCACGTTTGCAGCCAGATTAAATTAATATCAAATAATGATTTGATTAATATCCTTTGGGATAATAACTGACAACTTCTAGGGTTTCTCAGGCCCAGTGAGCTGGAACCCAGTCAAAGGGTTTCGCTCCACCCCCTAATCTGAGATGTCAGATGGACACCTCTCCATCCACACGCACTCACACACCTTCATTTTCACTGAAGCACATTCCCCGCCTCACTGATTATATATTTAATATCTATTTATTTCCCCATCACCTCCCTCCCACCGGTTCTCTTTCTCTCTTCACTTTTCTCTCTTCTCTTATGCCCAGTTCACTGGTATCTTTGTCATCTTGATTTATTTGTCTTTGTCATGTTGGCATTTCTCTTTGTTGCATCCATTTTATTGAGGTTTCCTTTTTCGCTCTTAAGGGATCATATGTTTTTACAAGCCTGCAGGTTTCTCTTTATGTGATCTGTGGTTAATATCATTTGAAGGCACAAATAAATTATATGTAAACTTCACTTACCCTCTGTTGGCTGCTCATGAGGAATGTAGCTCAGAGCTTCGCAGCTGTCTGACATCAGCCTCTGAAATCTGATAAAGGGTGATAAAAATCACAATCTGCGATAATCTTACTGCAGCGCTGCTTCAATGTTACTCCTCCTCTGAGAGAAAATGTTCGGAAGCAGGTCACTTTATTGACTTTTTGAATAATCATTTTAATGTCAGCACCTGGGTTTTGCTACTGACAGTTTGATTTGAGGAAGGATTTTTTTAAATCAAAGTAAAGAAGATTTTGAGATATTGAGATATTGGATGGTTTCCTATTCTCAGCATTTAAATGTACACACTTTGTCTGTGCCCTAGACATACAGTACTGAGGTTTGACAACCAGTCTACACTTTAGTTTTTAAAAATTGTAAGAAGCAGCAGGATACTAGATTAGACAGCATCACAATTCACCACATCAGCTTGGTTAATGCATAAATGCAGCAAGGACGCTAAACATTATTTAATCTATTGATTAAATTACGTTTGAGTGGGCCTTGGTTAAGTTTGAGATTTTTTCTCAGGGTCTGATGTTCTCAGTGTTGAGTGGCCTCAGAAGATGAGCAGACACACAACACTTTTGGCACCATAGAATAGTTTGGTTACAAACTGTATGATCAGAGAAACAGTAAACAGGCTTTTGATGCCAACTTTTGGTACTTTGTCGTTTACAGTACTCTGTTATGGATCAATCCCTAATCTGGGTTTTTAAGAAGTAGCAGGATACAAGATTAGATAGCGTAACATTTTGCTTAGTCAGCTGCTAACATGATTATAGTAATTAGTAACTTAGAAATGTAATGTCTACAGTGGCTGCAGTACTGGTTAATACTGAAGCATGAGGACACTTTTTCTGCTTGTCATTGTAGTTTTATAAGAGAGCTATTCGGATTCATAAATTAATTATTGGCCTGTCTTGAGGTATAAAATGACTTTGAAATCAAATACATGACTAATGGGGTCCAGGTGAGCTTGACAACGTTCAAAATCCTTGTTGCATCTCACACTGAGTCGGTGTCATCGCTGCTAATGTCGTTTAGTCGCTGGGGACAGAGTTGCTAACACTCGTCCTGTGGGTTGGTCCTCACCATACAGACCCCCTGGTGGCTCCATGTTGCGAGGTTCACCTCAGGCAGTGCATGTCAAGCTCCTCTGTTATAAGCATATCATCAAGTTTGCATGAGCCCATCTTTGTAGAAAGTAGGTCACGACTGCCATCTGAGAATTAGGAGGAGAGAGTGGCGGTTTCGTTCAGATCCTCTGCATGCAGGGATGCTGTGAAAAGTCCCGGACATGTGACTGACCCAGCTTCTCCCACGCCCCCACCACCTCAACTCCCGCATCTGCAGGCAGCCCTTGTGCCTTAAAAGATGCATACCAATGAAGCCCCTTCCCCCATTTAATAATCAAAAGATGCATTGAGGATCGAGGGGTGAAAAATACTGAAGGCTCTGCTGTTTCAGGATTAGAAAAACCCTTTAAAGCCTTGCAGCAGCATTTCAGGGGCTTTCTGCTGACATTTATTTGAGCTTCTGCTTTTATACAGCAGATTATGAGTCAGTGTTGCCGCAGTGTTCAACAGTTTATCATGTCAAATTTGCGAGATAGAATGTAGCAGGCAAAATCATGTATCTACCTATTTAAAATGCAATTTGTTCCATGGTGGCATGGAAAAATATAAAATAGGCCACACTGAAATTTCTCCTTTGTGTATAGTCAATCAATTTACATCTACTTATATGCATGCTGTTTACTGCATTTTTTTGAATTCATTATGTGCTACAGTTTGTGAATGTCAGTAGTAAACAACAATTGTGAAGTAACTGCTGCTGTTTGATATCCACTGATGAACACAAGACAGGGTTTTTGGTCTAATCAGGTAACTTGAGCTTTACTGAAGGTTTATTACAGTTAATCATGTTTAAACATGGTATCTGTGGGCTTTGTGAATCCACACTGAAGCAGCATTATAACTAATTCCTTCTTCTGTGTGATATTGATGGATGATTCATAGCGTTAGACGTTTATGTGATGGTAGTGGCTCTTTCTCTCTCCTCTCTTTGCTTCTCTCTATCCGTTCATCTGTCTTACACACACACACACACACTGTTAATTTCCTCAGAGATAACCTGCTCCCAGGTGAGGTGGTGTATGTCTGACTGCCGCGGTGTCCATCACCGTTTGCCGACTCCCACCAGACATCACTGAAAACTCCACCTTTCTCTCCCGCCCTCTAATAAAGCTCCTGCTTATTATTCGTGCGGGATGTTTTGTGTTTCAAAAAACATCACTCATCATGTATTATCAAGTAGGATGAGTCACCCCATTGTTGTCCATGTTAGCGGTGACTGGCAGGTCTGTGTAAATAATGCAACTCTCTCAGTTGTCACTGAGCTTCAGCCATGTTCTCCAGTAACAGTATGCATACTTATGGATGCTATTTAACAGCATTATATCTTCTTATTTTCAAACAAAAGTCTAAAGTTAGGCTTTAAACACAAATTCATCTATATGCCTTGCACATTCTTCTATAGTCCTGTATTGTTTGTAATTTGCCTGGATCAAAAACTTGCTTTAACATGTATCAGTATGACCTCAAATGGCTTATGTTCAGTAGCTATTTGGAGCCTGGAGGTTATCCCAGCCTTGCATGATTACTCTAATTATTTTTGTTCTTAATTTTATTATTTTAAGGTCACAGGCTTTGGTTATGTTGTGAACTGGAAAAGTACTTGCTTTGTTTTTTTGGCATTTCTTTGTTCTGACAAAGCAAAGCAGCACATTACCCAGACAAGAGCACAGCGAGCTGCCCTCAGCCGTCAGCTTTCCATCTGTACAAACAATTGAGATCTGTGTGAGGCAATATGTGCGCTCACGTCGTGGTGGTAAACTCTCATAATGAATTAATGGCTCTAAAATCCTGGCTGTTTAGCTTTGACCGCATCAACGGTGAGGACGGGATGAAAAGTTGCAGCACAAATGTAGCTTCCCATTTTCCATAAAACAGAAAGCTATATATGTCAGCCTTGAGCGCCATAGCGTCTTCAATTTCTTGATTAAGTCAAATGGTCTGATATCTGTATTTGCTCTGTTCTGGGCACTATTGGTGTATATTGCACTGTATCAAAACATTATGGACCCGGCAGGCCATTCAGCCGTACTCACTGATCATTTGTGGTGAGCCGATGACTCTTGGTAGCCATACAGGAGTCGAGAGCACCAGGGGGGGTTTTTAAGACCCCGACAGATCTTTGTGTCGAGGCAGATGAGAACACATTAAAAGTAAATGGCCCTCTGGGACTCGGCTCTCCTTCCTACTGGCTCCCTGTTCATACAATGACCTTGCTACTCTAGTCAGAATACCAACGTCATTCTCCATCTTTTTAAGGAGTGCCTTGCATTGCCCTCTATTCCTGCTGAATCACACCCCCATCTCTCATATCGCTCTCTTCTAATATGCGATTTCCCTTACTACATTGCTATAATTTTGATTCTATGTACTCTCCATAACATCACTTCATAGTGATTTTGTTTTTCATGCACATCCCACCCACACATGCAAGAGTCATACATGTCACATGACATACAGTATACGAGTCCATATTTATACATGCCTGCTCTGACAAAATAACACCAGCTCCTTTATGTTGCTGTGTGGCAATCCAAATGCAGGGGATACATCTTTAAGTGAAATATATTATTCGTTTTCTTGCTGAGAGATTCAGGATCTTTTTGCTAAATATGAAGCTACAGCCAGGAGCCAGTTACAGCTTAACTTTTAACATAAAGACAGGATATAACGGGGATATAGAACGGGATATAGCTTGTCACCCTGAGATTGCAAAGCAGTGCAGACTGGGGGATGTTCACTGTATCCAATGACGAAAGAGCATCTAAGCCACGACTGCATTTTCACAATTCAGTTTTTGTTCAGACTCAACACAGGGAATAACCTAACTATTCAAAAGCTTTCATTTGAAGTTTTCAGTGACAAACAGAATACACTTGTCACATCATACATTGATTCTGCTTTTAAGTTACCTCCCTGGTCTGGCCTGAGTACTTGCAGTATGCAGTCTCTTCATGGGCTAAATTGGGGTTTTGTCTCAAGATGCCTCTTCAGCTCACTCAGTATCATTTCTGCATTTGACATTTTTTTTCTCTGCAGGCACTTCAGTGCGTCACAGGTGTCTCTTTTCCATGAGAAGGTGGAAGCAAAATAGCTTTCAGTCAGATTCATGTTTTTTCAATCACTTCAGGTTTATGGAGACGTGTTATTATTATTATATTGTTAACATTGACAAATCCTCCATAGCTTGCTCACGTAACTATTTCTGACAGTATTTTACCCAGAAACCTTGTATGTTTGAAAGCATGTTGGGTTACTGTTACTATGACAACTGGCAACCAAGAACTGTTGTCATCAGTTTTAGCTGTCTTATAACAGCATCCTTTACAGACTTTTTTAATATGGCAATTTTGGTTTTGCAGCTTTTAATGTGTGGGTTAGTAAACTTCATACCAAAAATATAAAGTGAATTGGGAGAATGAGGGAAATTTGATGAAGTTGAATGGCGGCATTGTTGCAGCTGCTGCTATGACTCAGATGTTCTTTAGGGATGAAGGAGGCTGCGAAATTGGTTTCAACATGTGGTTGTTTGTCAAACTTGTTTGCAAGATTAATATTAGGAGAAGTGGGGTATTTGATTTAAAAACTGAGATTGCTGGTGATTTTAATAAATGCGTTTTAAAGTAAAAAGCCTAGGACAAATTCTACACAGGAGGAAAAAGTTTGACATTATAGTCATAATCGGGACACAGGAGATTTCAGCTAATTTCATCATCCTACATTTCATGCGCTTCAGGAAACACAGAGGTTGGTGTATAATTTATTATTAACAAAAGGTACGCAAATTATATGAGTCAATGTCAACAGAGTCAACAGGGCTCAAAAACAACAACAACAACAACAACAACAACCAGGAATGCATACTTAGCAGTAGCAGGAGTGGAAACTTTGGGAGTCAAACCAATTTGCCTTATTAGCTAAATTAGCCTCAGTGAGGAAAACTGGCATCTCTTTTCTGACAAGACTTTGATGGAGACACTGGCTGGCACGTCAGTCAAGAGTAGCGACTTGCGCTGGAAGCTGTCTACATTTGACTCCGTGAACTGTTCTTATTTCCAGAGTAAACCATCACCTGTCAAGCATCACTAATGTGTTTATCGTTGCTGGAAAGATCAAGATTATTTCCTGATGGTTATTTTAGAAAGGAGACAGAGTGTCAATGATTGAATATTCAGTGTTTTTCAGGACTCTTTAAAGGCAGTGTTTAGAAACTTAAGTTATTTTGACATACTTTTAACTTAAGTATTTGATTGATTGATTTGATAGATTAAGAGACACAACCCTACCTTCAACCCCTTATCCCTTCTAGACACAACATGACCAATGCATCGTTTGCAGTTATTTTGTATCTCTTAGCAGTTGTTTTGTGTTTCTTCATTGTTGTTGTGCATCTTTATTTGTAGTCACTTTGCGTCTCTTCGTTGTTGTTTTGCATCTCTTTTTGGTGTCACTTTGTGTCTCTTTATGGTTGTTTTGCGTCTCTTATTGTTTGTTTTGTGTCTTTTATGGTCATTGTGTACCTCTGTGTAGTAATTTTGGTTCTCATTGTAGGTTTTGAGTCTCTTTGTATTTGTTTCTGGTTCTTTACAGTGGTTTATGGTAATTTAATTGACTTTCCAACAAGGCACATTGACACTGTTTTGGCTCGTGTGCCAGTGTCAACCAGTGTACTTCTCTAATGCATCCACAAGTGTGTGTGTCTATGGTTTTTGCTCAACATCTGTCCCACAGCACTTGTAATACATGCACAAAAGGGTGACAGCCAAATGCCGAGGCTTTATTTTTTGAGGTAGACTGGTGTGATTTGTCCTCAGGTTACCCTCTCTGGTTGGATAAATTAGAAGTGGACTCACTAACCCTTATTTAGATAAAATACTGAGTGTGTGTGTGTATGTAAAAGTGTGTGTGTGCGTCTGATAGAAGCAGTTACTTAAATGGAAGCAGGAAGAAAAACAGCAAACAAATCAAATATTCAACAACCTTGAGCTCTGTTTCTCCCCACTACCATCCTTCTTACTGGAGGTAATTGGTTGACACTGCAGGCTTGTGTGAAAACTGTACTACGTAAGGAACTAGATGTTATTGCATTTCACATCTAAGTCAGAAAACAAGAAGACATATTTGGGAGGAATTTTACAAGAACCTTTCAAGATTTCTCTGCTTGTGTTTCACTAAATCTGAGAACGTTAATGTTTATTGATTAGCCAAAAAGATTTTTAGTGCTCGTGTATAGGACTGCACCACTATTTATGGCAAATTAAAATGTCAGTGCGCTGGATTGTTCTGACACATCCGAGACATCTGACATCACTGGTTGCCTGTAATCCTCTGTGGAGTCTAGATTGTGAATTTTCAGTGTCTTTAAATATCTGACTGATCTAAAAGCATCTACTGTCAGGAGAAGCACTGATTTGGTTCCATTATTGAAAAAACTAACCGCAGATGGTTTAACTGTTGGTCCATCTAAATGAACGTTTTTGGGAAATATCCTTGTTTGCTTTCTTTTTTGCCAACAGTTTGATGAGATGATTGATAAGACTCTTGTGCCTGTAATAAACTTACTGACAGCAGCCCGTTTGCTGAGCTTGGAATAAAGATTGGAAATAGATGAAAAAAGCTAGATTGACTCACTTAACATTTGCTCACAAAGATCAAAAATCAGCCCCTCTGAATCTGAAACTTGCACTCTTTATTTAACAGTTTAATGCACTAACCAGAATGTAAATGAAGTATTTTTGAGCTTTCCTGTGAATGTTTTTCCCTCTCCCTCCATTTTTAATGCTAAGCTAGCTAATTCCTGGACCTAGTCCATCAATTTTCTCATCTCTATCTCTAACTCACAAGTAAGTAAATAAGAATATTTTCCAAAATCATTTAAAATATTCCTTTAAATCTAGTGACTGAATTTTAAATGTTGTCATGGATTTTTCACAAAAAATCACAAAATGTTTTTTTTTCACTTGTACTGTGCATGATGTACATTGTACCTGCTTTCATTTCAAAAAAGATCACAGCTATCAGAAGTGTAAGTTTTCACAGTACTAGCAGTCCTTGAAAAGTGTCAGCTGGTGAAGTTGTTAAAAGAAGAGCTTGTCCACCGGATGATTTAGTACTGTCTTGGTGAAGGACATGTGCGGTTAATTACCCATATTTGTACAGTCTACTTAAAAATGCTCCTACCTGTATACAGCCTGGCAAATATAGTGTAGATGCATCTCTAATCTTAACCATCTTCCCCTGAGGCGACATTTTGAATAAATTAAACCTTTGAAAATAAAAAGTCTTTGATCCTTTGTTTTGAGTGGTGGTGTTGTTTGTCTCAGCACCTCTCCTTCACCTCGCTGCATTTTATTTCCCAAAACAGGACACCTTCACTCACTGTCAACTATGTTAACCAGTATCTGTGTTCTTGCAGCAATATCACTCTGTTGTTTTTGACACATGGCTAAATATCACTATGGCTGCATTGAGCTCCAATTTTGACCCTTGCTATTTTGCTGCAGGTGTCATAGTCCGTTGTCAAAATGGAATTTATTGGGAGCTCTAATTAGTACAAAAGTGGAGAAGTGTCACACAGATGATTCAGCATTTCGCTTTGATTCACTTTGAAACTGCTCTCCATTTTTCTTGCATTTCAAATACACACATTTGTATAAGGATCTTAGTCTAATTATTGTGTGATTGTAGCATCCCTACACCTTCACTTTCTAAGCAATATACCCCTGTGCTCCATAACAAATTGAGTTTATACATATAATATAACTGATGGATAGATCTTCAGTCTTCTAATAAATACATACACTTATGAAATGGAGCCCACATATTGGGATGATTGTCTCACGTCTAAGGAACCTGTCAAATGTAACAGCTAATACAATTAGTGGTGTACTGGCTTAAAAAAAACAGTTGTGAAAACTCCACAACACTAATACTGACAGATACTATATGCTATTTTTAAATAGTCAGTTACATACAGGGAAATTCACATTCTCATACACATGATTATATCAGCCCTTTATCCTGTGGAATTGTGATAATACTGGACATTTCTGCACCTCATGAACAATGGCATGTTGTCAGTGTGCAGTGCTAATTCAGGAAGTGATGCGCCCTACTGTATATAGGCAGAAAGCACACGGGGGATCAGGTTTAAGTCTAGCAGATTCCAATATCGATGTTTCTTTTGGACAAACTTTGGCACGTTGGATATCAGAGAGATAGAGACACGTCACAGGAGTAAGTTGTGATGTAGAATCACATTTTTTTATTTATCTTCTCCAATTGTATCATTATTCCTGTGCCTTACAGATCAAACAGATCACTAGGAAAACTCCAGCTACAGCATATGGCCAGTTTGCACATGCAGTAGATGTAAAATTTGTCATGAGTGTATATGCATATTCAGATTCAAATTCCAACCACTTATAAGCATTTTTAGCCAATTACTGTAATGTCTTGCAGCCATTCTCTACTATAATTATTGAGTGAATATTGGAATATCGCACAAAGTGTCAGAACAGTTGATGAGGGAATTGTATAAGGTGGCAATAAAATCATTGGGAGTGTAGTTTAAGAAACTAAATCTAATGTTTTCTAGTGTTAACCCAGCTCTAATTTAATGACAACTTTTAGTTTGCTGTTAGATTATTCTATCTCTGTCTTATTGCCACAAGCGGGGTACTAAGTCATACAAATATTGTATTGCATAACTTGTATGACTTAGTACCACTCTGCTGGGCATATACAATGTAGTCCAGTTCATTTTTGTGCTCTCTTTTCTCCTACAAAGTGAGAAGAAAAATGGTTATATTTATATTTCTTAGGGATACAAGGACAGCTGCAAAAGTATGTTGCTGATATAAACAGACAAAATAAGATGGTAAAATTTGTTACTACATTGTTATGCCATGCACAGTTGTTAGTACATAGCACTTGTGTTCCTAAGCGAAAGTCATTACATTTCAGACATATAGCTAATTACAGCTAATTAGGCATCAAACTTTATTTTTTGGAGCATAAACATAAGAAACTGCTATTAAAAGGTCAAACTTCAGAGCATCTAAACAGCAAAGTGTGATAGAGTCAAATGGATAATGAAGAACTGCCAGATAAAGAAATGAAAACTGAACAGAGAAGTGGAAGGAACTTTAAATGTCAGTTTTCATGGTGAACTGGGAAGATAGAGACACACTTCTTTTGGACTAGAATGCTGCGATGGAGTGCAGCGGAGTGTATCTCAAGCCAAACCCAGTAATTACAGTTTTTTTCCTCACCTGGATAAGCTTTTAAGCCCCTAAAGTGTCCAGAATTTCTATCAAGATGGGACTCCTGCATTCAGAAAAGAATGTTTAAAATTGCAGAAGCTCAAAGATGACTTTATTTCAGATGTGCAGTAAATCTTTTAGTGACTGTTAATGACAAAGGGCTTAAAGGTAGAAATGTTGCTTTTCAGCTTTGTAAGTGGATGTTAGACATTAATTGCTGGTTACTGTCAAGATTTCAAAATGGCGAACCCAGGAATGCACTGTTAAACACAACAGGGGTAAAGTAGAATAAAGGATTTTAATTGAACTAAAAATAGGTTATAGAGGCGCGGCAGAGGAAAACTGAAAATCAACTCCAACTGGAGGAAAAAGCAACTCTGAGAAACAAAGACAGACTAAAATGACTAAACAAATGCTGCACAAAACGGGGAGTGAATGCAAAATGAGAGAAAAGAGATGAGAGAGACATGAAACAAAACCAACACTGATTTTACTGTTCAAACAAAGAATACAAAAACTCTAATCAAACCTGACTCACATAAAAGTGCAACATGACCAACCAGATGCAGGTAAAGGCAGGAGGGTAGCAGGACATGAATCACATGACAACTAGACTGATAAGGCTCGGGAGTTAAACTAAAAAACACAAAACTCAGAACATGACCAACCTATACAATGAGACACCATGAAACACAGGCAAGGCTGCAAATCAGGCAAGTGAGTGTAACAGGAAAGCATG
Organism: Sandelia bainsii; assembly: GCA_032362345.1. Classification (NCBI taxonomy): domain Eukaryota; kingdom Metazoa; phylum Chordata; class Actinopteri; order Anabantiformes; family Anabantidae; genus Sandelia; species Sandelia bainsii. The sequence goes on along the minus strand of JAUMHL010000018.1, from coordinate 24,525,140 downwards.
ATTGAGGAACAAGACAGGAAAACACAACGGTTGAGTATTACAGGAGAGCATAACAGGACACAACTGGAGAGTATAGCGGAAAATGCTGGACCAAGAAGCAGAATGGGGAAGGCTGCAGATGGAGACATTGGAGAACCTTGGGCGCACAGCCTGGAGGAGGGAGATGAGGACCCAGGAGAACCTCAGGTGGAGGCCCAAACCCAGGAGCCATGAGGTGCATTGAGTTTCTGAAGACTGGTGGCCTGGCAACAGGAACTGGAGAGGCGGGTTCTTTGCAGATGAGAAACACAGATGACTGAAAATGAAAAAAATAAAGACATGAACAGTGACAGGTTACAACCTAATTCTGATGATGGTTCTTTCTTTGACAAAGTCTAAATGAAAAATATCAGTGAGTATATCAGTGGCACCAGCTTGTTAATGTTATTTAGTACAAGCTAGTCCAGGAGATAAACACTGTGTTAAAGATATACACATTTAACCCAGATAATTTCTCCATTTCCTAATTGTTAAACTGGTTGCACCTTTTTCATATAATCCTTAAATGGAGATTCATATTAGTTACTATTTAAGATAATTATACTGTTTATACCTGCACAATTAGGTACATCCACGAGACTCACTTTCATGACTGTGAATTGATCTAAACTTTGATGAAATGAAGAATGTGGACTGAATTTATATACATTATGAAATCAATACAGTGCAGTACAATGCAGAAAACACTGATATAAAAAGTTCCACAAATTTTCAGTAGTTTTGAAAGGAATAAAGATTGTCCTGTATTCATTAATAAATCCAAGACAGGCCATTAAGACTACATTTAACTATTAATCAAGATGTGAAGTAATTACAGCGCCATGTTATCGATCAGGGGTGGGGTCCAAAGCATCCATCAAGTCTTGCCAGATTTGAAAAGTTCACAAAGTTCCCTTAAAGGTTATCTCATCATGTTGGCAGGTGTCTGCAGTGTACAGGCACTTCATTTCCCCAGCCCTCCATTTAAACCCTCACTCATATTTCAATCCAATTCTAAATTTCAAAACTTCTCCCCTCCACGATGGCACCCAGCCTTTTGAGAGTGACTTTAAGGAGAGGATGAACTCTGAGCTGGGCTAGTCAAATCAATCTAGTCACGGTGGAGGAATGGAGCGGTTCATTACTGGGAGGGCTGAGGAGCTCTCCGATCAGCTCTCTAATATCACTGTGATCCTCTTCTCTTTTCTTACCTAATTGAATTCTCCAGAAGAGATGCCCCTCAGCTGCAGATTTATCATATCCTGAAATTGGAGGAAACTAGCTCCATGAAGGACGTGCACAGAACATTTAATCCACTCCTCATGCTTTAAGCCGAGTGCAGTTGAGTCTGCACAACTTGAGTTATCCCACTGTGGACCACTGGCCTTCAGAGAGGTGTCTTGAACAGGAACGGCAGTAGCAGATGCATGCATCCCATATCAAATATGCTGCCTGTCATGTACAGTATGACCACCATTCACAACAGATGGAACTGTAATCTGTAATCAGAGTCCCTTAAATGCAGCTCATTGCACAATATGTCTCTCTTTGCAAATCTTTATTTCTCTCTGCTGCTAACGTTCTCTCTCCATGCAGTGTTAGACATCCAGCACCTTCTTGTTTTACTTTCTACTTTGTAGTGATAAATGGTTTTGACATCAAAGATAAGACAATAGGGAATATCGTATTTCAAAGACACAGTCTTTAGAATAAGTAGGTTAATCATAAAGAGGAAACAATTGTGGATGACGTGGGTACATGCTGGGAATCTGCGGTGCAATTCACCCACATGTGCCTATCCTATTCACCTGTCCTATTCTGTAGCCTGTAGCCATACCCAGTCCAATTTTCTATCCTATACTGTACCCAGTGCTACAAAACATCCCTAAGATTATATATTTGCTCATATCCTATCCTATATCCTAGTCTGTTCTATCCTATCCTATCCTTGTCCTGCCCTGTCCTACTTTTTCTTCACTGTACAATACCTTCCATTATTTTCATAGTCCTACCATTGAATGTTGTATGTGCAGAGGATGGAACGTTTTGAGCGAAATCAGATATATATCACTCCAATGATTATGCACGTCTCCAGATGGGCTGTATTTTAAGTACACTGCATATATTTTGTCTAAAGGTCTGGCACATTTGCATGCAGTATGATAATTCTGGCAGAAATCCAGTGCTATACAGTTACTTATTTGATTAAATATTATCATGCTTGGCAGGACAGTGGGCCTCAAAGAAGAGTTTGGGTATAACCGCTGACAGCAGCAGAAAGCCTTGTGAATCATGCTAAGGCTTTGTTCTGGTCTTGAATGGGAAGATGTGCCCTCCATTATCTAGTTTCTCATGGGTTTGAGCATTTTAATGCTACCTGTGCTTACTATCATAATGATTCTTTGTTTTATATTTTAAGTAATTTCCTATCTATTTTTAAATTTCTCCTTTATTTCAGTGTTTTGTTCATTTATTAATGTTTTGAATCTTGCAAGCCTCTCATTTTGGTCTAACAGATTTGGACTTGTTTCATCTATGATTCTCTTTGTTCACAGCTGTCTTTGAGTCTTTGAAATCAATCAGATTATTTTATTTTGACTGAAGTTTTGATTGAAGTGTTTCAAAACTGCTGTTGAGTTTCACCAATCAGTGAGTGAGATATCACAGTTTGAAAACTTAAATACACCTTTATAATAAGTGGCTTTTAACACACATCATTATTTTATTATAAATAATGGCTCAGTGAAAATATGTGAGAAGTTACTTCAGTTATTTTATCTCACAGTGTTGGTTTACGGCCCCAAACTTTGCAGTTTCGGCTGACTCTCCACCTCCTCACTACATTTCCAGATGCAATATGAAACTGATTTCAGCAAGAAAGCTTTGATACCCCCTATGTTACTACTCACCCCAAACTGCCGACAGATACAGTTATAGCATGTAGCTGGAATGCTCAGTGGAGCATTTAGCTGCTGGTGACGGCCAAACACAGCTAAAAACAGAATATACTTTTGTTGCCCAGGAGGCCAGAAATGCTTTACATTAATGTTAATGTTGTGACTGTGTGTGTTATATTAACAATCTCTTGCTAACATATTTGTTTTAATTGCTGTGTTTACATCTTGTTCTGCTGCCATCATGTGGTGAAAAAAATCGGTTATTGCTGCTTTATATTCTTGGTTACAATGAAAACAAAGCAGACTGACTCCTCTAAATGTTATACATAAATTTTAGAATTTATAAATGAGACACTTAAAGAGTGCTATTACACTTTGAAAATGGCCTGTATTTAAGATTCAGAGCATTTAATGGCGTAATGATAGCTGTGGGTTGACAGTGTTGATGTACTCCGCTTATTATCCTGCGCAGATGGAGGTATACAGTGTTGAAAATGACATCCGCTGATTTGCAGATCCATTGCTTTTTGAGCTACTGCTGAGTAACTCCAGTATGGAGTTAGCTGAATCCAGAGAGGATCATAGCCTGATGACACTTGGCAAAATGGTATACTAATTATAGTCATTCTCATTTTGGGCAGAAACGCTTGAACCTTTCAGAGCACGGACCAATGCTCCCACCATGTTTAGCCCTGCCAAATCCCTGCTGCGGATTGGCTGAGCCTGTAGTGAGCAGTGACACTCAGAGGCTTAGGTAGTTTGCGCCCAGGGTTGCATCGGCAAACTGGTGACACAGAACAGTCTGGGGGCAGCTGTGGTACGGCATCCTGGCTGGGAATATTAGCAGCGTTAAAGCATTTGGAGCTGATGGCTCTGGCATGACTTCAGAACAGCACAGCTCTCTCCCACATAAGAAGTGAACTGAATGGTTAAGTGGCTGACAGTTATTTTCATTCCGTACAGAGCTGCATTTAGAGTTTCATGTTAAACACGGAATTAAAGAATTAAATCACCAGAGTCCCTAATACAAAGAATTGCATATCCATTTGGGTTTCACAGTTATTTTCACACAATACAGTCAAGATACTATAGTTTAGCTGATGTTGATTTTTGAAAATTAATCCCTCAATTGCACTCACAGGTTGGTATAATAGCTCAGAGCCTATAGTATTGCCTAGAATATAAAAAAACCCCTCTAAATAAAATGATGGTCTGTGTATGTGTTTCCCATGGCTCAACAATGCAGAAAAGCTACTGCAGTTTATTCTGAGAATAGGTTTAATTTCAAGAATGTTGGACAATAAGGACTAAAATTGTACAAAGTTGTTAATAGATGTGAACAATAAAAGGCTCTCTTGTTAAAAGAAATTTGTAGTCTGTACATTCAAGGGTTGTAAAGGCAATGGAGAATGTGTAGAGACATTTTGCTATATACTATGATAAATGTACAGTATATGGTCTTCTTATCTAAATAATGTCCACACAGAGGCCACCAGCTCTCAGTAGAAGTAACAGTTTGGCTGTACAGTCAATAATTTGAACTGCCAGTCTAGAGGATCAGTCCCTGGGAAACCAATGATAACTAAAGCAAACACTTGAAATTTAATTTCTTCTATTTTATCTTTTTTTTTTGTATTGAACTGATGTCCCTTTGTTAGACAACTCTCTCTCCTTCCATTTGTCTGTACTCATGGATTATCAGTTGCAGTTGCTAGAATAATATGGCTTTATTCTTAGTGCTGAATCTATACAGTTTCCACGCAGGGCATATCATTTTTAATATGTCTAGGATTTGGTCAATTTTGCCTGTTACTTTTATATGGATATGATATTCTCCAGCACACACTGTCTGCTGTTAATATAATTCAGACAAATGGTCACAATTTGCCCGGTTTTCACATTCACATTGTTCTAGTAAAAATGTGGTGAAAAAGAGCAGTGGGTGCATTTGTTTCCATGATGTTTCTATCTGTCAATACGAACACTGAATATTATTATTTTTATGTTAACCTGTATTCATCAAAGAAAGATTCACTGAGAATGCACATTCAGGGATGAAAGCAAGTGGAAAGCAAGTTCTAGCTTTCACCACTCCAACCTTTAGATGCACAGCACCTGCCATAGCAAGACTCTCCACATCCAGCTCCTTCAGTAAAACTCCTCCGTGTCCATCAGTGTGTCTAATTGTATTAACATGAAGCAGGGTGGTGCTCCAACAAGAAATAAAGGTGGAAAAATGTACACTGCACAGACAGTTGATTATAAATACCTTTGTTGCCATTTTATGAATCAAATTCTGACCATCAGATGAAAGGCGGATATAAATTCATGGGCTTGTACAGGAAGGAAGAACGCTTGCACATCTGTCTACTTGTGTGTGTGATTGCATTTGCATAGATATAACAGGCGTGGGTTTGTCTCACTGAGCAAAACTTAAGAGATCATAATTTACAAGCTTTGAATTCCAAATGTCCCTCATGATTGATTTGGAGGATGACTTGTTCCAGCCTAGTTGCTAAAAATGTAGAGTGAAATAGCTTCCTTTTCGTCTGTTTTTTACTACCATTATTTCCTGTTTCCTTTTCATATTTCCTGCCTCATCTCAACAATGCAGCTTGCAAACACTTATAAGCCCACACACAAAAAAAAGAAAAACATGTTATCTGATTGATGTTAGGCGTGTGCTTTAATCTAGAAGAGTGCTACTTCACCACTGCGTCCCCACTCTGAAGTGTTTGGGCTGTGGAAGAGTGCTGCTCTGCCTCTATGAAAACAGAGACAGAGGCAAAATGTAGATCAATATCCCAGGAACACACCAGAGACATTCTATTTTATTTAACATTTTCCCATTAAGGTGGTGGTGCGAGTGTTGTAGATCATCCCAACAAAGTCGTAAATCACAGACAGACAGCAGTATTGGAAACAATGGGTAGAATCAGAGAAGATTACCAAGAAACAGAAGATGTTGGTGTTTATGATACTGGGAGCCACATGTATCTTGTTTTTATATCATCACATATTTCAACTGGGGAAATGCTTTAGCATAGAGTAGCATCAAAATCCTATCATGTTCATCACAACACACATCTTCATGTTACACATATTGCTAATCTCTTTTCATGACTGACATATCTTATAAGATGTTATTTAGTTATTGGATTCTCTCCTGCAGATCTCCTGTGCTCTACAAAGCATTTTAATGAACTTCAGCTCATTGCTTTGGTTTCACAACCATTTCAGTGTTTCGGTTTAGTTAACACTCATCGATATAGTTTGCAGCTGTAGTAGGCAGCTGTTTTCAAAGACTAAAAACTCAGAAAAACTCTTTAAACCTGCCAAACACCACATTGCAGGAAGTCAAAGACATTAACTAGCTAGTGCACACTGTGCACTTGAAGAGCCAAATACCTTCCTTAGAAGTTGAAGTACATCAATAAAACATGGTAATATTGAACTTATATTAATTGGCAGACTAGAAACACAACTCGAAATGTTGCCCACTGTCTGCTGTGTGTGTAATTATGCAACGCATTAGCCGTTGCATCTTTATAGAGTGCTAATATGTCAGTGTTGTGTTTGTAGTATGTTCAGCTGCCCCCACATGGTCAGAAAATATTACTGCTTTACCCAATTATATTTATATTTAGGTGATGGGGTAATATTGTTGCATTGTTATGGTCTTTTAGACAATCCAAAAAGACAATGGAGCACACTGCATCCTGGAAATATGTAAACAAATCCTCCAACCTAAATGCTGATTTTTGTCCATACATTCTCATATAATAAAATAGGTGGGTCTCTTGAAATATCACCTCTGTGGCACCAGGCATTTCTGGAATTGCACCATAGTGGCTGCACATCCTGAAATATGGGTAAATAGTGCCCCTATGCATGATGCCGTGTTTTGATACTGCACCATAGTCGTGGATGTCCGTCTCAACATTTGTTGTCATGAAAAATATCATAAACACGGGGCTATGATTGTGGATCATGATTTAGGTTGGGTTTAGGGACACAAACAACATTTCACACTGGACTCAAATCTCAGTCTCCTGTGGGAAGATCCTGGGTTCTCTGACCCACACATCATCCCCAACTTCCCAACAGTTGCTGCCTACGTTTACATTACATTTGTGTAACACGTGGTTGCCCAACAGTCTTGTGATTAATAAACCCCCCACACATAATTAGCAATTACAGAACAGAGAGCAGAGAGCTTCTCATTGCCAAGTTTGATGTTCAAGCTGGAAGGCTTCTCTTAAATTCTGCCTGTACTGTTTTTTTCATTTTTTGTTTTGTGTGTATGTGCGTTTGCCTATTAAGAAATGCCCACATTCACAGAAGCTCAGAACAAGATAGCAGGTAGGTGTTTAGTTTGTAGCCCAGGGCCACTTCAACACAACAGACGGCTGTTGCTGGGATCGAATCTGTTCTGTTTGGTCTCGGGGTGTTCTCCTCGAGCACCGAACCACTCTGCCACCCAGTTCAGATTGTACTTTGTTGGAGGCCACTTTACAAAGCAGATGGAAGGTGGTTGTAATTTCATAGACTCTTAATGTTAGAGAACATAAAATGTGTTCTGTTATCTTCTTTATGCGTAACAGGTATTTAGCCATAGTCATATAAAAATAAATGAATTTAGAAAGCTCCCTGAGAAAATAAGAAAACTAATTTCTTATAAATACTTTATAGAGTGCAAATATTTTAAATACGGATGAGAGAGAGGAGGTAGAAATAGCAGAGAGCCAGACTTTGATTCTAATCATGCTGTCAAGAAAAAAACCCTTACATCCCTTTTTTTTTCTTTTGCTTTAATCTCCTTTCTTCTGTGCTATATTCAGTTGGACAAAGAAGCAATTCAAAATTATTGTACTGTCTTCATCATTGTGAGTCTGGATGAGAGTCTCTACTTGACTGCCTGAATTGTAAAATGGCATATCTATTACTTTTCGAATTATGTTGATTTTATTTTTGCACCGTTTTATATGGGCATCCTCTGAGGATCTGAGAATAACAGGACAGAGATTGAATGGCTCTGTATTATCACGGCATCTTTGTTATTCCTCTCCATCTTTTCACAGCAGTTTAATCCACATGCATATTCAATGTGCCGTGGACAATCAAAGGTTCTGAGCAGACAACATACCCAGGTCCGTGGGGAGGTGTTGTCTGCTTCCTCTGTGCTGTTTGTTGACAGCAGCTTGATGAAAATGGGGATAGTGCAAAATTATATCACAAAGCATAAAGCTTTGCTGCAAATGAATTATACTTTTTTTTTCATATCACAATATTACATCAATATTTTACTAAGCTGTACAGGGTTGTTGAAATGATGTCCCATTGATGCAAGCCAGTCATATTGCTTTGTATATTTTGACACTGTAGAAAAGAACCTTTCCCAGTGCAGATAGAAACAGAATAAAACTTGTCAAACGCTGTGAAAATAGTGCACCAAGTGAATAAATATAACTGCTAAGATGTTGTAGAAACAAAATGTCGTTCTGCACATTAGCTCTTTTAATGCGATGGCAAATGGGTGAAATGATTCTTATTTGAGAAAACGTTTTGTGGCTCTGGAAAACCTGTTCATCATTATATTTATCGTGTGTTTTAAGGAAGACTGTGATATTGCTACTTCATCAGTGAATAAGTGCTCAAGTATCAAATGTAGGGATGTTACATTTAAAACAAAAGCTGCAATGTGTCTGTCAAGTACTAACATCAGTTTCAGCTGAAACTTCTTACCAACATTTTATCATTTTCCTAGAATAACATAATTGTGAAGAAGAAGGTTTGGCTTTTTCCATTTTCTTTCTTTCTTACAGGCCAAAAACTACAATATGTTCTCTTATCGAAAAACCTAAAATCCCCCATTTATTCCTTTTCTGTGCAAGTTTCAAGAATAATAAATCCAAAAGGTCAATTTCTACTTGCTAAGGAAGTTAATGTAAACTCCACCAATTTCAGATTATACAGATAATACATCCAAGAGGTCTGAATGAGTAAGTAATAAAATAAAAAAGATTTACTTAGTTTATGCCTTATTTATGTGATTAAAAGTAACTTTTACATCTATTTTTGTTCATATATATTTAATTTGAAATATCCTCTGACCCCCAATGAATACAATCACATTATTCCACCAGCATCTGTAACTTCACCATAAAATGCATGGTGATGAAAGTTTACGTCTGAGTTTTTATCACTGTTGAATAATATGTTCACTCTCTATTATTCTTGGTTATAGGTTGTCCAGATTATTTTTGCCTGGAAATGCTCAAAATGTCAGTGGCCTAACACCATACATTTTTACTTTTGGAGCTGTGTTTGCTCAATATAACCTTACCTATGTTGATGCTGTAACCATATACGTAGCACATGAAACCCCAGTGTGTGGACTTTTCCTTTGAGCCTGCCCTCTCTCTCTCTCTGGAGAAACAGTGTTGTGAATAAGCAGAGCCTTGCAAGGAAAATTTGTCTTGTCTGCTTGCATTAATGACTCAGCTCCCTGCCTTCAGAATCAGCTGCCGTCATTTAAACATTAATCTCAACATCAGCGATGTTACTCTGCCGGCGTGAAGCACTTACAGCTGCCACACGTTTTTCAGCAACACTTTTGCATTTGCACTCACAAACATACATTTTTCTTTCACGCAGTGGTCGGCTTTTAGTGCCTTTGCAGGGACAGTATGACTGTTTGATTGTATATATGAATAATAGACTATCCACAGTATCAGCTTATATAACAGTAGCAGTGTTACCAGTGTTACTCTACATGTTACCCAGCATGTAACATGCACCTAGATTCTTATCGATATTTTACATCATTTTTGACTTGCTTGTTCTCCATTTTTCCTGCATACATCTAACACATCTTGTATACATGTTAGCTGTCCAATAGTGAAATGCATCCAAGCGTTTAAGGCAGCGAAATCCAATATACATATAAACATATTCTAGCTGGATTTTGAACAGCTACAAATGCCTTTGCCTCTCCATGGTGTACATGTAAACTTTACTCCAAACTACATCAGTAAGTGGTCTGTGGCTGTGGAAGTAGCCTCTACTGTGTCTGTCACATGCAATAATAGTTTAAGTGACACTGAAATTAGCTGTTCTAGTCCTTGTTTAAGGTGAAAAAGCGGCTCTGCTACTTTCAACACATGTAGTATGATCTCCCTGAAGGCACACTGAGTTTATCTGATCCCTGACCCAGTGTAGGAGAGAGAGCAACATGAAAGGACAGTAAAACTTCTCGATTATTATAAAAATGATAAATTCACGAGTTTTAAATTCATTAGCATATGGATAACAGATAATCCTTGAAATTAAACTGCAATTATAGTTATAGTTTTTTTGTTTTTGGCAGTTACAGGCGTAGATGCAATGCCACCTTCTCAACTGCAGTAGACCCAACCCTGCTTTCCACAAGGCCAGGGAAAATAAAGACAGATTGCAACAAGATTTTTGATCTAGTTAAACAGAATGATGCAACAGAGTAGATGTGCATCTGGCCAGTAGGAACTTGTCCCTACAAATATTTGGAGAGGAATATTTAAGCAAACTAGAGGTGGGCAGATCTATCCCAAAAGTATTAATACTACAGATGCTAAGTTTTGTTTTGAGTATCGATAATAGTGCCAATACATTCAATACCAAAGAACTTGAAACAAACGCACGCTGACAGTATCAACTTGCAGAAGGGCTTGTGTCCCTGCTGAGAACCAAACCTACTCCCTTGATACAGTGTATGTACTGTACATATGTATTTAAAGCTACAGTATGTAACTTAAGCAAGTGCTAGCACTCTGCTCTGCCAAAGGTGCCTCTCCCTGCACCCCAAGCTCTTCTACCATCCTCTATGCTCTGCCACGCTCTGCACAATCCTGTATTTATTAGTCATTCTCAAAATACAACATATTTGAATGCTGCAAAACATACTAAACAAGCAGGAATCAGACATTTTATGATTAGTTAGAAAGGCGAGCCTTCCATCCATCCATCCATTTTCCTAACCGCTTGTCCATGTAAGGGTCGCGGGAGTGCTGGAGCCTATCCCAGCTGTCATCGGGCGAGAGGCGGGGTACACCCTGGACAGGTTGCCAGTCAGTTCCTTATCTCTGCACTGCTGCCAGTTCTGTGAGCCTGAAGTGACGGGAGGTGTCAACAGCACCTCTCCACAATAAGATAAGTTTAGGAAAATATGCATACTAAAAACATATGAAGAAAGTTACATACTGTAACTAGATATAAATACTTGGAATGATAAACATAACTGGGGCCCACACTGTTGTTAAGAAATGTTGGTAAAACTGTACATTTACATAGCTGACTAAATGACTATGTAAACAAATGCAGGCCACCACTGCAGTAGTCTAGTGTGACCGCAGACCAGCAGAAGGAAACTAAAGCAAACATACAATATTAAAACAATCATGTTCAAAAGTGTGCCTGTATGCATCAGTTTTTTTCTCTCCTTACTTTGAATCTCACCAACCATTTGCAAATCTAAGATCCACTTTCTGTGCTTCAGCTCACATTATGATCAGGTATTCTTGATGTAATCTGAATTTTAAAACGTATTTACTCGACAAACATCCAGAAACAGCTTCATGTTCATGTTCTCTTATGTTTAACTGCTCCCACCTGCCGGCTTTCCAAAAAAATTTGGCAGCGGAGTAGCCAACAATAAAGTCATGCACTGTGGGGTTCTAGCAGTGCTGGTTAAATTTGGCAGACCTGTATCCTGAAACAGGTGATGCACCCTGGAGTGCAGCGCTCACATTACAGGATGCTTCAGATGCCGCCTCATCATTGTACACCAGATGCACAAGAGCCAAAAGGAGATTCTATGCTGTCGTCATGAAACACAAAATGCTATCTGAATGCACAGCAATTACAGAATGATGAAATGTCAGTGAAAATCAGATGTTAGATTTAAAACTATATGAACTCTGTATTAAATATGGATGTGTCTGTGTAGGTGTAAACTGTGTATGTATAGCTTGCTTTATAGCACCTTCAAATGATCAGCCACTCAGCTGTCATCCTGCAATGCAAAAAAAACATCCTGTATCTGAGTGATTATTGTGGTCATGACACTGATTTGAAATTTGACATTTAGGCTGAAATTCCCACTTAGCATTTAATCATATTTTCCTCTTTCCAAAACAAATCAGTAAAGCCTTTGCCATGTCCTTTGCTACATATCCTCATTTCCCTGGCTTAATTGAAACCGGTGTGCCCTATGTGTGTTGCCTATTTCATTTCCAATCCATAACAGACAAATAATTTTCAAACGCTCTTTTTCCTAATGCTAATTTAAAGACACAAGCTTCACGTCTTTTATCCTACCGCACAGAAAGAGTTTTCCCCGGGAGTCTGATAGTATTAGTAGAAGTAAAGTCATCTGCAGTATTTATTTGGTCTGTCCCCCTCACGCTTCCCCTCACATAGATTAAGCTTCAGAAGCCGCCTCTTGGCAATTAAATCTATCAGAGGGCAGCAGAGAGCGCTCTGTCAGAACTGCTCCAATAATTGCAATTTAAATGAATATGGATTCAAAAAACGTTGACAACACACAGCTAGTTATTTTGCAACTTGGGACTGGAAAAAAAAAAAAGTTTTCGCTCATCATGTCTCCAGGTTTGTTTTCCTTTCTCCTCGGATGAGCAAGAACCTCTCATTTACTATTCTCTTTCTTTCTGTTTACAGACACATAGAAAACTGGACTGGATTGCAGACTCTGAGAGACGTCGATATGGAGCTCTACACTGGACTGCAGAGACTGTGAGTATCTGATGTTATCTGGTGGGGAGCGAGGGGAGACAAGTGGCAAACACTTCACTGTGTTTTAGTCCTACTGTGTTGCAGATCTGGAAAAAGACAGTAGACCTCGCACCACTCCCTGTTTTCCATCAGGTTGTCTGCATGCTTACTGCAGAGAGGCCAATCGTTTTCTCCCAGGGATGAGAGCAGTAATTTAGCTCAGAACACAAGTGACTGCAGCATCACCAGCAATGTATCAGGATTTAATGTCCAACGCTTGCCTGAATGTGACACAATCCAGGCTAATTCTGAAGAGAGATGACAAGGTGTTAGGTTACGCAGAGAGAAGAGCGAGGGTGTGTTCAGATCCTAACACAAGCCAGTGTTTAAACAAGCTTCTAATTCTTGACAGTCACACGCTGGTGGAACATCCCCTTCGCTTTGCTTAGCCACTGATCAAATAATGCTAAAAAGCAGCAGGGAAAATTGAATTAGGGGTCCCTGCTGTATTTCTAAAAAGAAATCTCATCCCTTCACTTCTTAAAGCAGTGTTATGCTCTTTGCCGCTCTCCAATATGATGCCACATCCTTTACATTCCTCAGACGCTGCCTCCCTATATCTTCTCTTTTGCTTCTCTCTCTGCAGAAAACCATATTCCCCTTTGTCCACAGTCAGAGCTGGCTTCTCCCCTGATCCTCTTGATTCTTCATCAGGGAGGCAAAGTGCAATATCTCCACAACTAAATTAGCATTTTTCTCATTACCACTGCCTCTCTCCTGTTGCCTTGTCTGGGGACACAGGCTCCCCCCTTTCCCATCTCTGGACATTCTGAGGGAGGGCTGTTACCTTCTGGGACTATTAGCAGTATGGAGGGAAGAGTTAAACCTAGTTACTCCAGGATACCGTACATCTGACCTAATGTATGTAGAATGGAGATGTACAATAATGAATTAAAACTAATTTATTAAATATGTTATATAACACTGCATCTCCAGAAAAATAAGCTCACTGCATTCCTCCACTGTCTGTTATATTCTTTTATATATATTTTTTGTTATAGCTGTCTGTAGCAATCTAACTGAAACAAACCTGTTGTTATATATACAGTAGTTTTATGCAAATTACCATATTCAGTTATTTTAAAGAAGCCATATTATGCATAATTTGGGGACTTTATTTTCATTCAATAGTTTTGGTCAATTTACAATTCTTTATCTTGTAAAAGGTAAAGAATTGTAAATTGTGAATGATAAAGTGGCCCATCAGATTGTAATTTCAATAACTGTCATGGACAGTCAGTGGCTGCCTTCCAGCACTTAAAGAAAAAACAAATGTTCTTCTCTCAGTTTTAAAACGCACCCAAAAAGTACGTTCACTGAACTCCTGCTTCATCAGGGTAATTACATGTCAACCTGCAACAGTGAACACAACAGCCATGTGTGTGGATCACAAGCTGCCAACCTTTTTAACAGTATCCTCCATACATCACAGGGAATTAAAAACAGGTCTTCTCCGCAGGTAAAAGTCTTTAAAATCTCAGTATCATATGTCATAGTTGTAAATGATGTTAACTGTACTCCCATACATTAAAGATATAAAGGATATACGACAACACAGGACACAGGTCTGTGCGCACTGCCTGTGGCGCACGGTCTTCATCAGAGATTGATATGGAGATTTGCAAAGAAGAACTTGGTGGTTCATTCTTTTTTAAAAATCTGCTCAGATGTGAGCATCACGTCACGTGATCTTGTTGGTGGGCTTTTGCAGGTGATCTGCTAATAAAAATTGTGTGAAACATGAGGATTTTACATGTTTCACTGGTGTCTGACATGAAGAGAAGGAAATTAGGCTAATGATAACTTTGATGAATTACAGCAACGAAATCTCAGTATTACAGAAAGAAACGCTTTATGGAGAGATCGCTCCTAAAACTCTTAGGAAACCAGCGTTTGACCTCATTTATTGCGTCCTTGATGCGCAGAAAGCAGTCTGCAGATCACATTTGTATATTAACACGAGTGGTGACACGCATTTTGGACACATTATTTAATTTTCCCTTTGCATTCTACTGTCCCAAAATAACAGCAGTTTCCCGTGAGCACCTGCCTGTCAAAGTTATTAAATTCAGACGCAACCCCACCCACAGCAAATCGCTTTCTGGCTTGATAAATCACATTGCGTGTGCATTTTCTCCTCACTGTATTTTGCGCACTTGGGCAAAATTGCCTCACTTTGCATATTTAGGAAGGCAAAATCCACAGTGTGAGCTATTTTGCTCATTTTAAAGAACATGCATCTTTAGTAGATCAGCTTGTGTCCTTTTTTGTGGGTAATATTAAGTTTGCACTGATTTAAGACACTCAAACTTTGAATAAATCAGGGCTAGTGTGCGTGAGTTCATGGTGGCTCACTGGTTTTTCATAGTTTTTGGACAGCAATGGCACAGAAAAATGTGACACAGAGTCAAATCATTGCCAATTTAGCTCTTGTCTTTCTTATTGTTGACAATAAGCTATAATATACTGAACAATATAACCAGGACGATCTGTTATTTTGGTGGACCATTTTCTAACACACTCTGGGCTAAAACTTGCAACTATAATTTTAGCTAGCTGCCAGTTGCCATGTAACACAATTTTGGCATTTACATGTTCAACTTTTTTTAATCTAGTGGATATTTTTGATAACAAAGCCAAGATATTTAAAAAAAATGATAGGAAGTGTGTCAGATCTTTCCAAGTAGTTCAAAAGCACCCTTCATGTAAAATATTTTGGTGAAGTTCTTTGGCCTTTGAGTTGGTTCTGTCTGTGGTTTGGAAAGCTAAATGACACGATGATCAAAAAATGCCTGCACTCCTTTAGTCGCAAATATTTCTGTCCAGTCTCCAAAATTTGTTTGACGCCTAAATACAACAAACTTCAAATCACTGCTTTTTACAGAATGTTCAAAACAACTCTGTCATTACTGCTGTAAACCAAAGTTTAACAGTCATTCTTGTATTTAGTTGTGCTAACTTCTAACTTCTTGAAAACCACCAGAAGATCCCCAAGGACCCAAAAAACCTTGTCAAAGACCCTCAAAGGTCCTGGAGCCCCATTATTCAGAACTTTGTGCTGATGAAATGCCACATCCCTGTCAAACACTGCAGTGGTGTAAATGGTAATTGGAACCAACAGCTGGGAATAATCAGCACACTGTGTTATGGGGCGCTCACTGATGATGTCAATGACTTCTTGGGATAGAAACATCGGTGATTACAAGACTAGAAGTCATTACCACTGTAGCCCAGAACAGTGGTTCCCATACACGGGGAACTGGGAATTCTAGGACTCCGTGAGAGGATTCCACAGGTTCCCCAGCTAAATCAGGATTAGTTTAATGTCACAGTTATTTCCATCGAGAAAGGTTAACACAGTGAGGAGGATGTGCTAGAATAGATGCTCTAATCAGAGGTTTCACTAGCTTTACAGGGAAGTTCACAAATCTTTCATCAAATGGTGGTTCAAAGTAAATTTACATTTCAGTGTCAGTTCCTCAGGGTATATACTACATGTAGAATGAAGTTAAAATAAGAGGAACTGGAGTGAGTACATAACTATTGTTACAGTGAACTACTGCAAATGGGACAAAAAGCTAGCTATTAAACATGTATTTTTTACCACGAAGACACCATTTTGTGTTTTATAACTGGTTTATTTTTAGCTTTACCCAAATAACAGAATAGTTTTGATTGGTAAAGAGAAAAAAAAGAAACAAACCTTGGGATGATTTTATAAAACAGATGAACAGAAGGGGCAAAAAAATCAAGATGAGGAGCAGAAAGGCACATGCACAATGAAATGCAAGAAAAAGCAAGCGAGAAAAACCAATCAAAATGGCCTTAATGCAGTTACATGATCATCTGTGATACTGTGTGCATGTACTTGTATGTAGCCACACTAGGTGGTTTCTTCTGTTTAACCTGTATTTTATCATTGTTCATTTCAGAACTATCATGAATTGCAACCTGAGGGTGATCCAGGCTCGAGCATTCGCTCAGAACCCACACCTACGCTACATGTGAGTAAATATTCTATCTCTGACAACCATGTTTCCCGTGCCTTCAAAAGATTTATTATGATCAGTAATGCCTGACAGCTTGTAGTATATGGCTGTAGATGAGTTAGTGTTGAGCAGAAGATGATGCATTTGATAGAGACTGGCTTCAAGAAAATTGTGGCACTGCCATTACTGTCGCAACAGCCGCACGTCTTATATGAGACATCCATTATTTGCCTTGGATAATTGGATTCCTATCTGCCCCGGTTCTTTGTGCTTTGGTAAAGCGACATGCAGAAGACGCAGTTCCATTTAGTCTGCACTCGCCAAATGGTCAATTTGTCCAGGAGGCCGGGCATCAGAGAGCTGGGCAAAGAGCAAAGTAATTTCTTTAACAAAGACTGATGTGTCACCATATGACAGCCTGTTATTCCCCAATTTTCCAGGAGTAAACACGGTGAGAAACTCAGTCACAGTCTTTTACTTGAACACACTGAAATTTGCAATTTCCAGTTGTCGACTGAGAAGCAGTTTGGTGTCTCTTTTCGTCTGAGGATGACTGCTGTTAAGCTTACATGTGTGCACCTTACTGCATCTCTGCATGTGTGTGTGGGAGAGAATGAGAACTGGCAAACAATACTCAGTCATAATTAGGATATTATAGCACTGAGAACTAAATCTTGTCTTGTTAGTGAGAAGTCGACGGGCTGATTTTGGGCGTCTGTGTGGCCACACTTTGTTGTGGATGCGTGTGGAAGTCTGTTCAAAAAGTTGGTTTTGCCTGTCTGTCTCTTTAGGTGATTGGGATAGCTAATCGAGCTCACCAACACTTAATGAAAGTTATTTAAATCCTGTTTTCAGTTTAATTTTCTCTCCAGAAGATGGATTTTCTAACACAAGCCTGAAAACAGACGATTGTAATTTTCCTCTTTCTCCTTCCCCTTTACTAAACACAATTTCTGTGCACTGGTAGGAGACTTAAATCGAAAGGTGTAAAATTCATGAGAAAGAATCAGAAGAGTGATGATACCCTTTTTGTCTTTTGTTCTCACCTGTGGTGTAATGGTAAATTAGAGTGTGAAGTTCAAAGCCCTAGTTAGTGATTAGTAGTGCAAGAAATAACAGCCAAAATTAAAATCTTGTTTTAAAGATTGTCATTTGAAGGTCCCCTGTATAAGTGCAACCAGGTTGGTACAAATAGAAAAGGTACATCAAATGAGTTTCAGTGGATTCAGCCAGAGAGAGACTGACAGCCTGTGACTGACTTCTTCTGTGGTCTCGTTAATGCAGGTGGGCAGTTGCTAGGTGACACAGAGGATGATGGTGTCAGAGAAGATTAATTATTATGCCTAAGCTTAGCCTCAGAAGGCCGACCTCATTGATGTCTGTGTCAGACAGGTCTGCTCAAAATACGGCCCATCAGACGCTCAACTGGTTGCTCCTTTGTGAGAAGAACTGAGGCCGTTCTCTTCCTCACATGTTCAGGCTAAAACGGACACTGTAAAGAAATCACTCATCCCATGTAATTAACACTAAGTCCAGTTACTCTTTTCAATTAAAGCTACAGTATGTAACATTTTTTGAATACTAGATATTCAAAAAAAATATGAATATGATATTCACTCCCAGTTTTGGAGCATTTTTTGTCATTTCATAACAACAACTACCTAAGTGCAGGACAAAGCATGTAGGGAGAGGGAGGGCTGGGTGGAGTGGATTGATTCTGATTCTTCATGCTAGCACTAAATACATGTATCACACGCGGTTTTGTAACTTATGGATTGTTAAGCTACATATCTTCACTTGGCAATTGAGCATTTGCAGAGCCCCTGGATATGTGGTAAAAATGAAAATCTGTACAAAGCGTTTGGAGTTTTTATTTGTCTTCTAAAATAAAAATATTGTCAGACTAATGTTAGCAACTGTTTCCTGCTCTACTGGATTTGAGGACGTTCACTCCAGCCAAACTTATTATGCGAGATTTTGTCACTTTTGCCTAACGGCTGTTAGTCCTTATCCTTTAAGATGTTTCTGTTGCAACACTGACAAACTGTTTGAAAAGCATAAATCTAACCTCTAGCTTGTCCAAGTACGAACGCTGTGCAGCTAAAGAAGGTCAGCCTCTAAAAGTCAGCCTCTGTCTGCTTACGTTAGTTGGCAAGCAACAATTTCAGCCAGCAGTGTAATACACATCGCAGCAGTAACTGTCAGCTAAACTAATGTCCAAACAAACAAGCAAGATATTCAGACTGAAACATCTGTGTGGATCATTAGATTTGAACTCGTCTATATTTAATAATGTTTTTTGTAACTTTGTTTATTTTCCCACTGGCGCTTGTCAGAGCATCAGTGTTGTCATTATAAAGTGACCTCTATGGTCTCACTGTATTTTATTTGAGTCCAAAATAAACCTAATTAAAGTATAACATATCCTGAGAGACTACTCACCAACTACAGGATGTTGGTGAATAAAGGAGGTCCAGAGATTTAATGAATGCACCAGACAATATGTTCAGTGTTCCTATGTCCTGCTGATGTGTCCTTGAGCAAGACACATCTTTATTTGCAAACAGGAAATCAGTCAGCGTTATAGCATTTGCATTTTAAACACCTACATAGCTGCTGCTGAGACAATTAGTGTTACAGTAAAAGAAGCCACATTTCCATGACTACAGCACAGCAGCCAGTGGTCAAAGATCAAGTTCACTGCATCCAGACAGCAAACTAGACATGACACAGAAATCATCATGGATGGTAGAGATGCGCTTAAGCAGGAAATAAGTTTGTAAGGAGAGGACACTTCATCTGTAAAGTATTATCCACACTTCACGTAGCGTTAACATAACAGCGTTTTCCATCTATATGCTAAAGCCACAAAATTCTCTTTTCCTTGACCACCTCTGTGCACTCTCACAGGGTAAATGGAAAAAGACTCTTGAATTACTTCTCTGGAGTCATGAATAATCCCACTGACCCCATGTTTACCACTGCACAATGCTGTTATGTTTTTACAGTATATAGGCTAGTAAAGGTTTTCAATAGCATCAAGGCCAAATAATTTTTAAATACAATCAGTGGTCCACCCATCCATCCATGATCTTTACTGCTTATTTTGTCAAAGATTGCAGGGTGACTGATGCCGATCCCAGCTGTCATTGAGTGAGAGGTGCGGTACAACCTGGACAGGTTGTCAGTCTATCTGCCTGACTCAAATATTTATAGAGACATATGGATACCTGAAGGAATAGGAAAAAGACTCTCAGCTAGCCCAGCTCTGTGCAAAGGTAAAAAGATTCTCCTATCACTTGAGGCCATTTTCTGATACACCTAAGTCCAGAAACTAAATTTCCTAATTTGTTTAAGCAGAAAAGCAAATGAACAACAGATATTTTTAATTCAATGACATATGGTATTTTGTTGACAAGTGGCCGTAGTTTGAGCGGGATGACATCCTCTAAGTTGGTATGCTCCATTCCTGCCAGGTGGCATTACTTCACTTACATAAAGAGCAAAGACATAACAAAGTGGACTTAATAAGTAAAACCTTTGAAAATATTAAAACTTTTTGTTCCTAAGTTAATATTCAAGTCACATACAGGCATATAACCGTTCTGCAAAGGTTATGAGTTTACTGCGTGGGCTGTCAGAGAAGAGAACTCATTGCTGTTGCAACATAATTTTGCCTCTATGGAGTCAGAAAAATATGTTTGCTACCTTAACATATCATTTTAAATTATTAGCCCAAGTTTGCAACTAAGTTATTTCAATAAAATTAATGAGGAAACTTTTCTCTAGTGAAGCAATTTGCTGTAAGAATGTCTCTGTAGGATTTCTGTCTTTAAAAACATCACTCATCAAGTAAACACACATTACAGTGTTTGTCTCAGTGGCACTCGTGACTCAGCCACAAACCCCATCTCACCAGGTTTTGTGGCTGAAAGTGAAAGTGAATGAAATAGCCTCGGACCTCTGAAGTACCATAAGGGGACATTAAAGGAACAATCAGTAATATTTTGCAATGTTGTTGCAGAGGATGACCATGCTCAGTGTGAGTATCTCCACAGTTGCATCACTGGCTGCTGCGATAACAAGACCTGTAAACAAGCAGTCTTGTCTGTACTCCATATTTCATTTCATGTCCAGACATCTGCTCCCTGGACTCTGGTGAATGTGTGTCACCGAACTTGATGGTTTCCTTACTGGTTAGTGACATAAGGGTGGAGGAGGAGACAAGTTTGCCACTGGTGCTGTACGTTTTTTTTTCCTTTACACTAAATACTGTATCACTGATTGTTGAAGCATAGGGAAATGTATTTTTACAAAATGTATAAAGAAAAGTGCATTTGTACAGAATTCAAAGAATTATTTCAATTAGACTACAACATTACCTTCAGATTAAGTTACTGGATTGTCTTGATAGATACACTGGTTGAGCCCATATTACATCATTTTTCCTGTGGCTATGATCATGTGAAGGATTTAAACGAGCATAATCAAGTAATTTTAGTGTATCTGAGTAGCTGAAAATCTCACATAAAATAAATAAATAAATTTAAAATAAATAATATTCTTGATAATGCACACTATAAAATTACTGTTCACTTCAGCTCCAAATATTATACAAAGGTGAAACCATTCCAGACTCATTAAATTAATTGGTAACTGAGGAGCCGAGTATCCCTTACACCATTTTCTTTTACAAGCAGTACATTTAAAAGTCTCCTTATGGATTTGATTTGTTGTTGTTCCTGCAGATGTTGTTTCAGAGCCTGAAGCAAATTGTCATCGTGTCAGTGGAATGGACCCTTTCAGGAGTTTTTTGTTACTTACTGAATGTGATACTGGAGATACAAAGGACAGACCTTGTGAAATGTCTTTATATAACAGCAGTTGTATGAAAGATTTAATTTCTTTAAGAAAGTTCTTTACTAAGATCCCCCCCACACACACACACACACGCATGCACCTGGTGCCACTGAAGGTTTAATCTACACCCCTTTTATCCTGCATTGCCACCATGGCAATAACTAAACTGAAAGACATGATCGTGAGTGCTGCTGTTACGGAGATTTATTTTACATGAATTAATTGTGTTATTTCAGCCTGCTCCATTTCAGTCTCTCCCACGCTCTCACAGTTACAAGCTTCTCAGAATGGGTGATATGACTTTGCTTTGCTTGGTCAGGCAGGCAGAGGAGGAAAAGCAGGACAGTGCACCAGCAGGTTAAAATGCATCACTTTCACCAAGGCTGTGCATGTGGACATGCAGCCACAAATATTTTTTCCTCTTAAACCTCTAGTGTACTTGACCTTTGACTCTTTACATAACCTGACCTGCTTCACAGGGACTTGTGACCTACGTGCAACTTGGTCCTTGAAGGAATATTGTATAAAAGGCAGCTAGGATATAAAGCTAGACTATAAGAATGATAAACCAAAGAAGGATTCTTCTCTCGTAAAAGTGAAATATGAAATACTTGTCTACAAGTCACATAGTCACACCATCTCTTTTCAGGCTCTTGAAGCAGTCAGGATAAATTTAAAACTCATTGCATTATTACGGCCCTCAAATGCAGAATCCCGACAAAAAAAGTCTTGGACGGCAGTGGCTCAGTAGGTGAAGCAGGGCATCCATCGACTCTAGGGTCAGCGGTTCATGGACTGAGTCCTCTTGGCCATATGTCGAGGTGTCCCACGAAGGGCATCCGGCATGAAACCTATGTCAAATAAATTTGTGGACCATGATCCTCTGTGGTGACCCAATGAGATAAGCTGAAAGAGCAAACGACCCTGATAAAGTCTTATATATTCTAGCCAAAGTGGTTGTACGACATTTTGGAAAATGCATTTAATATCAGGTTTGAAAGAAGGGGGAAAATAATTTACCTCTCAATTTATATTTGTTTGTTTCTCTCTTCGACATGAGTCATGAGGTGATTTGTACTCGGATTAACGACTGAAGACAGCACTGACCACTAGCTTAGTGAGGACCTTTCAGTATCATTCCAACAATCACTTCCTTTTCTGCTGCTTCCTTTGATCCCTCTATGTGTTTGGGTGTGACTCCCCTGTTTTTGTCTGCTACTTTGACATTCATCTCACGCACATTTATCCTCCCCACAAAGCACCAGGTGGAAATTAAGTCTGAACAAAGGCATTAGGCTTTCATCTAATTTCTGACACCATTGTGTCCGGTTTTCTATTTGATGCCACTGGTCGGACAGGCGTCGTGTGCCGTGCTTGTCCCTGCCTGTGTCAAATTAAAGGTCAGTGTCTGGATGGTGAGGCAACTCTTCTCTTTCTATTCCAGTGCAGCAAGGGGAGAAGCCCAATAAATCTGGAGGGAACGTTGTCATCTGGGAGTCGGAAAGGTCACTCCCCACAGGGAGAGGGAAGTGGAGAAACTCTCTCTCATTAAATCTTCCCGACTACGTGTTTTTTTTTTCTTTCTTTTTTTTTCATTCCTAAATGTCACTTTCATACTTGGGTCAGCCGGCCAGCTAGCCTGAAAGCACCTTTAATTAGAAGTCTGGCGATTCTCTGTTTACCTTGTTGAGGCTTTTAAAATCTCTGCTTTTTCTTCCGCATTTCTTGCACCTGCAGTCTCGATAATGTCCCGTCTGGCACATTCATGGGTATTTTAAAATAAAATGGTGAAAATGAATGCTGAACCCTGATATATTGTCTGCGTTAGGCATCTTACATTCTTGCTTGAGGCACTTAGCTGAAACTCACAGAAACCCGGTGGGGTTCAGGATTAGGGCTACAGGTCATCCTAACCAAACATAGTGCTGCCGTGAATCAACAGCTGTTCTAATGAGATGAGTTGAAATAGATTGGATCATTTACTCATAAGAAGTCAATGTTTGAAACGTTTTGTAACACCATAACTTTTTGCTGCAAATACAAAATCAAGGTGGCAAGAGGTCAGTAGTTGGTAAAGTGGACTGAAAAGAGAGCTGCCACTTTGAGACCAAGACATACTGGTTAAATTAGTGAAGAAGTAATGAGACAGATTTTCACTTAACCTACGCAAGTGCTTCATCAGAGATGCTCTGATGTACTGTGAAGCTCTTAGGGTGAGTGCAAGTATCAGTATGAATATGAAGCAGGGCACTGTTGAGTGAGAGCATCCATATGACATCTTTAACAAGTAATAGGCATACATACTTTCAACATAATTAGAATTCCTGAAATCATAATCAGTTAGTATTATCAGTCAGTATTATCAATCATCAATGACAAAAAGTAAATGTTAGGGCACAGAGGAAGCTGAAGAATGTCATAATAAAAACATGTAACTATGAGCACTACTGCACTGTTTAATCATATCTTGAGCTTGGTCCTGAAAAAGGAATAATTTTACAGTAGCTAAGCCATGGGTGGACTTGTTGATGAGAGGAGCATTGCTTGCATTGTAGGAGGTGTGGGGGACATCACAGCTATGGTTGGAAAAAAGAGAGAAAAAGAAATTAAACAGCACAAGAACACAAGAAAAAGGGAAATTCATTGAAGATAATAAAAAGAATTTGGTATTGAGATGTGAAAGATAATAGTAAGGCAGGGTCAATGAAAAACTAAAAGGAATTAACAGACATGCACATATGGCAGTAAAGAGGCAGAGGCCTAAGAAACTATTGAGAAAAGAAGTCTATTTAACAAGGGACAAATGCATTTAGTGGGAAAACTGGAAAATATACTGTAGCTTTAGATGGAAGAAAGAGGGACAGACATTCTCAACACATTTTCTATCTACAAAGCAGTAAAGACCGAAGAGAGAGTTCAAATTAAAGCAGAACAAGTTCGAGAACAGACATAAATGCAATGCAGAAAATGGCAGCAACATTGAGAAAACTGACTGGATAGATGGGTACAACACAGAAAATACAAGATGGGAGAAGAGGAAGAGGATAGGGAAAAGGCGAGGAGATAGAGAGATCGAGCAGTCCGTGTAGGGAGAGAAAGGAAAAAGACAGATTGGAACAAACTGTCCATGTATCCACTCAGTAAAGCAGGGCTAATGGGATAACAATATATAGATGTACATATCAATACTTCAATATGTACATATATATACTCATGTCTACCTCCCTCTGAAAAAAAGACTAGCCCCAGATAATCTTGACTTAGCATCTAACCTTTTCAATAGCTCAAAATGCTTCTAGCCTTTTCACAAGAGGAAAATATTTCCACTGGTGTGTTTGGATTCCTGAAAATTACAGCAATACAGAATACACTAAAACAGCTATTTGACTGTTTTCAGAGCTGTAATAGTAAATCCAGTATTTTGTGCTACTTTAAGTGTGTTGCCTCTGTGGGAGTCATCTCATGACTTTTGATCCTTTAAGAAACGCAGGCTGTTTATTTCTTCCGATTCTGTCCTTGCTCGATTTAGCATCACTCTGGAGGAGGACTTCCTCCTACACTCAGGCTGTACCTTTTAGAGACCAGTGCATTTCATTTCCATTAAGAATATATGTATTATTACGTTGTGTGCATGTTACATATATGGGCACTGGATGCATATACTTGCACTGACATCTCTGAATCAACAGTAATTCAGCTGACATCACACGCTAACAGTTCCTGCCCACTCTGCTCTGTGTGGGCGCATTGCTGCTTTCCGAGTGTGTTAAATTGGAAGTTGGCGTTGCTGTGCAGGTAAAGGTTGCATGGACTTGATTCCCTCCCACAGGCCAGCCTGCAGCTCTGCTCTGCCAGCGCTGAAGCCATGTGACTGTGAGAGATAGCTGTTGTGGGGGAGATGGGGGGGTTAAGGGTACTTTAGGATCTCCCTCTAACATTAGATTTTATAGTAGGCCACCCCCGCCATTTTTCAAATCCTCACCACACACAATGCACCACATGAAATCACATCTCAGTGTGGGAAACGGACCATGAGAAGCATTGTTGCTGTGCCATCTACTGTGTTGCCACTGTAGGTGAACCAAACTGGTGTCTGATAATTCACATTACTTGGCTCTCCAGTTGGATTGGGAGTCGGGGGTGGCTTAGTTGGAAGTGGGGGTAATGGATTTTACCACTATGGAAAAAAGGGACTATTTCATGAAAAAAGTAGAACAACACATTAGATGCGCCAGTTAAACACAGCATATAGCAAGGCTTATTTCCCAGACGTGGAGGTTTGGGAGAGTAAACAAGCAGTTCAAATTGAATCAGCACATTCATAAATTCATACTGAGTTCAAATTTACATTCGGTCCTCATGCTCGAGTGCTTGTATGTGCGTGAGGCTAATCTCACCGTAAACACAAACACAGAGGCTTGCCACCCTGTGATACTGGTGTCATGGAGCATGGTATCTGCTGGCTGTGTGGACTGCAGGGAGAAACACTCCGCTGCTCACTGGGCGACTATCTGCCACAGTTTGACCACTGGGACACTCTGCAGTTGTGAATGGAGTGAGTCCATGCTCTAGGTCTATACTGGTTGCGTTTATCTATAGAATGAGCTCTGCGGCCAGGTGGACATTGTGCAGAGCTTAAAGGACCTGTCTACATGCTGTTGACTCACTAAAAGAAATGGCCCACTACAATCTAAAAAGCTCAAATTTTACTTTGTGTCTGCATAGACAAGTCATCATGACAGGTTTAACCTGTTGCACATTATTTATTACCATGAATGTGGACAAAGTAAGTTTTGCTTTCTTCCTGCAATAAGTACTAGGAAACTAAATGTACATTATCCCAAAAATGTTGTTTCCCATATCTGGGATACTGATCAGTATCATTAATCTTCACAGATATCTATATGTAGATTCCTAACAAACATTTTATTTACTGCAGTTTCAGTAATATTTTCTAGAAAGAACATTGTCCAGGTGATTCATACAATAACTTTTATAACCTCTATAAAATATGTTTGACTTGGTACTGTATTTATTAGTGTTGGAGTTGTATGCCTCAAGTTGCCTCAAGAGTTGCCTCAAGTACATGGCAAGATGTAGCCTTTTTTTAGCCAACTGAACTTAAAAGGAACTGATTGACTAACTAGTCAGTTGTACTGTGATGCACAAAACAGGGACACAGGCCTCACACATGCCCATCTCTGTCTAAAACACACTGGTAATAAAGTCATTAACATGATTTAAAGATTAAAAACAATGTGCTATGCAAGGTTGACATACAGTATAGTTAAATACAGTACATATACAGTATGTAAATTTCAGAGACAAAGAACTGTCACGTTTGGCTTCACCTATTTTCTTCTTCTATATGATCCTCGTGTGTGTTGTTGTAGACTAGTCCACAGTGCCCACTAGAGTACAAGAGCAGAGATCCCACAATTATGAACACTGATTGCTGCGGACAGTTTGCACTCACCCATAGAGGAGCTGCGGCCCTCCACAGGAAGCATGTCCTAGGCTTAACACTCTCAAGCTGATCATACACAGTCGGCCCAGCATGAAGTTAATGAGTAAATAAAGTCAAACATCTAGCAAGCTAAAGAAACTTTTTGGCAGTTGACTAACCAAACCCAAGGAAAAAACGTTTTCCTTGTAACCCATGACAAATGGTGCACTCCAGTGAGTTCACAATTTGCGCTGTTTGTTTTCTGGATGATCCAGATTGGACCTTATTTTTGTAGGTTTGGTTATCCTTTGTACTGGTTATGATAGTACTGTACTTCAAAGTATTCAAAGTAAAAGCCGGCTCTGGGAACACAACGATGCTAAAACATCCTAAAATGTTCAGATGAAAAGGTTGCAAGGCAGCCAAACAATAAAGCCATGTAATTCACTTAACATTGAAAGCGAGCACATACAAAATGTCACTTATAATCTCTTGTTGCACTGGAGAAAGACTGACTACTTTGATGAGTGCATAGTTACCAAAATCAGTAGCTACAATGTACAAGCTTATCAAAATCTAAGTTGCTGTGGGTTTGTATTTTTGAGTCTTTCTACCTCCTAGTGGTCCATAATCACTAGATGCATCTTTAAGGTAAAATTACCAAATGGAGGTTGCCTTTGTGTGTCCGAGTCTGTATGTTACTTTGTGTTTCTTTAGGGTCTTAATTACTTTTCTTCCTACACTCAGTCAATGTCCCAAAAATTGATGTTCGAGTGATGCATGGCTATGAAATGCCTCGGCATATTTTGCATGAACACTGTATAATGCCTTACTGACTGTTCTCTAATTTGTCAGATGGTTATTTGAGAATAAAGTGGACTTTGATACAAGATCACAGGACTGAGTTAGCGAGAGGAAAATTGCAGAAAGAAGATACGTGGTCAGAAGACAGACGGAGACGGGCTCAAATCAAGCCTGAAAACTGACAGAAAAAGAGAGAAATTGGCTGTGAAAGAAGACAGACAGAAAGAGATATTCAGAAATAGAAACTGTGAGGCACAGGCTACAGTAGATAATAATAGGGGGAGAAAAAAAGAGAAAGAAAAATTAGGCATGAAAGCACCACTAAGGGAGAAGGAGGCCTTCACCTCAAGGCCCATTCAGAGAGACAGAATGGCCAGGCTGTGCGGGCGATCTATATAGATCCATAATCACAGCACTCTAACAGAGCCTAATGCTTTATGACGGCCGTGCTGGTCTTGAGTCGGCTGTGGGTGGTTGTGGGTCGTGGCGAGCCACAGGAATAATGACTTCAGTTAATCTGCACTACAGGACAGTCAGTCTCATGGGACTCCGTGTCAACTGGCATCGCTGGATCAATAGTGTCTGTAACACTGAACTTTCTCCTGCTGCCTCCAGCTGAAACCTCCCACTGACAGTTCACTGCATCCTCACCTTGCTGCATTTGCTTTCCTGACGTCGCTTTTGATCTCTTGAGTGTTGAACAACCCAAAAAAAAAACAAAATGAGACAACATTTACTTTACCTGAGCCGACAGAGGAGCTAAAAATAGTAGCTTTCATCTTGGTGAAAGATTGGTTTTAGGTGGTGTTCAGGAGCTTGTCTGCGGTCGTCCGTCCTCCTAGCCAAGATGATGGAGTGCTTTCAAGTTGTGGTGCAGGGGTCGAACATGCAGTATCATCATGCTGCACTCTCACAGCGTTGGCTCGCTATGTGTCTGTCAGAGCCTGAGGAGCGGCAGCAGCTCTACTCTGAGGCAGCCAAATCCCACAGGCCAGACAAGGTTCTCTGATTCCTGAGGCAGCACTCCCCTCCACTCACTTCCACCCTCTTCCATCCTCCCACATCACTCGCCCCTCACTCTGCAACTGACAGACAGTTGTCTGGCCGAGGCTTGACATTCGGTGTACACAGCACCGAACCCTCCTACACAGGCACTGTCAATCAAACGACACTGGAGAGGAACCCTCAGATGTATCTGGACAAGAGGATGATGATTTCAGCCGTGCAGATTGCATGGAGGGGAGGATCAGGGCATTGCTCCCTAGCCATGTGGCTCTGCCACCTGTCCTCTGGATGGAGCCTACGGCCTCTCATACACTGATGCTGTGTGGTGCTGTGAGACTGTGGCTGTGGTCTGATTTCCCTGTGACAGAGACAGATAGAGGAGACTGACTTTGATAATGTGAAATAGGAAATGGGGTTTCTTCCCTTCTGTGTATCCAGAGAGGCTGATAAGATGACTGTTTGGAGCACAGGAGTTAAAGTCTGTTTCCATCGCCACAAGTCTCTGCTTGAGGATGTTCACAGAATCATAGATTTTAGCTTTAATAACACATTGTGGAAAAAAAACATTTTTTTCCCACATGCATTGGAGAATCACAACTGCATTTTAGCAATACTATTTTGGCCACAATCATCTTATTTGTAAACTGAACAATTAACAGTTTAAAGTGCAAATGACAATTTGAAAGAGTGCCAGAGCGGCGATTTTGATTATAACCCTACACAATCAACAAGTCTTTATGCGCTGTTGCACTTGATGACAACTGTTGTGACAAATTTATTCAACTGTGCTTAAATAACATTAATTTGGTAAGTTGGCAAAACAACAAGACACAAACTGTTTACTGGTTAATATGCTCTCATTTAGATATTTGAAGAAATAAGGAATCTGTATTTTTGCTGTTTATTTAGGTGATTTTAGGTGGTGGGAGCAGGAAGGTCTGCAGCTGTGAAGTGTAAATAACAGGTGTACTGAGTAGACAGAATCCCCCACTGCACTTTAAACGCATCATGTCATCATTTAAAAGCTCTGAATTTAGGCCTCAGTGAGTCAGAGCTGTGATGTGGCTCATCCTGTTGTAACGTAAAACAACTACAACACAGAGCTGTCAGCTTTATCATTACTAGTCATGTATCAGAACACTGTAAGACGTGACCTACTAGCAGTTATTATCAGCATCGTCATCATCAATATCATTATTGTTGTCAGAAACTGGAAACTGAACAGATAATTTTAAAAGATTTAAATTCACAAAACAATAATCGTCATTCTACCTAGACTGCCTACCAAATATCTTTCCTCCAAATAACAAGATGATGAATAACCTAAACGGGATGTGTGTGTGTGTGTGTGTGAACCTGAAAAGGGGAACAACCAGGCAAGTGACTAAAAGAGAGCTAATGTGTTAGGCAGGGTTAGGGGCTGTTGATCTTGATCTACAATTTCAAATTTGCTTTTATTAAAAAAACATATCAGTTGCCATCTCTAGAAACTGTGTCTGGTCTGGAGCTTGCTCCTTGTGGCAAAAAGAAAAAACAAAGCACCGCACAGTTGCTATTATAAAATAACTTTGCATATACACTACCAGTCAAAAGTTTGGACACACATAGGAATGACCATGTTTTTCATGAAAAGATACATGTCTTCAGTT
>JAUMHL010000018.1:24465360-24494544 GCA_032362345.1 Sandelia bainsii | reverse complement strand
TACAATAGTCATTTACAATATGAACAATGTCTACACATTCATTCTGATCAATGTGATGTTATGAAATCTGCTTTTCTATCACAAACATGGTCATTTCTATGTGTGTCCAAACTTTTGACTGGTAGTGTACATATCTATTTAAAAAATTATGTAAAAAAAACAATAATTGGAACACAGTGGGAAAGCATAATATGAATATTAAAAACCCAAAATATCTCAAGAGAAGATCAGAGATGTCCAGTGTTAGGCTTCCAGTAAGAGTAGTAATGTTACAACAAAGTAGAGTCTGACGAGCTACTGCAATGACGATGAGACACTACAACAGCTGCTGGTGGACTGTTACGAGCTCAGGACGTCTGGACCACCTTGTAAGCTCTTGGCCTTAGTTTTGATTTAAATTACAACCCTATCATGGATGGAAAGAAAAAGAAGAGAAACCAACAAAACAACTAACAATAACTATTGTGCAACACAAGATGCCTTGTGTCTTTAAACAAACAGCAATTATTATAGTGTTATAATTATAGTGTCTTATTTGGTAGAGCAGGTCATCGACAAACTGTACGGTTGGTGGTTTGATCCCCAGCTCCTCCTGGACACATGTTGAAGTGTCCTCCAAGTAGTAGTTTTTTGTTTTTGTTTTTTTCAAAGAAAATTATATAATGATATTTCATCCATTATCTATACCACTTGTGCTGTTAAGGGTCATGGAGGCACTGGAGGCACATATCCCACCTGTCATTGGGCAAGAGGGGGACACACCCTGGATAGGTCTCCAATCTGTCACAGGGCTGACATACTGTATAGAGACAGACAAACATTTACACTGACACACTCCTCAAGGGAACAGCATTGCAGAAAAAGATTGTGGAAAACTGACCTCAGCAGGAAGTAGTCGATGCTAGTTGTTAATCTCAGCAGAAGATGGACCTTAAGACAAAGATGGTTAGGGTTAGGCAACAAGGTCAATTGATCAGGGTTAGTGAAATCCAGTGGTGAACACAATTATATAAGACAATTACAAAAGTCTACTGTATATTCCAGAAAAGTAGACAACTTCTGCTCAAGTTTAAATGTTAAATGTCAACCATCCTGTCCACAGTCTGCCATATTTATCTGCAGACAAGTGCATCTCACATTGAGATCTACTGGCAACCACGTACCTAGGAGGATACCCATGCAGGCATGGGCAGAATGTGAAATCCCACACAGAGAGGCGACAGCCAGCTGGCTGGTTCAAACCCATGAGTTTCTAGCTGTGAGGCTACAGTGGTAACAACACCAGCTTTATAGAGATGGGTGACATCAACATTATTAGGATAGATCAACATTGTGATCAGCCTTTGCAAAAAATTGTATTGTCATGACAAAATGTGAAATCCAATCAAATGAAGTGTGCCCTCAAATTCAGCAAAGAGTGTATAGATTTTTTAAATCTAGATAGTTTTCTTCAGAGGAGCTGTTACATTTCACAGAAAAAAAAGCAGTATTTGAGCCTCATTGAGCCACAGAGATGAGACAGCACGAGCGAGTGATAATTTTCAGAGGTGCTAACTCCCTGCCTCTCTCCAAATGTCTAAAAGACTCTGAAGTGATGTTAGCAATCACAGCTTAAGACTCACTGAACCCTTTGATAATCAGTAGAGCCTTCTCTCATAAATGTCACCATGAGTCTACTGTGCTGCACACACACACGCACGGACACACTCTCTCTCACAGACACACACATATTGTGCTGTCATGATCACTGTCCACATCAGAGGGTTATCATTGCATTTCATTTACTTGTGCTTTATGTTTAAATTATTTTTTGCACCATCTGCAATGTGATATAAAAATGTTACAAAAATTGCAACAATACCATTCTTTGTGATTCAGAGGTGGTTTGATACAAGTTAAAATTTATTCATCCCTAATTAGTGCGCGCTTATTTCCTTCTTCATTTTAGCCAAGTTTCTAACAAAGCTAGCCATCATTAATATTATTGGGTACTGTTTACCTTACTATCATATTTGACCTCAGTAATGCTCTACTGTATCTATATGCATGTCTCCATTAACTGGGAGGAGTTGGGACCAGTTGGTAGTAATGTTAGTATTATTTGCTAATGTTACCTGAACTTGCTTTATTAATTTGTCTGTATATGTGAATGTGAGCATGAATGACTGTCTCTCTGGTGCCTCTCACCCGTTGTCATTAGGTATAGGCTCCAGTGCCCCCGTGAACCTAATGGCTGATGTATGGATGCAGAATTAAGATTTTGCATAAATGTAACAGAATCAGATTCTTTATGATACTGATTAATCTTAAAACACCTGATATATTGTTAATAATATATATACAGTATGTCTATATATTTAACTTGCATTTTTGTTTTGACTGTATTTCTTGTTTAGCTCACTCTTGAGGGAGGACTTGATCTCTCCCATAGACAACCTGCTCTGTCTGTGTTCAGCTTTTGATATTTGACCAAGTTTTCCAGGTGCAGAATTAGAGCAAACCATTCGCTCTGGCTGTAATTAAATCTGTTCTGCTAATGATCCAATTAAATCTGAGGAAGTTAAAGAAAGGCTATGGCACTTTAATTATGTCATGTCAGTGAAGAGTAAAACATTGGCATAGCCTTCCTTGGCTTCACAGTTGGCTTACTGGAGAGGACTTCTCTGGCCTCTGGTTTGAATGGTGTTCTTGTGTGATAATACACACCAGCTTCACAGTTCATCTGACACAGCTTGAGGCAGCTTCCCTCTGTGATCTTTTGACTAATCCTATAGATGCTCAACACATTAATCCATATTTTTTTTAACTATTATATACTAATATTTGACACCACAGAGTCTCTATTATAGTTTGTAATCCTGCACAATAGAAAATACAGAAGGGAAAAAGAACAACACAACATATAAATGAAGCAGTAGGTCACTAAACAGTGGGGGGAATACATTTGGTAGGGGTGACAGGAATTAGTTATTGTTGAATGTTCGTCTTCTCCTAATTGTCCTGTTTTCATTATTTTCTCAAGAAATTGACACGTGAAGGGAGGAACCACCAGTGTGGTCCTGACCTGCAGTTTGCAGCATCTATTAATTACATTTACCGAAAGCAAATAACAAGAAGGGTTGTAAAGGTTTTGCACACAGTGCAAATATTTGCCTCCAAGTTATTAAAAACACTTATTTTGTACTCGCTCAAACATAATTTTGTGGCATCATATGTGAGAAATGATAAACCAAAGTTTATCAAACCAAAATGTAGATTTGTAGTGAATATAGTACTGTAATGTGCTTCCATGGAGGCCAATCTGTACTTGTTGTATGTAAACATTATACCTTCGAAAAGTCAGCATGTTAACATTGTCATTGTGAGCATGTTGTCAGTGAGCAGTTAGCTTAAAGCAGCGCTGTCAGTACAGTCTCACATAGACGGCTGTAGACTATTGTTGACAGAATTTATTTTACATTGTCATTTAGTTTCAAAAGTTTACCTTTTTTTAAATGAAGGTTTAAGGTCATCAGGCTCATTTCCTCCTGTTCTCTCTGCTTCCTCTTCATCAAAAATCCCATTAGTAAGCTCATCGTCGTCAGGTTGTTGCATCTAGAGGCACAGATACAGAACTTGGCCAAGAAGCACAAAATCATTCCTAATAGGGTGTTTGGCAGAGTGCTAGCCAATGACCTAGGGGCTGCTGGGAGGCCGGGCTGTCTGAGCTGCTTCTATCAGTCCGGGATCTACATGGCCCGCGGCCCTGTGTCTCCAGTGAGGTGATGGGAACTAAGACCCTGGCAGCCCCGGCTGGGTCAAGGTGGCTTCCTGCTGTCTGAGACTCACAGGGATGCCCGGCTCGATGCCAGCCACGTCACCCCTGCCAGTTTAACGCTACCATCTGCCCCTGCTCCTCCTTCCGCTCAGCCAGCCTCGTCAAAACAAGTCAAGATGGCAGCCCCAGGTGGCTGTGCATGACAGCTACAGCAGAGGGGATGGCGGGAGATGCAGAGAGCTGCTGTGCAGTAGTGGCAATCATCCAGGCTGGTGTTTCACCATATAAACACCTCAACACCTTCTCAGCTGAGAGACGGTGATGTAGGAACCTGCTGCCTCTTCCACCAGACAGACCCTTGGTTGAGGGGGACTGGCAAGCTGCCTGCACTCTGCAACGTGGGGGACTGCTGCAGTTTGACTTTTAAGCTGCTGTCTGTCTGTTTATGTTTGATGTTATTTAAAAGGTAAAACTTCTAGTAAAACTTCAGTGGTCTCTGGTTTGTGAGAACTTACGTGAGATAATTCAAACTTATAAAATGTGTATAAATGTATTTGTTATCAAACTTTTTTTCAGTAAATTGGTTAATATTCTATATGTTGCAGTTAAATAATTGATTGCACCCTATGGGAAAAGCATACTAAACATTTACCATGTGTTAAACTTTAAGGGGTTTAGTTGGCTCCAGTTCAGTGACTTTGTAATTTGCATTCAAATTACAGTAAAAATGATTGTCTGGAGTAAGAATAGGCTAGCAGTGGTATTTAATTTGTACTGGATGTGTGGAGCATTGTGAGCCGCTGAATCAGACCAATAGAATTGGCAGAAAGAGTTAGATTATATTAGTAAGTAATTTTCTATATGAGTAATAACTTACACAAATTAAATAAGTAGTACAGACCAAAATAAGATATTTGAAACAATTGGAATGGGCTGAGTTGTGCTCCACCTATCAGCAGTTTCTAAACTGGAAATCATTGTGTCATCTTGACTGAATTAACAACACAAATTTATTGCAATCTGGTACCACATTAATTTGTGTAAAGTACAGTAGAAACTTTTTGCACAATCAACATCAACAAACAAACATCATTAACTTATTATACAACATGAAATAATATGAATGAATAGTTATGTGTATTTTTCCAAAGCTCCTAACACTTAGTCAAGTATTCATCACTTAATTTTTAAAGCAGAATTAGGTGCATTTGTGTATTTGTGCCATGGGTAAGCATATTGGTGTTTCACTATACAGTGCCATGCCAAGTCTGTTTTGGAACAGATGACATAAAATAGTCGAGAAGGGTTTTCTACACTCATCTAGAATTAAAATGTACTTGTGGGTTGTGTTATAACATTATTAACACAGCATAAAATAGCACAAAAGGTTAATATAACAATGAATTTAAATTGAACTTTATTTGGTGTGGTAGTTTGCTACTCTGTAGGATTAGTCATTGTCAGAAGATGGCAACTTCAGGTGGTTTCCCGTACTGTTAAATTTCCTCATAGATGATGTCATATTGTCTCGTCTTGTCATCTCACATCCGTCTGTCTTTCATCCTGCTTTGCCCCTGTTGTGCTCAGTAGGATTTTAAACCTGCACTGCGATTCCCTCTACTTCCCTTCTTTCTTAAACCATTTCTCATTATTCGAAACGCAGAGGAGACACCACTTGGCCAAAGCTGCACTGATGTATGATGCATGGCAAGGTGATGGTGTTATTGTTGCAGGAGTGCAGTGTGATGAAAGGATAAATGGATCCTCCAGGTTAATGGAAGGAGGCGGCCCCACGTGCAGCCCACTGAGTGGAGCCAGGTGTAACCGAGCTGGGAGGAAAATCTCTGGCTGGGCAGTAGAGCTGTTTTTCATGTTCTGAATGTCGCCGTGCTCATTTTTGCCAACGGGAGTGGGAATGATTTGGATGTCACTTGCTATGGGTATGCTTCTGAAACACGAGGTCCATCCAGCTGAATGTATCATTGTCATTCAGCTCACAGCCTCTGTGCTGTGCTTCTTCTGCAGAGAGGCTGCAGATGTTAGACATGACAACTCACCTGACAAACAGCTGCAGTTCACTTAAACCTCTTGTTAAATTAACTGTCCATATTAACACGAAAATGCCTTTTTAGTTTATAAACTGACGTGCAGCGGTGAGGAGACATTTGCTTTTAGTGTTATCTGTCATCTTTTCACTAATCATTATTGTTTTCACTGTGTGCTACTAAAATCCTTTAAATAGTTCTTATTTAAATTTCCAATGGCATCAGTCAGTCTGTGACATGACTAGCATGCAGAGTTATTCCAGCAACTTTAATCTGCTCTTATTATGCTTTTATGAGCAATTCTCAGCATTATTGTGGGAGTTGGTCATGTAATTACTTCCAATTGACTGCCTCTGGAACATTATTCATTTTGCAGTTCCTTGGTGAATTTTAGAAAATGCCTCCTGTTGGATTAATATGATTATTGCTTTTAAAAACAATTCCACAAATGCTGCCTCACTTGAAATAATTCACAGTAGCTCATTTTCAGCCAGCTGTGATATTGTTACAATGGTCTGTGTTAACAACGTGCGTGGCCTTGTGTCACTACTGCTACCTATCACTGTGTGTAAAATTAATAATTTAATTAAAACTGCAAATAGTACATGTGCCTGTGATCTTGAATCTTCAGTCACTTACTCATTTTATTATGTGAGACAACTAACTGAATCACTGATATTTCAGTTGTAATGTAAATTTTTTCAATTACAGATATTAGATGGCAAAAACATGTATATAACGGTCTATAGATAAAGTGAGTTCTAGCTAAGACTAGATATGGTTATCTCCCCTGCGAGCTTTAACTTGGTTTAGCTCTGCTGTTTTTGTCGTCTGAGACAGTTGGGGTGGCCAAATCAGATTGTTGTTGTAGCGTAAACAGAAATACAAATCTCCAGTGCATACCTTCAAATTGATGAGAAATACAGTGTAGATATTGTTAATATTGTAAATGACCGTTGTAGCTAGAAACAGCTATTTTAAAGGAATATTTACATAAACGGGCAGAGGCTGATGGTCAGTACAATAGTACTGTCTTCCAATAGTACATAATGTTTGCTAATGCAATTTAATTAATTTAAAAGGAAAACTGATCATTAGAAAACCCTTTTACAATAATGGTAGCTCATGTGAAACATGGTAATTCCTACGTGTGTCCAAACCTTTGGCTACTAATGTATATCGCAGTTATGACCCTGAGTTAGCTCGTGTTAGCTCTGTTTTGTACATACTGTTAACATATAAGACTGTTTTTGCTCAGTTATGAAAAAATACTTATCAAGTTTGCCAGTCGTTTCTTTCAGGTAGGGACGGCCTTTAACCTCAATGTTGATCTCTCCCATACATCTCTATGTTACGTGTATCCAGTAGCTGTCGAGCTGTGGGTGGCAGGCCATTGCTTTAAGATAACAACACATTATGTGAAAATGCTTAGACATTAAATCTTCATTCCCCACACCCTTACCTGCATTTCCATAAATTTGCATCACTGTTGTGTAAGTAAGTGGGACGTTGGGAAGTTGAGTGTCCTTGAGGCCAGTGTTTTTAAGCTCTCAAGGAGAAACCGCTCTTCAGATACAATTGTTATTTCTTTTTTTTAATGAAACAGAAAGGAATGGGGAAAGGCCTCATTTCATGCACCAGATTGTGAAAATACGTGTACTCACCTGACACCCCGGATCACTGTTTTCCTAGCTGCCTTGCTCTTGCATGCATACTTTCTGGTTCTGTATCACTATAGAAACAATAGAAAGTCATTTGAGCTTGGAAGAAAAACAGCTGCGTTTAAAAACATTGTGGAGCGTACTTCTGGACCTAACCCTTGATGTGATGAGTACAGCTTATTTATGTTATATCTGTCTGTTTCTGTTTCTGAAATAAATTAGTCTTTTGTCTACTAGAGCCGATTAGACAAATCGAATTACACAACTGTACTCCAGTATTTACTGCAATTTTTCTCCCGGTTTCCACAGTAACCAATACTCATACAGTATCTTAAGATGCATTGAGATGCTACGCTACTCTGCAGTTAGAAGGAAGGAAGGAAATTAATGAAGACTTCTGGCAGTATGCTATGTTGGCAGTGTGTTAGACTGACATGGCACTGGTATTACATTCTTGATAGAGGCAACTGAAAAAAGGCGTCAGTGGTTGATGCACATTAATCTTCTCATAGTGCATTAATATAATTAGAGATAAAGTTGCTGTTCATGTGTTGACATTATACATAAACCATAAAATGATGAAACTGTAAGACCTTGATATAATTTACAAAACATGACACGTTTTCACATGGTAGACTCCACTACAATTAAATGCTACATACACATTAATACAGTTAATAATGACATAACACACATGCTTATTTTCCACTGTAAACTTTGTAATTTTATGCTGAATGCTGATGTTCATCTAAGTGCTGTAATACAAATGCAAACTGCTTTTGTAATACACACATACGATGCACTCAATCCACTCCCAGACTATTCCCTATTTATGAATTTTATGGAAAAGGTGAACTTCCACGATCATTCATGCTGCAGCTTCTGACAGTAGCACTGTTCCACATCTATCAGCTATCATCTAGTAGATGATAATAGCATTGATTACAGAAACCTTCAGTGCTTTAAAGAGTTGTGTCCATTTTCTAGCACCTCCCACAGTTGTTGTCTCTTTTTTCGGTTGGGAGAAACATTATGGGAAACACAGAAACTAGGCCTGAAATGTTTTAATTAAGTCAAACAATGTTTAATCCAATCCTCGGGACAAATTGGTGCAGCAGAAAACCCAGTGTTGCACTGTGGTCTGGCTTCACGCTCCAGGATGAAGTGGATTTGAATGCAGGCTATATGAATGCCTCGATGACTTCCCTAAAGCTGGTCAGGTTCACAGCAAAGGATTTATGGAACTCTGCTTTGGGGAAGGTGCCAAAAACACGCAATCATCTTAAATTCCTTCCCCCAGACTATCATCATGTCTTTATTTTCTGGATGGAACTTACTAGAAACCAATGTTCTTTGAAGCTGCTAAACAATGTTACCCTGTAAGAATCTTGATACCTTCTCATTAATACCTCCACCCAGACACATGGGAGAGTAGTTTTTCACTATGGACGCTGATGTTTTACGATGTAGCAAACAAATACAAAAATGGAAGGTATTTACTATAATCATGCTCTGCTGAGTTGCTTGCTTGCTGAAAAAGCACTTGGAGTAACAAGGCCGGAAGAGAGGCTGAAAAGGTTCTTGCAGTCATCTGAAGAGAAATACTCCCGGGTGTCTTTATTGGTGTTTTAATCAACTCCAGCATTTTATCGATTTCAGCAAGAGGCATTTCATAAAGCAGCAGGCCAGAACAGGTTGGCAGTGTGTACCTTTAGCTGAACAAGCAGCAAACCTTTCTCCCTGGGAACCCCAAGCAATGGTTCACCATCAGAAAACTACACCAGCGTTTCTCTCCCCACCATTTAGCTCCTGGAACAAGGACATTTTTGCAATGCATTTCTTCTGCAGCTCAGTGCCTCTTTCATCTCCATAATTAACAGCCACAATCAGAATTCTGGCTAAAAGGCACTGGTCTACCTGTGGCAGTGTTGTCAGCCCAGTAACTGTTCTGTTTCTGCTTGTCTCATTAGATTAATGACAATTTTCATTACATTACTCAGTCTATATTAACATCTACATCCCTATCTGGAAAAATAATCAGAATATTGGCTTGAAGGCTTCGTTCTCCTGTGTCTTGGAATGTGACTCACATCTCCCTTGCAATCAGCAGCACAGACAGATGACTGTGAACAATATTGTCTTGCATTAATTACACTGATAAACCAAGACCTAAGTTGATATTACAGGGATATATTCCGGTTAGTAATATCTTTACAATAATAGTGCTAACCTCACCTAATGGCTCTCTGAGCTTGAGTGTAAGGTGCAGTGATCTTAATGCTGCCTCATATAAATTTTCATGTCATCTCTTTTTCATTCATGTTACTGCCCTTTTCTATCAACTAATGCAGAAATAGCGCTAAATGCCTTTTAGAGATAAAAATCAGCCAAATAATGCTGCAACTAATTTGTTGGGTGTTATTATACTGATAGCAGGATTCATTAAAAAGATACTGAAAAGGCTGGATTATGCCCTTATTAAAAGTAATCATTCCTCATCACTCACAGCTGTTGCTGGAATGAAACAGATATTATGGGCTGTTATTGATGTTATGAGTCACCATTGTTTACAGAGTAGTTATTGGGCTAAAGATAAATTCTTTTATTCTAAAATACTGAAGGATTCAGGTATCAATTTTTCCCTAGTCAAATGGGTAGTTTATCATTTTTGAAAGGAAGGACCTAATATGCAAAAATGTTTGGATACTGTTATAGCCACGGCATATGGGGTTGCTCCAGTTATTGCGGCTGCTCAATCCTCCCTGACATAAAATTCTCAAAAACTATTGTATTGGTTTGCATGTATTTTTGTACAGATTTGAATGATCCATAGAGGAAGACACCTAGATTGTGGTGATTCCGTGATGCTCTTTCCTTTTTCCTTGATTGACATCAATTACACTGATTGGTATTATAATTAAATCAATATTACTTTCATAACTGTACAGTTAATGAAGCTAAATCCAGCAGAAAATTAGCTTAACACAAAGACTTGAACTGAGAAAAATAACTAACCTGACTCTGTCTAAAGTTCTGCTTACTGGCACCTTTAAGTATATTTATTTAATCATTACATCTTGTTTTTATAATTAGTAAAAAAAACAAAGTATAAAAACAAGAATTTGCCATTTGTGATTTGTTGCCTGGTTATGTTCTAAACTATTTATTGGCTTCAAGCTGAAATTTGAGCTTGAATTTAATTTGCTTGAATTTGCTTGACAATCATGAGTCCCTCATGATTGTCAAGCAACATTGCGCCCAGAAACATGTCCCATTTTGACACAGTCATGTTAGCTTTTGGTGCTGTTTTTCAGCCTTAATGCTAAGCAAAGCTAACTGACTTCTGGTGGAAGATTTGTAGGTGTTGAAATCCGTTTTCTACATCAATCTCTGCTCTAATCATCTATGAAATAGCTATACATTCACAGTGCAGATTGGAACACTGAATTCCTGCTGTATAAATTATAATAATCTTGCCAAATTTGCCTGGTCATTATCATTTCAGTTTGTCCAATTCATAAATAAGATGGTTATGGTTAGGCAACAGAGTGGTTAGGGTTTAACCTTCCAGCCATGGTTAAAGTCAAACGCCTTGTCAGCAATCAGTGATCTCTCTCTGAAGGGAATAACAGTGAGTGGTTTGGGTTAAGGAAAGTCATTGGTAAAGGTGATACAACCCACAAACATACCAAAAAGACCAACTTCCAGAAAAAGTTCACAACTTCTGGCCAAAGTTAGAAGTTGACTATCTTGTCGGTAGTCTGTGATCTGTGCCTGCAGCCAGGCCACACACTGTCATTGTGTGAATGTTAGCATTTACCTGAGCACCAGTATACCAAAGGTACAGCTTTACAGATCCACTGACTTGCAAACTGAGGAAAAAAAAAAAAGTGCACAAGTTGAAAAAATTTCAGCTTGAGCTAATCATGCTTAACTGGGGGCTTTATGAGAGTGCACATCATGGTCATCATATCGTGTTTAATGTGAATGGACTGGAACTATTTAGTGCACTTATATGGCAGGTTAGGAGAAGTGTATTCACAGGTAGGTCCCATATGATTTACTAGCAGCTGCAAGCACTGACTCCAGGAGGGCGGGCATATAAGATAATGACATCATGTGAAAATATGAAGGTTGCACACATTTACTGTAGAGGATGCCCACTACAACCAATGTAGTAGTATAGAATGCTATAATGTACATCCAGAGCTACGTCTGACAAACAGCCGGACTCATTAGAACAGCTGAGGGATGTGTAGGATACGTTTCCCATGGGTCTTTTGATAGTAGATCCAGTTTCACGTTATTTAACCTAGTTGGATGTGGAGGCGGAATAAACAGGTTTAAAAGCAGATGAGAGGAATTCTGCTGCGGGATTAGCACAACACATGCACACATATACCACAACCAGAGGATTTCTCTGAGATTAAACAATCGACTATTTTTATCCCTCTTCCCCAGAGCCAACCTTACCTATGCTTGATGCAGATAATACTCTCGATTATAATGAAGTGACGGCTGTTTGAAGTTTCTCCTTGGCTGTTTTGATTAAATGAATTCCATACGGTACTTCCAACACAATTTATGGGACTCCCTCCCACGCTTTGTATTTTCAGTGATTGAACTGCCTATGGAGGGAAATTTAAGCACATTCATTCTAATTCTTCTATCAATAAAACTATACAAGCGTATAGTGCCTCACTGAAGCACACTCATCACTACATCCCATGTTGTATTTGATTCTGTTTCATAAATGACCTACGGTTTGTCTTCATGTTGGATTGTTGCCAGATGTCTTGATAAGTCACAGCATTAGACATAAATATTTGTACCAGGAGTTTCATACTAATAATTCTCACATTTACTAGAGTGTCACCAGAGAGAAAGCATACTTCAACAGGGTAGGAAGTAACTGAAGGTTTAGCAGCTATGATAGGTGATCATTTTCTACCTGTGGACTAACTCCCAAGATTTCTCTAGAGGCTGAGTAAAGTGGCTGATGCTGCACTCTGTGGCTTTTAGTGTAGAGACAGAACATGTATTTAATGTGTAAAAAAGGGAAACTTGATTTGTTTGCTGCAGATTATAATATGTCTAATTACAGTATGTCTCACATTTTGGCAATAATAAATCACCTCATTGATTTTAATACTTTTGGGTAGCTACGCTGCATTGTCCAATGTGCCAAAAATGTCCAATGTGCCATTGTGCCAAAATAATTGGGATTTTTTTTCTCTAAAACATAAATAAATATAGTTTTATACATATTAGAGAAAGAACAACTGAAGAGCTTTTCATCTCCTCGTGTAAAATAAGGCTTCCTATTACATTGACCTTGGTGTTTTTGTTTATTTCAATTATAATACAATTAGCAAAGATTATTTGACAACGTCTAGATATACTTGTAAAAAAATGCCACACTTAGTTTATCTCATATCAAAGATATGAACTATTAAAAAGCACAATAAATTAGTTTTGTTTTGCTGAGTTTTTAGATTAGAGAGTTAATTCTAAAATGTGATATGCACACAAAAACAGTAAATTAATCATTAAGAACATCCAATTAAAAGTCTACAAGGTCAAAAACAACAGTTGGAGCTAAATATAATTAGTATAGGCATCACAAAATAGACCAAAAGTAACATTTAAACTGTGGGAAATAATTATTAAACAACAAATCATGAAAACTTTTTAAGAGTATCAAGTCAGTGCTATAAATACAACATAGCAATATTAGCAAAAAGTTTCTTATTGATGTAAGACAGACAGTGTCAGACACATCATTTAGTCAAAGTCTTTCCTTAACTTTTATCAAGTGCTGTCAGTTAAACTGCAAGATTAGATATTTTCACGGAAGAAATAACAGGATGTTGTAGGTCGAATATTTTGGTGGATAAAGATACATTGCCTGTGTACATTTAATTTATATGTATGACATATTATCAGTATATTTGTGACTTGACATTTAAGTTAATTGTTAACATATTGTCATTATGTTAACAGAAAACACAATCCGATTGCAATTATGTTCCCTACAAAAAATTATTTATTCTAGTATTTGTGATTGCAGATTAGTTGCATAGAAAGGTAATTTTTAGGGGACTAGGTTGCTATTTTTCTATAAAAACTGACAGTTGTAATATAATGGAAGTAGTTTTAATGGAAAGTGAATGTAAAAATGTGTAAAGCTGTAAAAACAAGAAAGCTACTGACACAAATATTTAAAGCCATCTCAGCCTATTTGCATGCACTTTTGAGACAGTCCCTAACACCTTGTCAGTTTCCGGTATGCTGTTAAGACGCCCACAGTGCAGGCTTCATTATTGACTCATTACGTAAAATAACACCTGTGGATCATCAGTCAAACTTTATTCCGCACTAGACAACTAGTCGTGAAAAAATGACCTATTAATGTTCAAGTGACAAAACCGTGGTGGTTGTGCTAATTATGATGAGAACTATGGCAGAGGTCAGGCAACATTATAAAAGAACAAAGTCC
Organism: Sandelia bainsii; assembly: GCA_032362345.1. Lineage (NCBI taxonomy): Eukaryota > Metazoa > Chordata > Actinopteri > Anabantiformes > Anabantidae > Sandelia > Sandelia bainsii. Next base: position 24,480,582 of record JAUMHL010000018.1, on the reverse strand, counting down.
TCATAGGTAGGAAATGAGGGGGAGTAATGGGTCAGCAAATAATTGGCCTTCAATTACTGGACAGCTTTCACTTCTGGTTACTAACCAATAGTGTTTTATGATCAGAAACCACAATTGTTCTATAACCTTCACCGTGTGTTTATTATTGTAACCATGATGATGAAAGTAATTTAACCTTGATGAAGTGCTTATTTTAATTTTCACATTGTCACGACATAATAGGGTTTGCTATTTAGTACTCAACAGTTCATGTGTGGCACAGTTCCTGCCGCACTTACGGTGTGGAAACACGTTATGGATCATAACAGAGGGTTGGGAAAAACAGTCTATAATGTTGACAGCAAGTTTTATAGCCTACATATTCATATTCCTACTTCTTATAATTTGAACTAAATCCCCATTCAGACAGACTAAAGATTAAAAAGGGAAGTTGGGAATAAAGTATTGACTATTCTGTTCCATAATTAAAGTCATCATTTTGGACAGTATTTGAATCATCTGTCAATTACAATTACATTTTTAAAGCCAAAAGAGAAAACTAAAAGCTTCTAAGAGGAGACATCGGAGATATGAAATGTATATTGATGTTGGATATCAGACTGTATAGAACTAGAAAGTTTGTCAAAATATAGTAGGTAATTGTAGCTGTAATTATTACTGGGGTGGGGGTGAAAAAATTACCACCACACTCTCTGCATGGCATTAAAATAGCCTAACTGACCAGTACAGGGAATATTAAAATCACCCCACTTCTCCTAGACAAATAAATCCAGTTCAGATGGAGTTTAAGAATCCTCAGATATTTGAAATATTCATTTTCAGCCTGTGACGCAGGCGTTGCAGCTCTGACTGAATATGCATATCAACATACATTCAGTACTCTATTGCTGTGCGCATTCAGGCAGGATGCATCAAGTAGGTTTCAGCTGAAGAAGGGATGGATCGGTGGACCATGAGAGGCACAGTTGCATTGGGTGGGATGAAAAGCATGAAATAAGTTTGAGCATTATCAGGCAGCGACATGCAGAAGGTTGGAGTCACACAGACTCATACAGACAATATTAGCAGCTTAAATCTGTATTTTTCACTGTGGAGCTAACTTTTCATTTGTCACCTTCCAGCCAAACGGGTTGTAGTAAGTTCAGCCTTGGTAAATGAGGAACTTTTTATTTTGGAAATACCTTTAGTGATAAGCAGAAATGGCTTTGATGTTTTAGGCACTGGATCAACATAAGCACAGAAACTGCAGAATAATAGGTGGCGAAACATTTCATTTGTGTTGATGTTCACTCAGCCTTCTTGAAGAGAGGGTTTCCAGTAAAGATGATCTTTTTCTGGGTGTTTGGATGAGTAAAAACTTCAATGAGGACTTGACTGCAAGCTGACTCACTGTTATGTTGCATCAGTCTGTGACAGAGACAAGCTGAATTAATGTGTATTTTTACAAAACAGGTTTGGATCTTCTTCTTTTTTTTGCCTTTTATGTAATACTGCAATTACTCTCCTGTAATCTAAAGCAGTGTTTTCTAAATAGCTAGTTTTCTGTTTGAAACAAGAGATGGCCTAGATCAAGAACAATTGTGGTTTCTATCTTTTTTCTATCTTTTTTATGTTTAATGCAGTATTATTTTATAAGCTGCACATGGCTGCTGTACAAGAAAACCTCCTCACTCTAAAATGTCAGCTTTTTCATGACTGAAGAAAAACAACTCTTTTAAGATTGACACCCCTGATATTTTAAAATCAAATTTTTGAAAGGTGGGTTTTTGCCGCTTACAGTCATCCACATTAGTCATAACATGAAGAGCTTTTAGACATTTAGAGGAAAATAAGTCTCTCTAAGTAGCAAAATGCTGTGCAAATGAACAAAAAAAAAGAAGCAATTAGTTTGTATTGCTGCAGCAAATATTTGCAGTTTCTCCTCAGTGTGACAAATGACGACTAGATTTCACGACATCCATACTGCTGATCCGCTGCGACGCCCCGCTCAGTGTCTGTCTGGTTCTCCTCTGCGTGGTCCTGAATGTCAATCTGCAGAGCTCCCACACACTCAGACAGTAGCTACCAGTGATGCTGCACTAATTAGCCAACCCTCTCGAGTAGCCAATCCCTCCCAGTGGCATCTGTGCCAAACAGAATTATTAAAGAAGGAGGGAGGAGGAGCTGCACCTCCTCTGCAGAGGAGCAAACACCCAGGTTCAGTTTAGCATTCACTTCGTCACCCTCCGGCTAAAGAGCCAGGGCTGTCATCAATATTAACACCTAGATACATCTGTCCCCGTAACGCATAGTTTTTAGCCCAACCTAATGAAAATTTCATGTGAATCGCATAATTAGAATTCCTTATTCAAATGAGCACTGTCTTAGCAGCGGAGATGATTTGTGGCTCAGTGACTAAAAAGCTGTTGTGTGGATGCTGATGCTGTGTCTGTTTTACAGTTTAGTCAAAGTAGTGGAGGTGTGTGTGTGTCTGTGTGTGCGCACACATGTGTGTGTTAGGTGGTGGTGTAGACTCCTTTCAGTGCTGGAACCAGAGCTGCCTAGCTTATAAATGGATTCATTTTCTACACTGCTAATTTTTTAAATTTAATAATCATTGGCCCCCCTCTACACAGTGCTTGGCCTTCCTCACCTCCTGTCTTTTGGCATTCTGTCAGCTTTGATGGCTTATTTGCTGATTTGTTTATATATTTATTAATTCCCCCCCCTTCCAATTTTAGCTGACATTTCTTGTCGAGATACGAAGGATGACCTTTGGAAAGAGAGCACTTCCTGCCAGAGATGTGAAGGAGGTCTCACTCTCTGCTTCTCCACTTCTCTCACACATTTACTTTTTGTCACTTAATTAAAAGGCTCATGCGGATTAATCCTTTAATGATGTTTACAGATAGTAACTATTTTATTAGTCACATTTATAAACTAAAATTTCAGCATCTCTACAAGCATTTCATAAGGAACTGGCATATTTTTTAGTAACGACAACAATCAAAAGCAACAGTTTGACACTTTGGAAAATTTTATTTCCTGCTGAGAGTTGGATGGGAAAATTGATACCACTCCCGTATTTGTTCGATTAATTTAGCTAACTAGCTACTAGCCAGCAGCCTGTTAGCTACGCTTAGCGTAAAGACTGGAAATGGGGGAAAACAGCTTGCCTGGATTTGTACAATGGAAACAAAGTCTACCAACTAGGATCCCTAAAACCTAATAATTAACATGTGGTATCTTGTTTGTGTTGTGAGAACAAAAACTGAAGCATAAAACAAGAAGTTTTACGCATGTGCTAAACTACACTAATTGTCTGCTTGTGGTAGCTTTTCCATACTGCTATAATAGTGGTATCATATTATGTTATGTCATAAGCTGATTCCTGGAGTCTAAAATGTGCCTACAGGGGTCTGTTAGGGTTTCCAGGTTTTTTTTACTTTTTATTAACTTTCCAGAAAGTATCCCATGTGGCATCTGTGCAATCTAAAACGTAGTGTTTTATAGTAAAATATAAAATCAACAACAACCAACAACTTCTGCTTAGGGTTTGTGATCTGATATGTGTCTGACATTTCTGCACATATATTTGGAGTTCTGTCGTCTAACATATGCATATTTGGAGGTCTTTGATTTTAACGTGTGTCTATTTTAGCGTCTATCATTTGAAGAACGTCTATTTGCAGATCTGTGGTCTAAGTGTATGTCTATTTTGGGGTGTGTAATTTGACATAAGTGTTGAGCGGCCCTGCTCCACATCACCTAATGAGCTGCTGTTTGCTCGCCCACCATCTTATTCTCTATCTTTCTCTCTCTCTCTCTCCCCCTCTCTCTTTAATGTATTCATTCAGTGTTTAATACAGTCCCTGTGGGACCACAGGTTTTCTTTGGGAGGTGAAATTTCATGCAGCATCTTTACATATTCTCACACATCCCTGGTATTCAGAGCAGCATTGTATTCACACCAGCACACATTTCAAGGTGACAATAGTGTGTATGACTGACTTCTGCGTTTCTGCAGATCTGTGTGTTTCTGTATGTGTTTGCATGTGACTATGTGAATGCATGTGTTACATCTGAGGAAATAAGAAAGTTCTGTAGCCATGCCATGCCATGGTGGCACTTCTGAATACAGGAATAACTGAAAGATCTTCAATAAAAACCTACTATGTGTGTCATAATAAAATTACTGTGATTGGCAATATGTGAAATATTATATTGTATATATTTAATAATTTGATTTATCCTGTTCAATTCATTCATTCAACAATTTCAATTACTGTATTTTGATGCTTTTTCTAATGTCCTAATTATCCTCTAAAATTCCGTCTTTTTTGCAGTGCATATGCATGCTACATCATACCTGTGTCATTTCAATGAGTGTGGCTAGTTGAATGACTCCTCGCTGCCCTTATAGACATTGTGAGGTGTGATATCAGGTGTTGTGTTCAAAGTGATAATAACGTGAGAAGTGAGTGAGTCATTACGCAAATGTTCACATCACAGACAGCAGCAGATCAGATAGAATGTTCCTCCTTCATTTTTCTCCGATGATATCATGCACTACATTGACGCTGCTTTGACTGATAACAGAATTTGATAGTGTACTTTGTGACAAATTGTTGTGTTAATGCTTTCACAGAGATGTTGTATTTCTTAATAAGTGTATAGACTGATGCCTCATGTTCATATTTTAACTGATTCAAGGCTCTGGTCAAATCACTTGCAAGTCTCTGGCTGTTTGCTATTGAATTTAGTGGCTTCCTGAGCCGCAGGGGTTCCCTAAGTCAATTGAATTATTTGACTTGAAAGCGGTCAACTTTCTTTTATTGAGTTAGTTGAGCCCTAGAGCTACACTCAACCAGGCCTGTTTCCCTTTCTTTGTCAATATGACTTTGCCTTATTTTCAGCCATTAATTCAGGCCTGTGTTTCCCATTTGCTCCCTTTTTATCTGATTTGATTAAAAATTGCTTTAGCTTATCTTGCTTGCAAAAGTACATCAAAATACTGCAAAGTGATGTGTGGTTGAGACATGGAAACCTATAATTATGTTTCTGAAACCAAAGGACTAAAAGTGAGAAAACAGTACAAAAACAGAACAGACATGTCATTAAGCAAGAGGCATAAAATTATTTAAATACAATAATTTAATTCAACTTTCTCTTTGTGTTTTTTTTTTCTCTGCAGAAACTTGTCAAAGAATCCTCTCACCACTCTGTCGTGGCAGCTCTTCCAGCACCTCCAAATCTCAGAGCTGTAAGTCTTCTTCCCTTGTTCTGATCTCTCTCATTGGCTTTTGTTTGTATTTTATTAGAGCAATTTATCATCGCTCCCTGCACACTCGGCCTCAGTACAAACTGTTTTCACTGCATGCCATTATTAATATAATTCCTGTCTTTGTTGTACAAAAGCTCTAATTTGTCTCTGCGCATGTAAAAGACCGAACCTATAGGCGGTATAGTGGTACTATGATCTTATAAGTCATTTGTTGACTTAATTGACGCACACAGAGGAAGTGTAATGCCCTGGTAGGAGGAGAGAGTCTGACCTCATTTTGCTGTTTGTTATGAATATTTTAGTGATCATTGTGTTTATGAAATGAGTTTGCTCTTTCACCACCGGGAAGAACATTGCAATGTCGACCCGGTTGTAATTTGCACATCATTACATCTGTCAGCGCTGTCCATCATTTGGACCTTTTGCTGTGCTCTGAACACTGGCACTGCTTCCTGCGCCTCCTGCCTTATAAAGCTGAGGTAAAACCTGATGTGAAACAAGACTATTTCAAGCAGGCCTCCTTATTGTGCTATTTTCAGAGGTAGAAGCAGGGCAGGTCCTATGAGAGCACAGCACAATGCTGATCTGGGGTAGTCCTGCCACTGTTCACTAACGGCAGCAGAGTGCAGGGAAAGGAAGCCCTGCTTACATTCACACTATAGTTTTGCATTTTGGGCTTTGAGCTTACGTTGTCATCCAGAGCGAGACTTATCCCTCGCACTCCCAGGACCCACCAATATTACAGAGCGCTCATTCTTATCCGTCCTGTGTGGGAACTAATTCACACCAGACCCCATACCAGTGCTACACAAGTGTTGTCTCACTATGGTCCCTTATCACAGGCAGATGGGTCTGTGAATCCCTCATTGTGCCTGTTATTGGGCTGCGAATTTCATTCTTCACTGGATTGTAGAAGTTCTGTACTTTTGTTGTTTTACCAGCTGTCCAACTGGGCTTTTGTGTAAGCTAGTCTGGCATTTATCCTCTCTTATTGCTGCTGCTGCTGCTGCAGCTTTGTCTTTTGTCCTTAAATCTATACTTTCATAGGTATAATATATACTAGCATGTATATAACTACCAGAATATACCCACAGGCTTGGAAAAGGTGTTTCCTTAATTATCTTTGTTCTAAGAGTAATCTGCAAACAGTAGAACAGTTTGATTATTTTACATGAAGCATTTTTGTCTTTGTATTTTTCTTTCTGAGCTCTTCTCACTGCTTTGAAGTGGGTGATGATCACTTAGTAAAAGGTATCAGTGCATACTTCAAGGTTTAGCAGCCTTTTAATTTAAACTTTTTTTTTTTGTTAAGATTTAAAGTCAAGATTTCAGTGGCTTTAAGTAAAAGCACAATCAAGGAATGGTGGTCGAGCAAGTTTGGGATCGGAAGGTCACATGTTCACTGCCTGAACTAGCAGGACTAAATCTTATCGGGACAAGTGGAAAAGGAGTGCTTGCTCCTCGCTCATTAACACCTCTGTGTTACCAACAAGTTCTCCAGCCTAAACAACTATATACGTTGTTTGCCCCTTTAACCCTTTCATACTGTACATCCAGCACTTTGTACATCCAGGATTTGTTGAAATATCAACAGTTAAATTATCTTAAACTTCTACACAGACTACATCAAAAGCAATAAACTAAAATAACTACTATATCACAGATACTGTTTTCCTCCCAGATCAACATTACAGCTCACAGAGCACGATTTGCTCTGATCTCTTATTTGCAATCCTATTTCCACTTAAGCAACCATTTTAGATGTGTACAAATGGTGTCTTTGTTGTTCTACATAAAAAGCAGGGCCAGGGTGATGCCTGTGTAGTGCATGCTGATGAGGAGTGAGGGTTTATGTCTATTCCATTTGGTGTGTTTGGTTAAGAGGTGTCAGTTGGAGTGGCGTGGCGGCACAGACGTGGGCCGAGGCGTTATGCAAGAAGGAAGCCATGTGGAATCAGGCCTCACTAATAGGAAATGAGTCACTCTATCATGGGCAAAGTCTGCGACGTGGCCCTGACATCATTACTCTCTTTATTGTGTCTGCGTGTTCACCGAAACCACATTAGCTTAGTAAGTGCCAATCATTCAATCATGCCGAATGAAGACTGCTCACCGGGTGACTATTGCCTTTAATTATTAGAATAGTACACAATACCATATCAGTAATAAGTGGCCACCCGTGCTGCTGAGCCACACTGATATTATGTAAATACAGGAAAATCAAACCAGCTGAAATAATTTCCGTTTTATGTGATGAAAGGAGAGCGTGGCCCTTTGCCACGATGCTGTCACTACACCGGGTTATCTTATTCACTCTAGGCCCTGTTATTGTAATTGTGCTTCTCTTTTTAACAACAAAAGCGTGACGTTTCAAAGCAGCAGCTCGTCGGTGACAGTGACCTGAAATGAGTGGAAAATGTACTCATCGCAGCCTAGAATTACACTGTTGGTCGTTCAGAAGCATTACAATGGCAATGTTTTTACTGATTAATCCACTGTATATTTTATTAAGGTCTATTGTTTTATTCCACCAGAGAGGTGGAGTCTCAAGAGTCTCTCAAATTGCTTTTAAAAGTTTTTGTGAAGGGGGAAGTGGTGTACCCACTGAGGCACAATTACAATTAAGAATGGGATCACTGGTACAACTTTAAATTGCTGACTAAAAAGGTAAAGAAAAAAGTATTTATGCCCTGCAGAAATTTCATCGAAATACGAATTTAGCTACTTTAACACAGCACGGTACTCGAACAATATGGAAGCCAATCATTACCATAATAATTTGAATTAAATCATCAACCGATTAACAGATTTGAAAAAGGGGTTCACAACTGAATGACTAGTGCTGAAATTTGAATAGTACCAAATTTACTGTGCTGAAATATTTGATGTTGCAAATCAATGTTCTGAGTTTATATGGCCTGACTTTGTGAAATTCTCAATAATGTCACATAATCTTGCACTTTATTCACTAACTGCAATCCAACAAGGATACAACAATAAACCTGTATGATAAGGCAATAGTTAAAAGTGAAGATGCAACAGTAGTTCCTATCAGTTAATGTACAGTATATCAAGAGTGTTTTTCCCTTATCAGGCACTCCTTATCAAGCCTAGTAAAGTGTAACAGCAAAATAGTTGCTTGGTTTTGCAGGCTGGTTGCACAGATATTTCACACTCCCTGCAATATCTTAATATCAGTAACAATGACAATACTATCAGAGAAATCTCAATAATCTCAAGTCTTTTGTGGCACCTGTGAAAAGACCCCAACATCACATTGAAGCTTTACAATAGACGTCTGCTGTGTACTGCCTCTGGATGAGTCAGATAATCGGCTCTGCCTCTTTGTCTCTGTGCCCCGTGGCCAAAAGCCCCAAGCTACCGCAGTGTAGTGCACAGCCCAGCTATCACAAGCCTGAGCTGAGACAGGCAGCGGGGTGAAAGGGGCGGCTAAATGCTAAATCTGCAAACTGTGGCTTCCAGGGTGATATTATTGGAGAGGATCTGAAGCGGACTTAGAGGCAGTCACCAATACTACCGTCTTCGAGGAAGCCCATTCTGTCTGGTCCCAAAAAGAGGAAAACACCCTCCTTCTATAGCAACTAAAGCGATCTGCCTTAGGCAATGTGCATCCCGAATCCCCTTATTCTGTTAGCGCTTCTTTAATCCCATCTCTCCGGGAAGCAGGGGCAGACGCAAAGTCAAACATTTACGCCTCTCGTTGCAAAATTGATTTTTTCTATGAATATGGATGAAATATGAATAGATCAAACCTTTAATCTTCTGATATAACTGCCAGTGTATTAGGATGAATTAAACATTACATTTCCAAGGGCTCTATGACAGGTAAATTACTAAATTTGAACCTTCATTTTATTAGAGACCAGTAGCACTTAAGGCAAACTATTACTGAAATACACGTTATTTACACTGAATGTTTCAAAACACCAAAGAGTGACTCGCAAAGGGAAAAGGAAAGTATTAAAATGTTAAATGTGGTAGAAAAAGCTCGATGAGGGATGGTGGTCTACACATTAAATAGGTCACCAGCTTAAAACCCTCTCTGTAAATCAATAGTACATATGTGGGGAAAATGAGGACGAAAGCTTTGCTTATTTACACTGATTTTGTGAAAGCAGTCACAAGTACAAATGGTAATACAAGGTCTTTGCCTTTAAAAAAGCATAGAAACTTACTGATGGAGAGGGAAGAGACACAGTTGGTTGGTTGCTTCACCTCAGAAAAAGTCCTTGGAGATGTTACAGTCCCAACAAGAATTTGCAGTTACAACTTACTTAGTGTTGTGGTTGCATGAAGGAACAATTCCCCATAGTAATCTCTTTCAGTTGACAGAAATGATTCGATTATTCAGAGGGAATTGTTTTTTGTAATAATTGTGCAAGGATTTAGATATTTTGATATTCACAACACATCGATGTAGCCCACAGGAGCCAGATTAATAAAAAGATAAATAAACTATTGAAGAATTTAAAGTATCATAATTTGGTGCATGCATCTAAAGTCACAAAACATCAACAAGATATTACCTAAATAGGACAAACAGGCAAAGTTAATGGACAAAAATAAATATGAAATATCTTTGTCTGTGCCTCTGCCAGGTCTAGACTGGCATCAATCTAGAGGCCTCAGTGTCAAGTTATGCTGGAGCGAGGCATTTGGCCCAGAATAAGTGTTAAAGTGAAGTTAGAAGGCTTCAGTTAAACTGGGCAGTTCCTGGGTCTAGATATAAGTAAACAGGATTTTGCTGAGTCAAACTCTTTTAAGAAATAAAAGTGAAAGTGGAGGCAGACAAAGATAAACGGTGTCCTTCTTCTGTGTGTATTAAATCTTTTGCAGATGACTGGTTAGCAGTCAATTAAATCTTCATTGATTTTTTGTTTGGGCTACTTGGGAGCAGCACAACAGGCTGAAAATACAAGACTTGCAGATGTTAGGAAACAGTTGCCTTTGTTCAAATCCAGCAGACATTCTGTAACAACTTTAATAAGTATTTTTCTTCTCCTTTTATTATTGTTGGGTCAAAAAACTCTTTGAAAAGATCTGTCTTTTTACCTGCTTGAAGTTCCACTACAGCAAGTCACTAACTAACTGCTGTGCAGCAGATCTTTAGAGCTTAATTGTTGAAAGCAGCTGTGTGACTGTGAGAGTTACTTTGTGCCATATTTGGGTGTAACCACTTATAAAGGATGTGGTTTAATAAAGTGAAATACAGTTGGCTGTTTATATTTTAGTATTTTAATTTGTTTATGCTAATTATGCATGACACAATTATGGTAAGACAAAATGGACTATTAAAATAATTGTTACAAAACAAAAATGATTTAACTAAAACCAGTCAATACAATTGAAATTCACCATGAAATGCTCTGCATATGACAGAGCAAACTGCATAAATTGGACACGTATGAATATAGCATCCCTCTAATGTGAATGCATGCATAAAGTGCCTTTTAAAACATCCATCCAATAAAAATAACCTCCAAAAGTGTCTAAAGAGTCCCTTAAAATCTGTGACACCAAAAATAAAGCTGCCTTAAGCTCCTACTCACTTTGTCCATTTTTCCTACCTGGAGCCTTCCCTGCCCTGACTCGGGTGTTCCCTCTCCTCTACATGATTGCAGTGCAGGTGGTGTTGTCGATAAGCCAAAAGTCAGGTCTGGCTCCTCAGACAAATTATTCTGTAGCAGTTTAAAAAGAAGAAAAAAAAAAGTCAGGCAGTGAGAAAGCCTGCAGGGAGGCTGACTGGCCAAGTGGCTGCGGCTTTACAGAAAAGCAATGATGGGACAAAGCGGTGATTTATTTATTCACACATGCCACTTTATTCACGACGGAAGCAGAAGATAAAGCGTGAGAGCGAAGGAGCCAGTCCAGGGATGTGGTGAAGCAATGATACACACTCTGTATTATTATAATTTAGCAGGATCAGGAGGAAATTTTCACGTAATAAAAGCTCTTACTGACAAGAAGAGTATTAAATTTCCCACTGATTTAGACAACTCAGTTTTGTCTACATTTATTCCTTCTGATTGTTTTATACTATTTTTTATTAAATGCTAATCTCCTCCTGTGCCAACTAAAGTCCTGCTGTGCAATTAAAACTGAGCATTATTTGAAGTTACTGACAGCGGTAGAGCAACAGTGCAGCTGTGATGTAGCAAGTATGCAGGAAAAATGAGAGCAATCCATGGCTACATCTGTTTATTCAGCTTGTTGCCTATGAATAGTTGTCCGACTGTCAGTCAGCTGCTTCTGGAAGCCAATGTAATGGCATGACAGCTAGATTAGCTCTTTTCCGCACTATAATAATAATGACAATACTGGCCACAGTGTTTGAGTGACAAGTGGTGTATGGGAAATGCAGTGCAGAAACACAACTGCAAAGATGTGATTAGCATCAAAGATAGGAAATGCTGAAAAATATGATTAAAAAAGGCCAATAAAATAAAATTGCTATGTCTGTCAAGTTTTCTATTGTAGCACAGTACACATGGAGACAGTAACGATACACGTTTGTTGATAAACACATCTGCAGCTTACTTTTACAGGAAATCTTGAATCTTGAAACTGAGAAGTGTTAAAAGATCTTGAATGTCTGTATGATGCTAAAGGATTGAGGCCAGCCCTGTCTCTTAGTGTAATTACAACTGGGTTACGTTTTCTATTAATGCAAGGAGAATATGTTGACAATGTAAATGACAAGTCCTAAATATATTAATACTGAGCATATCAATAAAATGTACCCAGAAAATAGATTTTTTTTTCCTGCCAAAATATCCAATGTACAACATCCAGTTTTTCATTTTTCAGTATAACATCCAGTTATTAAACTTTTTTATGGTTGGGTTTAGCCATTCACAGTACTTGGTTAAGGTTAGGGAAAGATTGTGGGCTGGCTTAATAGGGAAATATTGTACAGTTACTTTATGCTTTTTACTAACTCTAACCCTAACACAGCCAAAATGCTTTTCTTGCCTAAACCTAACCACACAATCTACCCTAACAACCACCTTGCAATTTGGTTTCCAGTAATAAATGAAGTGCTTTGTTAATTCAGAAAGTCAGTTACATCAGAACATAATCACAATATTGTATTATTGTTCTCTACAGAAATGCACTTGTTGTTGTAGTTGGGAATGTATGAGACAGTGTTGGATGAGGTGCATCCCCACCAGCTGATCCATTTAGAAGAAATTTTAAAAAATGGAGAAACTTTGTTTACATAGCCTATTTTAATGCTGCTTTCTAGTTAGATGTATCCTTTAATGGTAGCATTTTAAAACAAAGTTGTTTTTGAGAAAAAAGAAAAACAGATTTGTGGCTGGGAAAGTAGTTAATGTAATGCTGCTATGGAATATCAATTCAAGGCAGTGCTGCTTATGTATTTTAACGTAACTCACAAAGTAGTCATAGTTAATGATATAACCTTTTTCCTCAGAAATAATACCAGGCTGCTGGTCTATTCACAGATAATTAGCTGGGCATGCTAATATTTGGAGCTTGGTCACCAGCTGATCAACATACTGTTACATTCACTCACAACATTAAAGTTTTGGTCACATGTTTTTGCTTTTGAAAAGGTGACAAAAAAGATACTACCATGTAAAAATCTTAAATATGATTGGAACAGCTGACTCTTCACCACACTGGTCCAGTACAACTTCCACATTACTGCTGACACTGCACCAATTCCTCTGTCGATCTCACGCTTCATTTATCTTTCACTCCTTCATCTGGGGCAACAACACATTCCCATCCCAAAGTGGGCAATTTACTGTTTCCCAGCAGAGAACCTTGACCTCAGACTTGGAGATTCACATTCACATTCACTGTAAATTCTGGAAAAATTATTAATGTGCATTAACATTTATTTAGATGTACTATATTGTGGTAGAAGTGAGTAACAAAGTGACATGCAGAAGACCTAGGGTGACAAACAACACATCTTTCTGTGGAATTATTACAAAGCCAGGCATCTCAGGAAATGGGCCTACAACACTCAGTCACACCCAGGATCTGTGGTACTGAGGTAAAAATAAATCAAATAAAGCAATTTATTAAACACGTAGGATTTAAAAAGCTAAAATAGTTCCTGACAACAGTATAAAAAGAGGACGCAGTGTATTCAAGCTGAGATCAAAGCGTGCGAGCAACTGTGCAGTATATAGCTTATCTTTGCTTGTGATCCACGGCTCCTCAGCCAAAGCACCTGTGTGTACATTTCCCAGAAAAACAGCCTCTGGTGGTGATCATTACCTCTTCTCTGGAGTAGCAGGGTGGATCGTTAGCCAGCTTCAAGGAAACATCATCCTGTTAGCTCTCTGTATTTGGGGTCACACTGATGTTTGCTTTTGTTCATTTCTAAGCTGAGTCTGCTCTCCTCCAGACATGTATCATCTTCCAGTTGTCAGTTTGCTGCTTTTGTTCTTTTGTTGCCATAAACCTTGTTTAGCTGGTAGAACTGTGCACACATGGGCACACATTTGAAATGCAGGGCTGCAGTTTTCCTATTTAAGTGCAATATCCTGCGTTTGTCAGCTTTTTTCTGTATCTGTATGGCAGCATGTTGGCACTGATCAGCTTCACCCAGAGGAACAGTGGGAAATGTATGGAGGTAATGTATGTTCTTATTAACAATTATCATAATTACAGTATAAGGTGGGAAAGGCCGGGCCGCCCTGCTCTGGTGAGCTTTGATCCCTTGTGGTTTACCTTGCTCAGCATTAAATAAAAAACCTTTTACAGGGATTTTTTTTTCTCTGCAGCAGCCCATAAGGAGCTGTCTGTGGAGTGTTAATAAGTTTAACATTAACATGTCGTTTACATGAATTTCAGATTTATTTATTTTTTGCTTGTTAGTTACTGCGTGATATTTAATTTTTAATGGCAACTTAGACTGCGGCATTCTTAAATGTTAACTTTGTGCGTATTAAAGGAGGCTCATTCCAGTATTTTTAGACCAGAGATATTTAAATTTCACTACATTAATGCCGACAAAAGGGATTACTAGGACACTCCACATTACCACATTAGAATTCCAATTTTACTTCAACTGTCTTTGAAACAATTTTACGACCTTCATGTATGGAAATAAAATGATAATGCTTGCTTTTTCCAGTTCCTCATTTCCTGATAATTTCCCATATGTTTCCTGGAAAGATATATGTGATAATTATGGGGAAGATGGAGACTTGCAGTGCAATTTCCTTGAGTGCTGAAAATAGACAACTGACCAAACTAATCAAACACATTTTTATTTTTAGTTATTTAGCTAGTGTAGTTAGTAGTTTATTTAAAAGAACCATGATATTTTTTCATATGGAGACATTCATCAGAGAAGAAAAAAAGGTAGCTTATAGCATGAAGGTCCTATAATTAAAACACGAAATGCAGTAAGACACTATGACACAATGAGTTTGTCGACTTTTATATTTCACCTTGTTACAATAGTTGCATTTCCTCCACAATGCAGGAAGAACACTGTAAATATCTGATGTACATTCAGATGGATGAAATCAGAAAAAAAAGGTTGAGTATATTGGATTTTTTCCTCAGTTTTTTAGGAGTTTATTGGAGTTTGGGATTTTGCTGATGACACTTAGGTTTGTACCAGTGGCAGCTGGTGAAATTATTTTTGGGGGGGGCGCACTTTTGCAAGTCAGTTTTTAGATGCCTAACCACATATCACCACTAGTATAAACCAAAGCACCGTTCTTATGCATCATACTGCTTTAAAAGATTAAATTAATAAATACATGTGAAACACATGTATTTTCAGTCATTTACAATTTATAAGTAAATTTCGCCCGTGTCTCCTTCAACTGAGAACATGCAGTCAAGTAGCTCATTCTGCACCGTCTTAATTGTCCCCTTAAACACAGTAACAGTCTGCAGGTACTGCTGCATCCAGGGATCCAACAAAGTCCACCAGCCCCATGAAA
>JAUMHL010000018.1:24445913-24465260 GCA_032362345.1 Sandelia bainsii | reverse complement strand
TGAAACAAAACAAAGCTCCGGTCTCAGGACAGACAGTTAGCCAGGACTTCTTCTCATACCAGTTTCTGGAGAAAAAAACGAGTGTAATTTCTCCCTCTGTTTGGTGTTAGTTGTTTGATTGTGATGTCCGGCTGCTCAGAAGCTTTTCTTGTGGGGTTCTTCTGTGGAATGGTTCAGTTTTTAGCAACTAAATTTGTATTATCCATGAGACAAAAATGCTCCTCCGACTGACTGTGAACAAAACACAAGCGCCGTGGTGAACTTCCGTTTGAATTTCCGGGTCTGGAGCGGTGACGTCAGTCTTGTGGGCGGTCTTTGGGCGCAAAATTGGGCGCCCCAAGGTTCTCCTATACTTTGTATTGGAGGGGGTTCCAATGCGCATGCACCAATTATAGCGTAGGTCTATGGTAAAGATTTTTGTGCCCCAAACAGGAAATACGTCACCCGACCATCGCGGTAAAAGAGTGAGGGGACATTTTTAAACTACACTTTAATGCAGATTATACACTGTACTCATGGAGTGTATAATGTATAGATCGTTTATTTACATTTTCACGTTTTGTAAAATTATTTTATGTGATTCCTATCTTCTTCTTCTTCATGTGAGCCAGGTGGGGCGGCGCCCCAGTGCCCTCTATTGATGTTCCACCACTGGTTTGTACTGTTGCAAAAGTATAGTAAATCCTAACTGACTTTTTGTCCCTGAAAGGAAATTTGCTTCAAGCAAGGTAAAATATTTTAACATAACTCACATAACATGTAGCTAAAATGAAGAGCAAACATACACCTCCATAAACATCATAACCAGCACAAAATAGTTGCTAATAATCATTAACAAGATGAATAGGTTTTCTGCAGTAATTAAGGAGAAAATGAGTTCATAATAGACTGATGCTGTTTCTCTACCTTCTAGCAGTATGAGTTCGCTTGGGGAGTAAGCTGTCACATAGTGAATATGAAGAGGCTCTGCTCTAACTACAGTATCAGATCCAGTGAGCACCTGATAATAAGAGAGATCCACCTGCGGAAATCTATTCTCATTATTTTCTACAGTATGGTGGACATACCCCATACATTATTCATGCTTTCTGCAATATCTTATTGACCTCTGTCAAGGACGTTTGGACAGGCATTCATCTTGACAAAATTGGCCAATCACAGCCTCCAAATTGGACATATGCAAAATGCAGAAGTGGCGAACAATGTGGCTCTGTGCTGCACTGGGCTATGAGAATTAAATGTATGCAAAGAGGATACCAGCCTGCCATTAATACAGCCTGGATATAGCGTATAACTAGAATATTGCTTTGACCTTTGACCTCCTCACATTTGAATGCCATGGTGTAGGCATCCGTTGTTTTCTCTTCTTGTCTGCTGACCTGTTTAAATCCAACACTTAGATAAAACTAGATGAAAGTTTTATCTGTTGTAGCTTTGTTTATCATAATGTTTTCCTTCAACAGTCACCATCATTACTAAATGCCATTTAGTAATGACATTATTAGCAGTGGTAATGAATAACAACAGGGGAAGGATCAGCTTCATTTATATCAGGACACCTTGCATGAGTCTAACTCCCATGTGTACACTGAGGGAAGATCTGTCTAATCCTTCCATTTCAATATGTTACGTACCGTAGGTGGTTTGAGGATGGTGCTTTGGTGGCTTCAATCCTGCGTTTCTGATTAAGACACTTCTGATGAAACAAGATGATTTTGAAGCTGATAAATAGCCTCAAGTCATGTCATTTGAAAATGAAAAAGTCTGAGGGTTGTTGAATTAGAAAGACCTCTGTAGTCTGCTCTCCATCTCCACACGAGGAGGCTTCATTCACTCGTCCCACCATAACACACCTCGATTTCTGACCAAACTCTGGTCAAGTCACATTGTGGGTAATGTAGGTGTTAAGATTTTTTGATGCCTTTTGTTTTACACTGTCCAACAATATAATATGAGTGGATGGAGTACTCTTAATTTCATTAATGTTGAAGTGACTTATTGTACAGTATTTTGCTACTATGTCATTGCTAATATTGTTATTTTTGTTATTTTCATAGCAGTGTCATTGCAGCTGGTATTTGTATTTTTTCTAGATAAGTAAATGGACAGATCTGTTGTTTGTATCTGAAGGTAACTGGACAGTGTGTGGTTGTGGTTGATTATATTGTTACTCTTGTGTTCCCAGGCGACTGGACGGCGTGGTGTTCGACTGCGGTTGTGATATCCGCTGGATCCAGCTGTGGCAGCAGAGAGGAGAGGCCGGGCTCCACACACAGCAACTGTACTGCAGGAACGGAGCCTCCAAGATACGACTGCACAACATGTACATCCATAGTTGTGGTAAGAGAAGGGGAGGAGGAGGAGGAGGAGCAGGAAGTGAGGAGGGAAGGTGCAATCTGCATTTACAAAAGCAGGAAATGAAAAACGAAGAGGAAGCAGCAGAGGGATTGAGGTAGGAGACAGAAAGGAGGACAGCATAGGAAAGGGGAAAAAGGTGGAGTGTGCAAAGGAGAATGTCTGACAGAGGGAGACAGGAAAAGCAGGAGAAGGAGGGAAAAGGTTAAAGGTAAATTAAAGGAAAGAGAAGAGTAGCAGGGAGACAAGTTGAGGCGGGAAGAAGAGAAGGTGTGACAGAGTTCAGAGGGTGAATCTGATGTGAGGAGATGCGTGTTGATTCTGACAGAGGCTGTATTCTCTGCAGTATTATCTCCTGGTGGTGACTCATCCCTGTGACATCTAGTGTGTGTGTTTGTGGATGTGTGGCTCCTTGCTTCCTCTGTACTAATTTCATTACATTAATAAAAAGTGATTAATTGATTAAGTGTAATAATATGTATACAAAGGCAGTGACAGCACTGTATTAACATGAACATACACTGTGTGTGTGTGTGGGCATGTATGTGTTTGCAGATTTACCAGAGATCAGTGTGAGCCATAGCAGTGTGTTGGTGATGGAAGGTGACAATGTGACGGTGAGCTGCAATGGATCCGGATCACCGCTGCCTGAAGTAGACTGGACTGTCAGCGGCCTGCACTCGATCAACACACACCTGGTCAGACACACACAAACACGCTTAAAATTAAGTAGCTCAGTGGTTCTCAAACTATGGTACGCGTACCACTTGTGGTACGCAGGCTCCCTCTAGTGGTACGCAGGAACACCTGAGAATTTTTGACGAAAATTAAATAATAACATTAAAGACATAATACTACTATAGTTTACAGGTGAACTGTTTCCACTCACTGGCCAACGTCAAACTTTGACACTTTACATCTCCATAAACATTATTAACAGCATTAGAGTCACAACACCGCATCCCGATCTCTCTGGCTGGTTTTACGCACGGTCACATGGACAGAAACTGCTTCATTCACAGACATCGCTGAAATCTAGTCTGTTGGATAATAAGTCTTTCCAGTGTGTTCCACTCTCAAATAAAGCCGCAAAATCATCATAGTTTACAGGTGAACTGTTTCCGCTCACTGGACAACGTCTGACCGTCAGACTTTTATACACTTTACATCTCCATAAACATTATTAACAGCATTAGAGTCACAACACGGCATCCCGAATTACAAGTATTATCTTAAGTGAACTATACAGTGTGTACAGCTGTTTGCTTTCTGCACGTCAGCGAACAATCTTCAATCAATTTAGCGACGTTATTACTGGTGGTGAAACGGAGTCATGTGATCGTTGTTGCGACGACTGATTGGTGAAACAAATGTGTAGAATAAATGGTTAAAAAAAAGAAGTAAGGAGTCGAGTGAGAGAAGCGTTTCTCCTTCACAAAACTACTCAAGTAAAAGTAAAACGTATGGTGCAGTAAAACTAATCCTAAAAGTACATTTTTTTCAAAAAGTTACTTAAGTAAATGTAACTTGTTACTACCCACCTCTGGTCATAATGGTGATACTTGGACAGCCAAATATTTGTGTGTGGTACCCGGTGTAAAAAGTTTGAGAACCACTGAAGTAGCTAATACAAATGCTGCCAACATACCTACATTTTTGGAACATTAGTTCCCTCTGAGTTAACACAGGGTTTGTCGTGCTTTTGAGCTTTGCTTCATTTTTGTCCATGTCCAGGACCCTGTTCCTAAAATGTGGTTTACTGTTGGCCAATTCTGGTCTCAAATAATCATGTAAATTTTTATTAAGGTAATCTAGTTTTTTTGGATGTAGTCAGTGGACTGATTTGTAATGTAAAATGATGTTATCTTCTGCTCTTATTTTGAAATAAAGTGGAAAAATTCAGTGGCAATAAGAATTCATATGAGGTTGGGTACTGGTATTGTGATTGCAGTGGCATCATGGTGTGCTGTACTGTAGCTGTGTTGGGCACCTTCCCAGCATGCACTAGGTCTATAGAGTCTTTTGCTGTAAGTAAATGTAGAGCTCTCTTTTTAAGTGACCCTATTTTTTTATTATTGTGTACTTTGTCTAAATGAATCATAATTAAATGAAGTGACGTTAGGTTTCTCATTAATTTTCATGTTCTAATTTAAAAGCATGCATATATAAGTGCATACATTGACATTTATACACGTACATTTGAAAGTAAGTTCTTTTTATGGTAACTGTGAATAATCCTACACTTTAGCAGGTTTGGATTGTAGGACCTGGAGTCAAATCATCAACAAATTGAGTTAACTCACTTATTCACATACGAAGAACTGGTTTAACCTTCTTTGTAGTTCTCTGATTAGCTTTGCAGCCCAGGTTACCATGGTGATCTCCCCCTGTTTAAAATAAGCCTGTGAGACTGAGCCGGCTCACCCACTAATCTCGCTCCCTGAGACAGGCCCCAGGGACAATAACAACAGCAGAGATAAACAGCGAGAAGAGGGCAACAGTAGTTTCTGAAATTGCCGTGAGGTTGAATTTGTCATCTGTGTCTTTAATGTTTCCAGTGACTTAACAGATGAAAGTTACCTCAGCCTCAGGCTTGACGTTTTAGGGTAGATGGATACTCTGTCCCATAAGGATGAGTGAAGAGTTGGGGACCTGGCCAAGCGAAAGAAAGGAGGGAAACATAAGCATTGTGTTTGGCTGCCCAAAGGTGTAAAGCTCTTAATCACTCTTTCCATTCTTGCCTGTAATTCTAGCCCTGTAGTAGAAAGGCCTGACTAAATCACCTAAGTAATTAATTCCCACTCCTAGTGTGAATTTATTGTGTTTCTTTTAACAGGACTTTAACCAATTAATAAGTAACTGTACTTTTAATAAAATAATAAATTGATTAATTGAAACCCATGTCATGTAATATTGTGTGCTGTACAGAATATCCCAAACACTTCTCATTCTCTGTGCTTGTCACTCTCTGTCCCTAGTCCAACGTGTACTGGCCGAACATCCACTCTATCAACCTGACTCTTTTCAATATCAGCCGAGATGACAACAATTTCCAACTGGCCTGCATTGCAGAGAATGTGGTGGGGATGACCAACTTCTCCATCCAGCTCAACGTACAATGTGAGTTGGATTTTTCCTATGATCAAATCATTAGGGGAACTTTGGCCAAACACTGTTTAAAAGAGATGCACGCCATGTTTAAAATCATAAAGGACATAGTAAAAGACTAACAGTGACAGGCATTTCAAACTTGCAATACAGGCTGATTACCTTTTGTGTGATTCTGCCTTGTGCCCCTTGTTGTCTTGAATTCACAACTTTGTAAAGTTTTGAGATTCAATATTCATATTAATGCTGCCTATGTTATATGAAGTTAAGTACTGTATGTGGACATAAATGATTTGCTTATTCTAACTAATTTGTTCATCTAATCTCCCAATAGCTGTTAGTGTAGTCAAGGTCAATGGTGGGACACTAGGAATCTCAAATGCATTTTACTAAATCCACTCTTTAATGGAGTAGGCTTATTTAACTAGATCACCTTAATTCCATTAGCATATGTAAAAATGACTGTAACACTGAGTCACCACAGTGTCTTACACCGTTACCTTTAAGGTCAGGGTGGCTACACAGGCTGTGCAAGGCCCTTTGTAGGCACAGTGGTGCTTTGAGCTAAACTCTAACTCCAACATGCTAACACGACAACGCTAAGATGTAGATGTAAAGCAAGTCCAACATTCACCGTGTACATCATCTGAGTTTAGTGTTAGGATGCTGATGTTTGCTGAGTAGCAGCTCTGAAAACAAAGTGCAAGGTGCTTAGCTTAAATCTTTATTGTGAAGTGTGGATGGTGCATAATTAGTGCAGCTTTAAGTGGACATGGAAATATGGGCCGTGTGTGATGAAAATCTATTCTACAATTGTGAAGACACTAGTTTTATTCTGCTTAGTTAAGGTTAAATTTGTTGTCAATGGGTAAGTTCAGGGTTAAATGTAGCAACAAGCCCTATCAAGCAAGAGATCATCAAATAAGACACCACAACATCTGCATTTTGCCCATGAATAGTTATGTCTTAGGTATGAAATCCATTTGCCCATTCTTTGTGGATGCTCTGAATAAGACTCAGATGCTGCTCTGTTACTAAAAGTGCTAATCTGTGAACCCTGCTGGTGAAGTGATTACTTGGAATCAAATCTTGTTGCTGACCACTGAGCTAGTGTCATATCCCCATTAGAGGCCATCAAATTGTCTGGGGTCTACCATGGTTTGGTAAGATTTGACATAATTTGTTACATATTACAAGGCTGGTGTCTCCATTAAATATCCAGTATGCTGAAAAACATCACAGTTGGAAAATACTGCCATTAATGTTTGCTGATAGTTTATATTGTCATTATCAGTCATGTGCCAGTCAATTATTTTGTAAGTGCACATAGCAATGTTCTGGCCTGGCTGGGATTTAACACAGTAGATACTGTGAGTTTAACTCACCATAGTGAAGAGCTAACTCCAGCCAGAGGTAATAATGTAGGACAGCCTGTGCCAACCCTGTCCCTTAAAAGAAATGCTCATACAGAATGGAAGCCTATTTGCATCAGCAAATGCTTTTGCAGGAAATTTAATGCAGTTTTGATGATCTTTTTTATATATATTTTAATCAACATTACAAGGAAACACTTAGGCTGAATGTATCTGCATGTGTGCAGACCTAATTATATAAGGACATACAGTACAGTAGTTAGTTATTTGGCTCTGCTGTGTATTTCCAAGCTTCTGTAGCACGATTCTTATCAGTCACACCATGATTAGTTGACACTGACTTTTATTTTAACTGGATACAACCATACAGGCAGCACAAATCAATGAATCTAGAAAAAGATATTCTCTATAAAATACTTATTTACAACTTAGCTGCACAGCATGAATGCCTGAAGCCAAGGACAGTGTGGTTTTCTTCAGCATAAGATGTCTTTCATAGCAGCTTTGACTTTGACTTCATTAGGGACTGCAGTTATAGCTTGTATTAATGTCACTAACAGTCTAACAAAATAATTTACAACAGGAGAAAAATAACCCTCCTTTATCAAGCAGAACAGCCAAATTATGCAGGTACATTTAGAATCCAATGAGGTGTTGCACAGTTACAAACCAAGTGAAATTGATGTAGCCAATTAGCAAGAATATACCCTCCAGCCCACATGAAAGCTCAGCCTTGATCTGAGCGAAAAGAGGAAAAAAAAAAAAACCCTCAGCGTTGATAAAGCAGTGATTTGGTAACCATCAGAACTGTTCCTCTAATATCCAGATCCATGAATTACAGTATAAATATCAACTCTTGCATAGGTTTACCATGTGGATAGACTCTGGGCAGATTTGGGACAAACTGTATTCAATATTTATCAAAGGTGTCTGACATTTTTCTCTTTGAAGCAAGCATGCTGTTGTAGAGTGCAATCTATTGTGGCTGTTTGCAATGCATCACGCCAAAGGACAGGGGAGATTTGTCACCAATTCAAACACTCCCTACTGCAGTAGAGCTGCTAAGGACCATGTGAGAATGACAGATTGACTTTGCAACATCTAGTCTTCAGGGCTTCTTCCACATGGACACTCTATGGATGTAGATCTTTTTTCTGTTGACACTCTCTGCTGGCGCTGCAAATTAACTTATTAATTTTTCACCACATGCTCTGATAGTAATTACATTTCCTCCCCTGTGCAGCCTATTGTCTCTGGAAATGTCATAAAATGGCTTAAACTGCCGCTCTGATTAGGGAGTAATCTGATTGACAGCGAAATTACCAGCCGTCAAGTAACATTCTCTGCATTCAAAGATGAGTTCCCTATTTTAGCGAAACTGTAATTAACCACAATGCAAATTCTGCAGACCCATTGTTCTGCCGCGGGCTAGAACAATAGCAGCTCTACAGCACTGAGGATGTACACATACAGTAACATACTATGTGTTCTTCCTTTCCATACAGGCAAGATGCATGTCTCTATTAGGAAAACAAAACTAACTAACTGCTAGGTTAGCAGTTTTGGTCCTAAGTAACTACAGGTAGAGCAAGACATAAACTCCAATTATGAGTAATTCACGAAAAAACGATTGTATGACAGTACTTGTCCCGAGATTCTACCCATACACTAACTGTGCTGCTTCTAACAGGTTAAAATCTTAATCTCAGTGCAGCAATATCTCTCCCATGAAATGACTGCCTTCCCTGTTACCGCCAGCCTTGTATTCAATATTCTCACTGATCAAAGGCATGTAGTTATCAAATCTTGTCATCTGTATGAGCACCACAAGGACACCATGTTGTTATAAACCAGTATGGAACATGGCAATGACTTGTATTGTACTGACTGAGACTGGGCTGACAGCCTTGCTTAGGAGAAAAGGGACTGATCCCTAACTGTCCATCAACAAGAGAATTTCATTTTTTCCTCCTTTTATCTCTCTGTTTTTAGGCTGTGCAGCTACATTTTATACCGCCCTTACTTCATGCCTACCCCCCCCCCTCTTTTTTCTCTCATCTCTATTTTTTCTTTCTTCCTGCACTCAAAATCACAGCTCTGCACACGCCCCCACACCAGCATGTTCACACATAGACATGCCTTAGCCTTTAGTTCAGCTGAATGACTTTATTGTCACTATTGTCTAATAGGAACACTACAGCTAAAGCAACTTATGAAATGACAGCTTTCAAGAACCAGCATGTTTTGAACACATAAGCTGTCCACTGGTACACAATCAGTGATGGGTGTAGTAACCTGAGACAGTTCGGCTGTAGTAACTGCTTCACACACGTGTGGTCAGTGAAGATGGTGTGTGTGTTCTGGATCACCAAACGTGCAAGGCAGGCCAAATACCTTTGTGCACAAAAGTATAGTATCAGCTAAGTAGCACGCTGCATTATAAGCTTATCTCGGATGTTACGTCAAACTTAAAAACCAGACCACAAGTTCACACTGTGTTCAAAATAAATAATAACAATAATACTTAATTAATAAACTTTATTTATAGAGCACTTTTCTAAACTGGCGTTACAAAGTGCTTCACATACACACAAAAACACATAAAAGTTAAGATAAAATAATAAGAACAGTAGAAGCAATGGAAAAATAAAACAAAAAATAAAAGCAATAATACAGAGGAACATGCAGTATAAGGCAATAAAAGATCATAATAAAATGACCAACAAGTCAGTAAAATTAACTAAAATCCGGGAAGGCTTTCCGATAAAACTGTTTTAAGAAGAGATTTAAAAGATGTTACTGACTCTGCAGATCTAATATTCACGGGTAAGTCATTCCAAAGTTTAGGGGCTCTAACACCTCTAGTTTTAAGTTGCACCTCAGGAACATGCAGAAGACCCCTATGAGAGGATCTCAGATTACGTGCGGGCTCATAAGGTGCTAACAGGTCAGATAAATAACTCGGGGAGAGGCCATGAAGGGCTTTAAAAGTCAGCAATAAAATCTTAAAATCAATCCCAAAACATACTGGGAGCCAGTGTAAGGAAGCTAAAACAGGTTTAATATGATCACTTTTCCTTGTTCTAGTTAAGAGTCTGGCCGCTAAATGACTATGGTGAATATATAAATGCATGGAACCACATAGATAATAAGAAATAAAGAGGAAATGTAAAGGAATAAATCTCAGGGGTTGCTGGGTAACGCTAGCAGAGAGTTGCCAGAGAGCACATAGGCAGAGTTTCTGTTGAATGTGGCTAACGTGGCTAGCTTGTGGCTAGTCTGTCTAGAGCCAGTGGTTCAGCTGCTGAGGAAAAAATACTGAAGTGATGTTTAAAAGCTGCAGTTTGTAACTACTCTGGTCTGCTCAAAAGGACTCCATGCTTCGTACTGATGTCCACAGACGTTTATTTCTTTCATACAGGTCGGGAAACACTCATGGAACACCGTGAAAACTAAAATAAAAGTCAAATACTACATTTCAAACTCACATTCATCTCAATAATAAACACAAATCGCACGTTTCAGATGTAACGAGGCAATAACAGCTTTACAAAATAATATTTACCGTGTGCGCCTGTTTGACCAGTAGTAGAAAGATATTGCAAGCGAACCTTTGTGTCTTTATCGTTGTTTTTTCGTATTTCTCTGACTTCTCTCGTGACTTTCTCTCCCGCTACTGTTCACATACACTTCCGGGTCACGCTATCACGTGACTCCTAAAAGGTATAAATTTCTCTTAAGCACAGGTAAGTTTACAAACAAATAAACACTTTAAGCTACGATGCCATGTTACTCATTGCCTTAAATTGTTGTGCAATAATTAAACCAAATTAACAAAGGGAAATCTCGTAGCACATTCTCACTTCCTATTGTTATGGCATCCTACATACAGCCCATTATAGCGTCAGCTACACAGTTTAATACATGGGACATGAAGGGAGAACAAATGGTAACTGGCTTCTTCAAAGTAGTTAAGTGATGCTACTGGTATGCTAGCATAACTTTTGCTAAAATGTGTGTTTAAATGCTAAGTGTGTTTGAATAACACATTATCTGAGTGAGTGTGGGTTTTGGGTTTGTTTAGTTAGTATGTTCAGTTGCTAAAATAGTGTTGGGAGTTACTAGTCTGAGTGCAAGTTAGCAATCTAGTTTTATGCTAATAATGTGAAGCTAATTGGAGGCAGGTGCAGTTATGTAGCAGCTTATGTTTAAATTAGTGGAAAGTGAACCTAAAATAGAGGTTTTCTATTAACTGAGGACAAATTAGATATAAGTGATACAAATTTTTATAACTATATTTGTGTCTGCATCGTGTCCTTCTGTATGGTTTTCAGCCTGTTTCAAATGCTGTATACTGCTAGCTACACCCAGTTGTTCTTAGGCCTACTTAAAGTTTAGGCAGGTGTGTAGGTGAAAACACCACAAGAATGTAGTGTGAAAATCCCAGGAAACGTGACAGTATTTAACTTTGTAACAGTGTCAGTCTATCTAGACGTCTTTTGCACAATAACTGTTAGGCTACCAGTGCTGTCTTAGCTTTTGCACTTCTAAACAATCTGGACACAATCATTGCTGAAATTCAAAATAGGTTTCTAAAATCTGGACCTGATGAAGGCAGTAATGTAAATTGTGTTCTCCATCCACTTGTATGTAGTGCTAATTGGTCAATATAAGCATGTGTTAAACTACTATGTTAAAACTTATACCTGAACATAAACATCTTTAGCATGCTGCAATTCTGGTGTTAATGTTTTGCTAAAAACACCATTGTGACTAAGAGCTGCTCATTTTTCAAAATTAAGTTTTATAGGATAGGAGTACACGTACAAACAATGAGGCTGACATTGCCTGCTTTGTGTACTGTTCTTACAGTAATAGGAACTAGGAGGTGATACTGTACAAACACAATGTACACATGGTGGAGAGTTACAGTCAGCCTGACAACCACCTTTTACCATGGGGCTTCCAAACTGGTTGATACAGCCATGCAAATCATACATTTTGCGCTGTATTAATCAAGTATTCAGAATTCAGTTTAGAGATGACACCAAACCTATTTTTTTTATTAAAATCATTATCAGTACATAAAACTTTTCAGTTACACATTGCATGAAACAAGTGGGGATTCTCTGGCTGAAAGACAGCATAAACACACACACATACACACACACAAAACCCTGATCTAGTTATATAAATAGGATTGTTCACACATGCCTATAGAAATTGCAGGCTTCATTGAGACCCAGCAAGAGTCAAAGCAATAGTGTGTGTGGTGTGTGTGTGAGAGAGTGGATGTGGGAGGGTAGGTTTGGTGGTGGGATGACTGGTATGTAGAACAGACATAGAGACAGACTGCCAGGTAATGTCGTCTGCCAAGTATTTCCTTTTGACGATGTAGCTGCAACAGTGACTCATCTCAGAGACAAATCAGTGTATGAATTCTTTATGAAATGTATTTGATGGTATTAAAATGATAAATTGCCTTTCAGCTTGGCGGCATTGTGGATTCAGAGGTGTATTGTCACATGTCTGAGTCTCTGTGCTTGTTTATGCAGAGGAGATTCCTCTGTCTATGTCAAGAAAAAAAAATCCCTTTATCTGTTTGTTGTCCTCACCATCCTGTGCACTGCTGCAATATACAGTAATACACAGTAAATGAGTAAAAGGGTCATTGCCACTCCCAGGCAAGAAACTTGCCTCCTAAATGCCATCTTTTCCAGAATAAATCAAAACAGCTTTGTGTTTAGTCTGCTGCTGCATTTTTAGGTTATTCACAGAGTTAGCAAAGGTTTTCATCAGCCTAAGGGTTGTGGAACTTTCTCAGCATGTAAAGGTCTTTGTATTATTTATGTTTAATGCAAAAATCAGGCAAAATGATAAAGGTTTAAACAAGGATAGAAGGACTTTTGGACCTCTGCTCAAATTGCTCTTTCTCTCTCTGAATTGAGTGTTTACATATTTTGTAAAAGAAATATTATTTTTCCTCCTCACTGCAGTTCCTCCAGTCATCCTGAGATTGGCTGAGCCTGAACAACGCCATGATACTTGTATCGAGTTCACAGTTCGGGGTTACCCCCAACCCATGCTGCGCTGGTTCCACGAGAACAAGGAGATTCTCCAGAACGAGTACATCCGAACTGAAATGGACTTCTTCCAGGACTATCTAGAGGGCTGTCTGATCCTCCAGAACCCAACACACATCAACAATGGCAACTACACTCTGGAGGCCAGAAACCCGCTGGGAACGATCACTAAGACGGTGTACGGTCACTTCATGGACATAGTTGATGAAGGTGAGTGGATAATTTCAGCTTGAAAGCTATTGCTCACTGTGCTTGTGGTTAATGAATGATGCTTTGTTGGCAGCCAGAAGCACTGATGTACCCATAATCGCAATAGAGAGCATCCTCGTGGGTAAAATTGCATTTATACAAGGTTTAGGCCTACTGCTACATTCTTACTGCCTCAACATCATCTTCTGAATTTAAATTAGATTAAAAATGCAGGAGAAAAGAAGAACTACTGCCAAATAAGTCCCTGATTCCCAGGTAGCTTGGCACACTTTTTGGGAATGAGCATCATGATTGGAACAAATCTATAACCAGCTGAATTTCTTCTTTTAACTACCTGTTGTTTGAAATACAGGTTCCATTGTGGGTGAAAGAACTACAGGGGGCTTTTAATTCTTTTAGTAAAATCTCCCTCAGGTTGCAGGTTGTGGAGCTGATCCCTGCTGACTGGATAGCAGCCAGGGTTCGCCCAAAGTTCAGTCGGGTAGATTGTTCTCCTGCAGTTCACCCTGAGTTCACAAAGAGGGGGCATAAACCACAAAGGCTGGCAAATTTCTCCACATGGTCAATATTCCAAGTTTAATAGCTTGTGCCAATTATTGACATAGCGTGACTTTCTCTGTCTCTGTCTCTTTTCAGACATAGTGGAACTAGGTGAGTGTTTCTATTGCTGAATCTAACCCCAACCCTGTTTTGTTTAGCTTTTCTACTGTTTGTTTGTTTGGCATCAGTGTACACAAACATACAACCACTTATTGGTGTACTATCACTGTTAACCATGGAGAAATTTGTTCACTTTGTGTTGTGATTCATGAAAGGTTGGTAACACTGCTGCTTAGTTAGCTTTAGGCCTCTAAAGCAGGGTAGTAGCTACTCAGTAGCTCACGTGTCTATAATACATAAGAAGGTACTTGTTTTTTATTTTTTTATTTTGTGAGATTTTATGCTTCAGATGATGCTACAATGAGATGGGATTCACAATCATACATACAAGCAGCTCTACTTGAGCTGTGCCTTGAGTTTTTTGTGGCTACACCTGCTGAAGATACTGGCAGATTCACCAGTGAAACATTCTGACATGATGGCTCGGTTTATAACAGCTGAGATGAAAATGTTTGGCTAGCTACTGGGATCTCCAAGACATTTTTTTAACATTATGTTTAACTTATAATATCACAAGAAAAAAAAAGAGTTGGAAGAGGACTAACCAGTCTTTTTAATGAACATATTACTATCTCATGTAATGTTAGCTACGGTTGCTGGAGTGTAAACGTTCACTGCATCACAACTCTCCTGATGTGTGGTTTTGCCTCAGGCTGTTGTGTCAGCCTCTCTGTTGGTGGCTCAAACAGAATGGGCCGGTCTGATCTCTGACCTTCATTAGGATCTTCTTCCATCTCCATATGAGGCCATTCTTTCTAATCAGCCATGGATTATAAAGCTGCAGCATGGCCAGGGATGGAGATGGATGGAAGCTGACTGTGTGTGTGGTGAGCTGCATTTGGTGACCAACGACTCCTTGTTGCCACACATGCACTCACTCACCTTCTGGGAGTTGAGGGAGAGGTGTCTAGGTGATGAGAATGTGAAACACTGAAGCAGCTGTGTGTGTGGGGGAGTTCAGCTCTAGAAGGGAGACTGACAGGCTGACTGATACTAATGCTGCTGAGGAGCAAGGAGGGCACGGGGAGGAGAGGAGAGAGGCATAAAGGGGGGGGAGGAGGCACAGAGAGATGGTAGTTAGAGCACACAGTCACACACAGAGCAGTGCACTTTGGTGTACAGTGTGTCTGAGCCAGTGGCAGCCAGTCTACCATGTGGCCATTAATTTGCCCACAATTACTCTCTGATGTCCTGGCTGGAGGCCTCAGACTGGAGTTTCCCTGTTCATTTCGTTTCACGCCTCTGTCTCTGTCATTTTCTCCTTAGACTCCTCACATCTCTGCTGTTTCCCAACACACTCAAGGAGTGCTACATGTAACATTTTAGCATCAGGAAATTAGAAATTAGGATGCTTTTTAGTCTTTAATTTGACTTCTGCAGACTGTAGAGTCCTGTTACTTGTGTCCAGCAGGCTACATTTCTGTCTGAAAATGCAGATTTCCCAGTTAGATTATTTAGATAAAGATGTCAAGTTTGATTTGGTTCAATGAATTTTTCAGCTGGTTTAATTTTACCTAATTTAACATTTGGTGCTCTTTGCTGTTTTTCTGCTTGCATAATTTAGCTCCAAAGCAGTTTGTTTTAATTATCCTGTGTCTTTGTGTGCGTGTGTGTGTGTGTTTGTGTGTGTGTGTTTGTGTGTGTGAGTTTGAATTGTAATAAAACAAAAAGGTCTACAATGTCTCTTCTGTTACTTAAATGTGAGGTTTGAGTCCGGGTTAAATGTCAGTCTTCAGTAGGGACCTTGGGACAAGTGTCAGACTTGAGTGTGCATTTAAAGCTGTACCTACTACTAATTAAAAGCCTTTTACCAGGCTCTAGACATAAAAATGCAATGTTCATCAACATGTTTAAGCTTTTATGGCACAAAAGAGCAGAAAGGCAAGGTCCTTCCTGTTTACGTCAATCCACTTTGAGAGATTTTACATTCATTCAGTACTCAGAAAAACACCAGGAGTTAAAATAAAAGGAGAGACTCACAAATGAAGAAAGCACAAAAAAAATTTTCAACTAGCGATGAGACCTGCCACAAAACATTAATAAAACCATTTGGCTTTGTAGAGACACTGAAAATATACTCTCAATTGTATACACAAAAGAGCACATTAGGTTACGGGTTAATGCACAGCCTAACAGTGTAAGTGTTACATTTATTTAACGTTAATGGGTGCACAAACAGGTTCATGCAATAGAATTAAATCACACCATATTGAAAAAATGGCTTAATCTAGCGTATCCATAGCCTTGCATCCACTATAAAAAAAACTCGGAAACATTCTCAGTTTATTCCATATTTACTGTACGTGATACTGGGATTAAACCACAACCATTAAAGGTTTATTCTTATTCCCAGTCATTGATGTTTGGTTTATGCTTTTGTGTTGCAGGTCCGTCGATGCCGTCAGACAGTGATTCAGGCCGACCAGATGAAGATACATTTGGGGTAAGTTTTCTCCCTAATGATGTTGATGAAACAGCTGCTAAAGATGTTGCCCCCGGACTGAACATAGGGTTGCTGTGTCTTTTAACACAAATCTACAGTAAACTGCTTTCTATTTGTACAAAGACTCTGGTAGAGGTTTGTACTGTGTGTTAAAATGCAGCGCTGAGGCACGAAGGCTACAACATTTCAAACACACACAGTCATCTTTCAAAGCTGTATATTTGGACACTAATGATGTTAATGTTGGAAACACTCTCCTGCTGTGGGTGATTTTTTTAATATTACATAATATGGGGGATTCTGTTCATTTTTTAATCCAATTCTGGTGATTTATTCCACTGTGGTTCATAAGACAGAAATAGAAGCAAGCACTTTTGGGGTTAATGGGATTTTTTTAAATAGCACTTTGACATATCATAGCAGGAAAAGCACATGTGAAATTAATAACATTAATAATGGCTGCAGACATTGATTGGGAACAGTTCCAGTTCCCTGGTTTATGTGCATCACTGGCATGGCTCAGTAGAATAACTAAATAGAACTGAGCCTTGTTAGTGTTATTAATTATACATGTGCTTTTCATGTTATGACAAGTACAAATATCTGCAGTGAAAGGCCTATGGTTTACACTAACATCTACTGTTAAGGGTCAGTTTTTCTAAAAACATAAACACACATTAGTGTAACGTGCTGTGGATGAAACGTTCAGTTTAATTGATAGTTCACTAAGCCCTGCCTTCTTAGTTAGCTCTTTTTAAACCTGCAATATACACATGCAGTTAACAATAATAGTGGCTTACAGTACCACAAACATTCTTAGTAATTTTTAAAACAATTCATCCTTGATTTCTAGCTCATGGGCAGACTTTACGAACTATAACTAGCTCCCTCTTTAGGTTTAAAGCTCCATGAGTTGGTTGAAACCACTGTTAGTGGAAAACTTTTTAAAGTTTCCAGATTGTAATTTTAAAATAAGAATCTTGTTAAAAAAAAAAAAAAAAAGCTACATACATAATATTAAGCTAAAACAGTGAGGCTAAAGCTGCAAAAAGTCAGTCTCACCATTTGATGATCCATGCCGAAGACACTTTAATAAAGAAAAAGTATTACAGGAGTACTTTTTGAGAACATGCTTTGAGAATATGGACTAATCAATGTGTTTGGCAGACAGAACAGTCTCTACTGTAACTTCAACAAGCAAAAAAAGAGCAGAATAAAGTTGCTTATGTAAACTCTGATAGCATTCAGCTTCTGGACAGTAAAGAAATACTACACATTTGATGTACTAGTTGTGGCAACCTGTAACTCCACAAATAATGTAGGGGTGGTAAAATTGTACTGTCTGGCTTTTCAAGTAACACACTAGTGACACTACTCTAGATAAGACAGATAGGATAGCACTACGACTTGCTCACATTCACATGCATATGTGCGTGGCAGTGTGGTCAATGGCAGGGTTACTGCGAAAAACATTCTCCCGTTACTGTTGCAGGTAGTTGTTGTAGCTAATATTGTAGTAACATTTCCTATGGACACGATAAAAACAACATAAGAATCACACAAGTGTAATAGCCTAATCATAGATAACAAAAAACAAAATCACAAAGCAGAGTAAAATCTTTCTGCTTCGCATATACACCCCTGCAAGAACACATTTCTTGATCAAAAAAGCTGAGCATTATTTAGATCATGTTTTTAACCACAGCGAAATAAAAACAGTTGTCTGTGGCTCACAGCTCCCTCTGTCGCTCTGTTGTTGACTGTCACTGACCCTTCACTTTCCTGACATATAATTGACCACACAACAACGGTGGTGCTGAAACAAAAGCTCTTAAGCCAGTCTTATTAACGAAAAATTGATCGATCAATCAATCAATCTATTAATGTTATTTATAAAGCAACTTTCATACAAGTAAATACATTAATTAGGGAAACAAAACATTAAACAATGAGACTACTGCACATGAAGAATAAAATAAAAATAACATAAGTAAAATAATATTTTTTAAAAAGCAACAAAGATGTATAAAAGCAAATGAATGCAATACATAAATAATAACCATAAGATGCTTTAATCAAAAGCCAGACTAGAAAGGTACGTTTTAAGTTTACATTTGAAAATATTAATACATACGCAGTAGTTCTCAGATTTTCAGATTGTTCCAACAACACCATACATTTTTCTCTGTGATTTGGAACACTTAATATACTTGTGCCAGAGGATCTGAGAGGACATACTGGTTCATATACTGGAAGCATGTCATTCCCTGATTCTTAAGTCAGGAGCAACCACAGCGGCTGTCCTTCGGTAACCCAGGATGTTGAGGATTGGTGGTCGAGATGCAAAGAGACATTCAGTTGGAATAGACAGATGTTCAGAAAACGGACATTATCATATTCATACTATCATTTTATTTTATTTCATGCACCTTAATGTATGGAAAATAAAATCTAAACATCTCACAAGAGACTTTCAAAGGAGCTTAGGTCTTTTCCAGGAGAGCCCATCAGGTCTTCTGTAATTCGAACCATTATTGCAGCATATGTTAGAACTAATTAACAGAAAATGAAATCCTTACACTTCTGCTCTTGTACATTTTGGCGTTAGAAAGGCAAAAAAAACACATCACCGCCTTAATTGTAACAGTCATGTAGACGGCTTTAACAAATGGAGGATTTCAAAGCTTGACAGGCCTGCATGCCTACAATGCCATGAAAAAGTATTTGCCCCCTTCCTGTTTTTTTTTTTTGTTTGTTTTAGTTTTTTTTTTTATATTTCTTTGCTTTACTTTACTTGGCAGACGCTTTTATCGAAAGCGACTTACAAGGGGAAGACACAAGCAATTACCATTCGGGTTCTGTAAATTATGAGTTTCTACAAACTAAGAGCCCTGATAAGACCGAAACTTGTCAAGAAGAAAAACATGCTAGGAATTGTTACGTTACTTGACTGGGATCAGAGACCCCGTGAGGAGGGAATTTTCAGTCTCCTCTCATTAGTGGATCGGAGAGGGCGTGCAGGAGTGTAGCTTACCATAAGCGTGTTGATATAGGAGGGTGCACTTCCATTTACAGCCCTGTAGGCAAGCATCAAGGATTTAAACTCAATGCGAGC
>JAUMHL010000018.1:24434003-24445746 GCA_032362345.1 Sandelia bainsii | reverse complement strand
GTGTTAGCAATAGCGAGCCAATTTGAATTGAGATATTTTGCTGAGGGGAGTGGTTGCCCGGAAAGATCAGAATCTCAATTGGAGGTGTCGCTCAGACATCCACGCCGATATGTCCAAGAGACAGGCCGAAATTTTAGTTGAAATGGTGTTATCCTCTGATGGGAAGGACAGATAGAGCTGAGTGTGGTCAGC
The DNA here is from genome assembly GCA_032362345.1 of Sandelia bainsii. Taxonomy (NCBI): domain Eukaryota; kingdom Metazoa; phylum Chordata; class Actinopteri; order Anabantiformes; family Anabantidae; genus Sandelia; species Sandelia bainsii. Next base: position 24,445,554 of record JAUMHL010000018.1, on the reverse strand, counting down.
ATAAGAGTGGTAGGAAAAGCCATGGGATTGGATGATGTGACCAAGTGAGCGAGTGTATACCGAGAAAAGAAGAGGGCCAAGGACAGAGCCTTGTGAAACCCCTGTGGTTACCTTAGAGCAGAGGTCCCCAACCACCGGGCCGCGACCCATTTGGTACCGGGCCGCAGAGAAAGAAAATAATTATTTTATTTCCGTTTTAACAGACTTTTATATTGAAACAATCAGTCTTTTATTTTGAAAAACCGGAATATCTGCCGTCTGCGCTCCGTTTGTAAACATGCCTGCTGCATTGAGCACATCCGTGCGGCAAGATTTATGTCATGCTTGAGACCGGTCCGTGGTGCAGAAAAGGTTGGGGACCGCTGCCTTAGAGAGTGTAGATGTCTCACCTCCCCATGATACCTGGAAGGACCTGTCTTGAAGATAGGAGGTGAACCAATTAAGTACGGTTCCTGTAATTCCTAAATCTGACAGGGTGGTGAGAAGAATTTGATGGTTGACCATCTCAAAAGCAGCAGACAATGGTTCAGATCAATGGTTCAGATCATCAAACAAATTTTTACATCACACAAAGATAGTAAAAAATGCTATTTTTAAATGATAACTTCATTTTTTATTAAGTTTAAAAATCTGCCTGGCCATATGCAATCCATCAAGCGTCACAGCAAGCCATGACAGAGAGCCAACATGCAAGAACTACAGTAGATCACCTACATGGAGTTCAGTTGTTTTTAATATTATCTATTATACCTGTGCTTTTTCGGCTATGCCAAGCCAAGCCAAGTGGTCAAAAGCACATCTACTTGGCAGTTAATTTAATTTCCTTTTTGATTTGATAAAAATAACGACATAGAAACATTGAAATAAAAACAAGAACATACTTTTAGTGTTTAGAAGAAGCAAAATGTACTGTTTAAAAAAACAGCTGGTTACAGTATATGTTATATTATATATATGTTACAGTACAGTATATGTTCATTATTTACTGTGTTTATTATTATATATCGATTTTAGTAAAACAGCTATTAAAGTTAATGTATTTTAATTATGATAATAAACCAGACTTTTCGGATGAGTCAGATTTCAGAGCCAAATCATATAGGTGACTTTAAAGCTGTTGCACTCTTTTTCCAAACTGCATTGAGAGTAAATTTGACTGTAGATGAGAATCACATTTAAATTACATTCTGTCAGCTGGAATACATCATAGCCAAGAGAGGTGTTTAACTTTTTTCCAGATTGCTGTAATCTATGAGAAAGCAATAGTCACAATCTAGTGGATTAATCTCTGATTTGCAGTATTTAAGGTGATCTGAATATATCTGGAAAGGATTATGATGTGAACACATTCCCTGTGATTGCTGCCTGTGAGTCACATAGCTCTTAATTTCTCCCAGGTTTCCATCGCTGTTGGTTTGGCGGGCTTCGCATGTGTGCTCCTCCTCGTCCTTTTTGTTCTCATCAACAAATACGGCCGACGCTCCAAATTCGGTATGAAAGGTAAGTCTACACATATACTCAGACAAGCAGATAGGCAGGCAGAGAGTTTCTTTGCACCTTTCTGCCAGTTGCATCATTGTACGTAATCCACTCTTCCAGCTAATCTTCTCTTTAAAACCTTTGTTCACTAGTAAATGTACATATGCAGCTACTGTAGAAGTTCTACTTTTTCACTGCAAGTTTACTAAACCACTACTGCACTTTCATCATACTCTCAGGTCACATATGGAGAAACATGATAACCATAGTCATTCATGTATTGATCATATATATACAGTATATGTATAGACATGTTGTAGAGCAATGCTCAAATATTGTCTCTGATTGGTTACATTGATATTAATCATGTGAGTTCTACTAAGAAAATGAAACCATCTTAGACTGTGCAAAAGATTATTTTTAGTAGATTATAGAAAAACTTTAATGAAAACTATTATATTAATGATGTAAAGAGAATCCAGTGGGCTCCTATATGCTGTGAGCCTGACCTGGATATAGTTTTAGCCACATTTATAAAAAACTTTTGCTATTTGCAGATAAACATGCCCCCTTGAGAAGATGAGTTGTTAAAAAGGATTTTGCACCATGGCTAGATAATGAACCTAAAGGTCTCTAAACTAAATAGGTGTAAAAATAAATAACAACATAAGCTTGCAAATAAGAATAGAAAGAAGATGTGGAAAACTATAATGGGGTTGAATGTCACTTCTGTAGTTTTTCATCCTGGAATTGTTTGTGAAATGGTTACTAGTAAGTAAATCTGAAGATATCGCCAATTATTTTAACACATTTTATAGTAATAAAAAAACGTAAAATCCAATATAATATAAGTGAAGGTGATCTTGCTCAAGATACAGTATTGTTATTAAGAACAAGCAGTTTCATTTGAATTTGATACACTTAATGTCGAGGAGGCTGAATGTTTAATAAATTCACTTCCTGATGTCACATTCAGACAATATAGATGACTGACTGCTGAGGACTGCAATTGTCTGTGTCCCTTCCTCTGAGTCACCTATTTAATAGATGTTTGCATGCAGCAGATTCCCATCACTGTGGAAAGAATCTAAAATAATTCAATTTACAAAAAATAAAAATGTTTCCTTAGTGGTGCAACAGTAGACCTACCCTGTTTTATTCAGCTAATGATTGTACTGAATGCAGTTTAGAACAGAAATGTGCTTGACTGTGTTGATAAAACTTATATGATTTTAAATGCATCCGAATCAAAATGTGTGATAACTGGGAGCAGGCTATGGTTAGCTAATAGTCCACAACTGAATCTTTCTATACAGGGATCAAAATTAGAACAAGTTCATCAGATTAAATTATTAGGGGTTACCTTATATCATTATCTTTCGTGACCTTAGCATGTTGACAGTGTTATTAAGAAAATGAGAAAAACATGAAGACAAACCTCAACAGACTTCAGTTGGATCAGAATAAGGCTGCTAGATTAGTGTTAAGATTTTCATATTATACGAGTGTTGATGAAATGCATAATAGACTTTCTTGGTTTCCAGTAGAGTTTAAACTCTATGGCTTACTTTTATTTATAAAGAAGGCAATATTATGAGGTACACCATATTCTGCAGTATCTGATAAAATCCTGATAAAATACACAATTATTGTTTTTAAGACAGTGTTATTTAGTAATTTCTCGTGCAAAAAGCAATTTACTAATAAATTCAGTTATTTTCAGAGCGTCTTCTGAATGGAATAAACTGCCTCATGATATCCGAGGGTCAGTTAGTACTCCTACTTTAAAGAAATGTATTTACATTCTACTCAGTGATTGCACATATTTAAGCTGTATGATTGTATGATTTTTTGTATTTATTGGTACTATGTATTGTTGATTTTTTATGTTAATGTATTTTTTAAGTGTATTTTGAAGGTATGGATTCCAAGAAGATTAGGTACCACTGTTGTGGAAGCTAATGGGGATCCGAATAAATCCACAATAAACAATAGTTGAGGCCAAGCATTTGCAGTCACACACATGTACACAGCTTGATCATTATTGAAAGACAGCATGTATGCAGACACGGTCTGTGCACAGTGCATATATTCACTGTGTCTCTCTGTCACAAACAGAATCCTGAGTTAATTGTTGGACTGTGCATTCGATCACCCATAGGATTGAGGTCAGCTGCAGGTTTTGCTTATCTCTCTGGTGCTGGCATAGTGGAAGAGGAAAAAGCTGATAATGGTGTCTCAGGTCTTGAGTTCAGGTACAAGTATTTGTATCAGGTGGTGAGCTCTGTAGCAGCATCCACTTGTGAAGGTTGGCTTCACAAGTGGTGTGAAGAAAGTGTAGTGGGTGACTTGGCTCACTTCTTCCAGTTTCTTGTATTTTAGTAGTTGCAACATTTTTCTTTAATTAAAATATGTTCTAATAACATGCCACCAGGACCCATCACCAGAACATGCATGTTCTTCATTTCATACCATAAGCATAGTATTAAGTAGCATTAGCCTCCACAACCTCTTAATTAGCTACTTTACAGGATTAGAGTTCATTACTTACCTTGGTAAAGAACTCTTTGCTGTAATTATTTCAGAGGTGACAATTATTGCATTGGCCTAAAGCTGGCAGTAATCGAGGATGAGTCTTATACAGTAGTTAATGAGGCTTTGCAGACGTGTTTGTAATGCCATGGCATATCATATGAATCAAAGCTGTGCTAACAAATTGGTTTGACACAAAGAAAACAAAAGTAACAAATCCAGATAAAAAAAAAGAGATAATAACGACAAGATGTTGCAAATAACACATCACACAGTTTGACCCTCTGTGTTTATATAGATAAGATTTAATTGGCGCCACAGCCAGTTGCTAATGATGCATCTGGTTTGCAGTAACTTCATTCCTTTTTATGTTATCAGGCAACAACAGTAAAGTAGTTTAATATTTATAATATCTCCCCAGAACCTGTTGTTTTTTGGATTTTTAGTCAATTTACAGTTTGATATATGCGACTAAAGAATGAATATCATTGTGGGTGTAAAACTCAGCCTACCTGGAATCTGTGTTACAGGCTCTGCCAGGAACTGTGCAGGCAGCACTGAGAGCTTAGTATGTTTTAATACTGAGAGCACCCACCATTACTGTATAGGAATCAACTATTTGTAAAAGGGTGCTTCAAATGCAGTTTCAGTACTCTCCAACCAGGAGCGGTGAAGAAGGTAATTTATCTCCTTGATGGCAAGGTTCAAAGTCCTCTTGGACACTGGGAGGCTTTTTTTCTTAACACTGCAGTGCAGTGCTACCTCACCGACTGCCCTGCTTCCAGTATTTCAAGATTTGTTATTTTAAGAGACTTTTTAGCATGTTATGGTTTTGCTCTGCTTCCATTTTTTTTCTTGAAATAATTTGAGCTGAGCTGTGTTGTTCAAGGTAAAAAATTGTTTTAGAAAATACTCTAATAGCACAGGAGAAAGCAGCACAATGAAGGTTGAGGAAATGACACGGTCGAGTCGTTAGAGCTGCAGATAATTTTAGTATTTTCTCCCCCATTTTTACTTAAAGGTCAGTGTTATGTGGAGAAATGCAAACTATAGTCCTGGATGGAAATTCAATATTGCTTCTGCCCTGTTCTACCTTATTGCTGCCGTAAGCTTTGTCTTGATGTCTTCATGTAACGATTATCAAATAAGAGATATCAGTGTTAGACCTGGCATCATTCCTCTTCTCATTTTGTATCCTGTGGTAGTTTCTACCAGCAGACTGTGGTTATGTAACCCAGTTCAGTTTAAATAGAGATGCTGCTATCTCCACTGTCACTGTGAGTGATTGAAGGTATAAAAGACTTGAAGAGGGGTGATGTCAATGTGGACTCTTTCAGGACCTCTCACTGTTTTGTACAAAGGCCTGATTTGTCCAATGTGTACGTGCAAGTGCGAGTGTGTGACAGAGATAGAGACAGAGTGAGAGTGTGTTTTCTCCTCCCACTCTTGTTTTGGAGAATCAGCTGGAAGGCCTGAAGAAGTCATTACCTTTGGATGGAGCCATAATGGATTTTCGCTCCACTAAATCACTGTGGTTCTTTTGGTTGGAGTTTGATCACTGACCGTTTCTGGGCATCCAATAAAAATTCTGTTTTTTTTTTTTTTCTTTTTATGTGGTTATGTGGAGTGTGTGTGTGTGTGTGTGCATGTGACCTACATTGACTTGATTTGCTAGCATCTCAAGGCCCACCGCCAGGTCTGTCCACAGCCTGCCATGCATTTACAGCTCTGACTGATACACCGAAGCTCAGTTTATGTGGTTGTAATTGTGGTTATAAAAAAGATACTTTGCCTTTCTGCGTGTGTATGTGTGAGCGTGCACGTGTGTGTCTTTGCTTGAAAATGGATTCATAGTGTAGATAACCTGTTGGTCCAATCAATATGCGCCAACTTTACCTCCCAGTTAAGATGTATTGCAGCATAAGCAGCGGGCTCATCGTTCACATTGTGATTCACACCAGTGGGTTTTGAAGTGTCTTTCACACAGATTTATGTCAGTGGGGAATCAATAATGCTTCTTTAGAAAAAGACACTCAGCATGTTAGTAATAAGTATTATGCTCCGCTGTCATCTCTTCTTATGTTCAAGTAGAAAATGACCCCATGTCTTCTGTAAGTGCAGCCAGTATCCACAAAAATATATAATTCTGTCACTTTCCCCATCTTCTCATAAAACATGTTTCCATACATTTTCTGTAGTAGGTGTGAAACTGGGGGCTGTAGAGCTGACTTTTAAAACTGTAACTGACTGCAAAATCAGAAAACACAGCACAAGCTGGACCAGCACAAACATAAACATAACAGAATAAAATGTTTTTTTTTTTAAATAATGCAATATAAAAAAAAAAGAGACAAACTGAAACTTATACTCCCAGTTGTATTCTGATTTGACTTTCTGTTTTATATTGTCATCATTACAGTACAGTAGCTTACCCAGATCTGAATTTTAGAACTAATTCTGCAGGTCCCAATAGGGCTTGGGAATCACTGCCACTGCTGCATTCTGGGTATTTCTGGGACTCATCCACAATGCTTGTTGGCAGCTGTTGTGTGTTTACATAAGGAGCAGATGATACCAGCGCTATTTTTGGCTGCATTTCACTACACAATTCAGACTGAAAATATACAGTGAACACACAGGCAGAGGTAACACATTAGGAGGAGAGGAGATGGTAGGAAAAGCATTGAGCAGCATTCACGTTAGGAAGGCAAGGGGCTGGTTATTATTAGTCAGCAAATCAAAGATGGATGTTTCTTAAACTAAATCCTAAACTCCTAAACTGTAATTCTCACGTCACCACCCACAAACTATGAAACAATGGCGCCCCACCTCCATATATACATTTGTATTTGTATTTGATTATACTAATACAATTAACAACCATGAATAGTATCCACAGTATGGAGTATGAAAGTTTTAAACTGTATAACTAAATCCTACAGTAGTAATAACTGCAGTACTACAGCTGAAGTCACTGCAAGAAAGATGCTAATGATTGTGTGAGTAAAACCTGAGCTTTTTACCGGCAAAAGGTTTTATATATGTAACTAGTTCTGTGAATTTTAAGTGACAGTCACAAGAGTAGAAGGTAGGAAGTGGTGGTGTAGGAGGTGGTGTTTTTCGTTTAATTTGTGATGTAGTATTTATGCTAAAATAGGGCATTACATTTCTATTTATCAATCATTACCTACAAACCCACGATATTTACTATATTGCCAGGTGGTCCAGTTACCTGATCCCCTCTTAAATGACTTTGTTGTTTACTCTCAGGCCTTATATGACAAGCTGCACTTTCAGCTTAACGTGCCTGTTGGATAAATAACACCCGAGTCTGTGGGTGCATGTGTCTTTAACACTAATAATGCTATGAGATGCTGAACTAAGCAAATGACTGAACTGAGAGTCAGGGTCAGATGAAGCAGAGTTACAGGGATAAGGGATCAGTTACCTCTGAGTCAAGGTGAGCAGACACAGTTCACATTTAATCACATTTAACCATCTAGCCATTTAGTCAATGCTGCTGCTTCGAGTGCAGAGATTGGGAGCTTTCCCGATTGGTAGATCATGCTGTGAGAACTGAATCTGACATATTTAAGACATTGGCCAGTCCGCTCTCAGAACGATTTCTGACTTAACCACCATAGACAGTTGTCAGGTTTTTAGACGCAAAGATAGGCATGTAGGTAAATCGTAAAGATAACCACCAACACAGTGACACACACACCTATGACGCACAGACAAACCGTGCCCTGCGGCAGTCTGCTAGCCTGTGTGATCCAGACGTGTGTGTCAGGGCGGCTTACCCTCCTCTCCGCTACATTACCTGAACCAGGCCTGGGGATTAACAGCACACACACGCACACACATACTACAACATTTACTGCATCACTGCTTCGCTTGGCCTCAAGTGGCCAGTGAGCTCTGCCACCAAGCAGTGAGACATATCTGTCTGCAGACAGACAGGCAGACAGATACTCCTGTTATGTGTTTGTACAAATGTCAAGTACATTTTCAGCAAGAAATCTATCCATTAAATGTATAACAAACCGTCACTATCCAGACACTAAGTACGCCAATACATACTATTTGTTTACTTAAGAAAATGTACTTAATATACATTACTTATGTTGATTTTTAGGTATTCTACTTTATGCTAGTAAAAGTAGAAAAATAATGTATAAATTTGGTTGTTAAGCTGTAATATACACTCCTCACTGTGTATAAGGAGCCTGGGTGCACTCTTATTTTCATATTTTCCTACTGGACAAATGTCACTTTTTTCCACCTATGTATCGTAAGTAAGTAAGTAAAAGGTATAATTCTTTCTACCACTTATTTAATGTGAATGTAATGTTACTGTATCTCTGATCATTAATATTGGTTACTTGTTTAAATGTGTTTTTTGTTAGGCCTCAAGCATAGTTTGTTGGCTGGGCCAGGTGTCATTTTACTTGCGCAAACTACTGTATGTTTGAGGCCGTAGTCTGAGAAATAATGGAAACAAAAAAAAATCCTTTAGAATGTGCAGTATTTATATGTTTTACTCCTGATTATGCTTCAATCATTGAGTACTTAAAGTGGTATGTGATTGTTGTCAAAGGGCAGTTTATTGGTGATTCTGAATGAACAAACTTGTTATATGTAACTGAAAGTGTAAAACCACAATTCAGAGGGTACAAAAGCACTAACACATTAACATTCTTACTAATCTTGCGCTAATTTTAAATAGGAGAAACAAAATGTTTGTTTTTTCTCATGATGGATACATGTTTATCGACATTTAGTGAGCTTCTGTTGAACTATTTGACTGTTTCCTGCTGCTGCATAATTGTTTTGATTTTTTCTTTACTATTCAAAATCTAATTCGTTTTTCTCATAAAAGCTTTTGTCTACAAATTTAAAACAGAGAACATTTTATAAATATTTTCCATCTGTATTCGGGTTTTCTCATTTAAAACATTTAATCACATAAAAATAGCATACGTCATCAGCAGCCGCACAGAGATTCAGATCACAAACCTCTTTTTCCTGGACAAATGTTGTTTACCCTTTGCTCAGTTACCACAGCACCAGCCATCTTAATTGACTGTAATTCATTCTTCCGAACGCATGCGACAGATGGGGACTGCCAAGAAAACAGCAACAGGCGCACCGGGAAGTGCTGCTTTCTCTTTTTTAAATAAGTGTTTCTTGTTATATCTTTTCCCAGAAAAGAAGGTAGTTTTAGGACATAAAGTTCATCTTCTATCATCTCTGTTGTTTTGCAGACTTTCTCTGCCTCTGATGCCACAGACCACTGGTGCTTTTAGTGAACCCTAAAAGGTTTTAGATGCTGCCTGCACTCTCTCAGCCACAGCATGATCTCACGTGTCTTTCCTTAGTTCTTTTTGCACCTCATATGGAGATTGAAAATACAAAAATGATCTGTTTACTTATTTATCTCACTTAAAAGTTGCATGCGAGCCTTCCCTTGGAGTTTAGCTGTGCTGGATGGATATAGAATGCAGGGTGGACTCGGGTTGCTTCTGTACAAATAGGATTACTATTTTTTGTTTTAGTTTATTTTGGACTGTCAGCACTGGACTGCTAATAGCTAAGTGCCTTCTGTCCTCTCAGTGTCTTTCTGTAGAACTACACACTGTGCCACGAATTGTAAAGTAACTCCCAGTAAAAGGCCATTCGAAGTGCCTTGTTGCATGCACTTTGACTGGGTGTTTAGAATCGTCTTCCCTTTTAAGTATTTGCTATCAATAGTTCAGAAGGTTGTCCTCAGTCCTCTGAGTTTAACAATAGCTTAATATAGCATCTTTAAAATGTCAGGATATGGCAGAATACAGATGTAGGGGCAGAAGAAGAAGCCACACTCACTTTTCTACTGCAGGCTTTCTGAAATGCTGCAGCAATTTGGCTCTATCCCAAGGGGAAATGTTCAGAAAATATCATTTTTGTTCCCTTTTTTTCCAGCCATGGAAAGTTACAAGACTGAACTGTATGAGAGACACAAGCATTTAGTTTTATAGTGAATACAAATGCAGCTACATTGTAAACCATTTAAGAGGCAGGTGAGCAATAGGTCCATGAAAATGCATCAGGGTGAACTTCTACATTTCCGTGTTTGAATTAGTATTGATCTCAAAAATCCTCAAACGATCCTCTGCAGTATTTTATCTCAAATTGAGACAAATTGCAGTGTGAATCTGAACAGTATATGTCAGTGCATCTGTTCCAATGCCAGTCCAGTCAAGTATAATGGTACTGTTGAAGTGAGCAGAATGCTTAATCATCTTTGATTTTTTTTCACCTTTACTTAGTTCATGGTAGCACCACATTTCTTTTCTTATGTACACAGTACACCCACAGTCATTTGTCAGCCGTTTACAACTGGACATATTTCTTCAGAGGATCCGGTTTTTGCTTAAATTCACATTCTTCACGAGAGACAAGAGAATCTCCTTCATCTCTGTGAGTAATCGTAAACACATTTATTTCTGCCTTGAACTTTCCTTCAACCTCCCAACCATACAGTATATCCCCTATCCTGGAGGACTTTGCTAATGATTATTGCACTCATATTTTCTGCAATTTACATGAGGCCTTGTAATAGACTTGAGCTGTATAGTGCTGATGAGTTTCTTCCAAGTTAATGAACATTTGGGGACTGAGTCTCTTGGAGCAAAGTAAAGTCAGCTTGGACAGCACTCTTCACATCTCATAATGAAGGACTGACTGTTCCCTGTTGGCTGCACTCTGTCAGCAGGATGTGTTTCTACTTGCTGTTCTTGTTTTAAACATTAAACAAGTTATGTTAAAGGCTGGTTGTGGCTAAAAAAGATATAGACAGCATGGCTATCTTTGCTCCCTTAACTGCTGCAGGCTATAAGATCAACTCAACTACCAACTGAATGGAGAGACAGTAACCTGCACGGAAAAAAAGCCTTAGAAACAGGCTGAATGAAGAAGTGTAGCTTAGTCATGAACCTCCAGCCTGTGCAGCTCAACATTTCAGGCCTTTGTTCCCCTCCAGAAACCATCGGCATGACTCCAGTTTGGATTTTCTACTTGTGGAGAGTGATGCTTTGCTTATTATACTGCACCAGAGAGCATCCACTCAGAGGTGGGAAGGTGATTTTCAGGGCCTGAGATGATATTCCTGCCTATTTTTTTCACACTGGAAAAGAAAAGCATGCTGTGTTTTTCTGGCCCCCACTATAATCGCTCGTTATTTCTTTGTGAATTTTAGCCACTGGCCCAACAAACAGCTCATATTATGTAACAGCCAAATGTAGGGTGCTGCATCCTCACTCCTACACTGAAAAGGATTGTGATTCTTTTATACTGACAGATATAAAATACAGTCTATTGCACTGATAATAATTTCTTTGGAAATGATGATGTGTATGTATGTTTAATAATGTCAGCAGTCAGTGAAGAGTATTTACAACATATCCAAATATATAGTCAACCCTGTCTCCTAAAAATTACATTCGTATAGGACGAAACTGCATTCCCGATTACGTTTTGTTACAGGACGTATTTGCGA
>JAUMHL010000018.1:24421168-24433903 GCA_032362345.1 Sandelia bainsii | reverse complement strand
TTCAGTATCAACGTATTTGCGACTTGTCATTTACATTAACTGTGAACATATGATCATTACGTTAACACAAAACGTAAAGACGTTGCAAATACGTCCTGTATCAAAACGTAATCGGGATTGCAGTTTCGTTCTATACGAACGTAATTTTTAGGAGACAGGGCTGTAGTATAACGACAACTTATTATAAGTGCTGTATATTAAGTTTAAAAGTGACAGCAGTCCTCTATGATACATATTTACCAGTGGTTCTGCTATACAGCAACAATTGCCAGTTATTGCAAACACTTGATTACAGTTGTGGCACAACCAGTTATTAGGTTTAGGGAGCAATTACTTTTTCACATAGGGCCAGGCAGGTTTTGAACAGCATTTTTTCCCTTAATAAATGAAATCATCATTTAAAAACTGCGTTTTGTATTTACTCATCTTATCTCAATCTTATCTGTGTAATATTTAAATTTGTTTGGTGATCTGAATCATTTAAGTGTGACAAATATGCAAAAAATAAAGAATCAGGAAGGGGGCAAATACTTTTTCACAGCACTGTATTCTACAATAAGACTTTAATGATGACAGATTTTTCTATGTATTATAACCCTACATATAATATGACAATATTAATCGTTAAAAGGTATTTGTATGGGAAGAAATAAGTGACTTATTTCTCTCTCATTGTATTTGTGGGCAGAAATTACAGTTATATACCTACCTACAATAACTCCCTGTCTAAACTTTGTCCAGGAGGCCAGTAAGCCTACATTCATCCTGATGAATGGCTTTTCTTCTGTTAAATATGGAGTTGTCTTTCCACCAGTCGCACTCCTCATATTCCCAGTGGCCCGTGTTCCCATCAGCCTCTCCTCAGTTTGCATTAACACACCTCTGGGACTGGCAGAACGCAGCTTCTGTGTTATAGATAGAGATGTAGCACATCAGAGTGACAGTGCTTTTCAGTGCACTATGTTTGCGGTGCCCTGACGTTGGCATTGCGTCAGTAATGCAGCATTTTAACCCTGCACCAGGGCTAAAATACTGCAGTTCTACAGTATGTTCTGCCACCAGGCATTGCAAAATTGCTCCCTCGTCACTACTCTACAGTTTGAATGCAAATACAGTACAGTGTAGTCAGCATGTGAATTGTCACCATATTTCTTATCATACGGCTACTGTACAAGATAACTAATTACAATCTGTTACACTGGGTTTCACATCTTTAGTCAAACATCTATCCCTGTCCCTGAAATAACCTTTCTCTGTTTCTATGGCTCTCGGTTAAATTATTACTTTTTACTTGTTCATTCTACTAATTCAAATAATTAATTTGTTGTTATACGGTAAAATCCCAACCAGAGAAGGTGATAAGATGAAATGATTAATAAAATAATAGAATCCTTCTACATGTTTGGAGTGTTCTATGAATTAGGCCCAAAACACAGATTTTGGAAGGTGTGGTGAAGCTACAGTATATTTGAAACAACTGAAAGACACCATATTTAGAGCAGCTGCGGCTGTAGCCGGCGGAGCTTGCCTTGGTCGTAGTCGCCGCTGGGAGCCGTGCTATAAGCTGCTTTCATGTGTTATTTTGTACACCTATGCGCCACACATGCCAGCAAAATCATTGAGCTGCAGCCTCTTTCTGATGAGTCGGAAAGTCTGAAGCTCTTAAGGGCAACGCACAGCGGAGTTTGTGTAGTTTAGCAGCAGTTGTATTATGACAGTGGCTGTAGAGAAACTCATTGAGAAAGCGAAAATCCCAGAGCTGTAAGAGCCACAGCCTGCGCGGCTGATACAGACAGACAAGACAGTGGAGAGAGAGAGGGAGAGATGTGTTGTTTAGCTGAAAGAAGTAAATGAACACACATAATTAATCGTAACACTCCATCTTAACATGTTTACTGTTTTCACATTTTACCGGACTTTGCAGTAACAGTCACACTTCTCAGTTCTTTAAACATTGAAAACTTTGTTCACATGTGTTATTTATGTTAATGATTAGATAAGTCACATTGCTGTAAACACAATGAAACAAACTGACTTTACACAACAAGCAGATTGTGCTTTTATTAAGGGTTACAGCAAAATTAAATTATGTTGACATCTGTGATGCAGCTCAGAGCTCTACATGAACATTATTCAGTATAATTCAGGCCTACTGTTACTTCTGAGTAAGTTACCGCTGTTGTGGCACCTGCAAAAATATGCACAGAAGTTCTCACTTTGGAGATGTTCATACGGAGGCTTATACTGAGTAATGGTTACAGGTGTTTAATAAGCTCACAGGAAATAATTCTACACACAGCTAGAAGCAAACTTTAGAGGACACGATGATGTTCTGGCAAAACCTGGATTACACATGGAATGAGAGTACTTTATTGTCTAATTCATGTAATATGCACTTGGACTCTGTTGTAATTGTAGTAAAAGTTGTCAGAAATGTGTTCTGTGATTTTGGTGAGTGCCTGTTCTGTATATGTGTGGGTCTGACTTGCAGTGAGGGGTTGTAAAGTTGTGTGCTGGTGTGAAAGTCCTGTACACTGCTCGTTCACCACCGTCCACAACACAATTTGTGTATGTCACTTTCTCACAATGCAGGCATCATAATATGGGCTACAACTTGTGTATGCACAGGGTGCTGTGAGTGTAAGCTGAGCGCCACCTACACACATTATACTGTAACACATGCCACGCTGCGGCACAGATGACGAGCTGTTGCGGCAAAAGTGGCCAATTAATGCGGTATAGACTGGCAATTTGAAGCGCTACATCTGTAGAGAAAGAGCCTCCATCTTTCATAAGGGTGGTTAAAGTTTCAGCTCTAGAGAGTAATTTTTGTGTAATCACAACTAGGGGATTAATTATTCATAGAAGTATGAACACACACAGACAAACACATACAGTATATTCAAAGTAAACCTCCTTGAATCTTTTTCTGCATCTAACTCTCTTTGCTTTAGTGGTTTATTTGTGTCTCTCTCCCTGAACCTTTCTCTCTACGCGTCTCTCTATCATCTGCTCTCCCTCCCCCTCTTTTTCCACACTAATGGAGTTAGTGAGCACCGAGGATAAAACAATTAAAACAAAATTCATTTGAATGAATTAAAGAGCAGGGAGCTGCAGTAGCTGACACTTCTGAGGCAAGATGAATTATCCTGCTTGGCTGGTTTAGTAGCATTTTACAGTGGCCTCATCCCACCTCATTAACCCGTGTATTAACCCGTGGAAAAGCATTGTTAGTACACACCAATGCAATATAAATGTGGGATAAATATGTGAAAAGGAAATGATTACTGCCCTGTGTCAGTGTTATTCTGGACTCTTCTGATAGACTTGGTCAAGTAGAATACACCTGTGAGCCTTCGAAGACTGTGAGAATAACAAGTCGCCTTCCACTCATCACTGTGAATTTTCCAATATTTTCCAGTGAGCAGCAACAGGAGATGCACAAGATTTGCAGTCTGGCTTACGAAAGACTTCAGAGGCTGTTAAGGAAATGCCAAGGCCATCTGTGCTGCTCTAAGAGGGTGTGAAATGAAGATGGAGAGTGTGTCACACTGCAATGAGAGGTCATTACTGGCTCCTCAAAGGCAGCACATTATGTCAGTTTTACAGGTCACAGTCTTGTGGGTCACTACAATTTTTTACACCTTAAGACTTGGTAATGAGTCCAGAAGCGTCTGGAGTTCAAATGTGCATCAAGATCTGTGATGCTCGGGAACAGCAGCAAAACGGGTGCCGCTGGCGATGATTAGATGCAACCAGATGGCATCAGGATGTTACTTCTTGTGCTCGGAGTCACTGCAACAATCACTCTCCCCCTCCTGGCACGTTGTCACTTTATGTGTTTATGTGTGGCAGAATGACTGAATACACATTCCAGGTTGTGTGTCTTGCCAGCTTAATGGCGGCATTTTCATTTCACTAGA
The DNA here is from genome assembly GCA_032362345.1 of Sandelia bainsii. Taxonomy (NCBI): domain Eukaryota; kingdom Metazoa; phylum Chordata; class Actinopteri; order Anabantiformes; family Anabantidae; genus Sandelia; species Sandelia bainsii. Next base: position 24,429,980 of record JAUMHL010000018.1, on the reverse strand, counting down.
CTGTCAGAGTGGTTACATTGTCAAGGAGCTCTACCTCGTGTCACCCAGCTGAAGTGTTCTTAACCAAGACACTGAAACTGTACTCAGATTCTGTCTGTTGCTGAGCCTGACCTCTGACCTCTCAGTTGAGATAACAGGATTTCCCTGCAAGTAAGTGCTTATGTCCCTTACAGGAATTTCAGTGGCCAGACTGCCCTCTGAGTTACTGCCAGGACAAAGCCAGGTGAAGTGTATGCAGGTGAAATTTTACACATTAATCCGACTCAAAGGAGCCTTCTCAGAGGTGATGTGGTAATACAGTGAATGATCTGAACTGGTGTCCAAGTGCTTCAGGATCTGAATTCCTATTAATCAAACATGTTCTGACTCTGCTTCATGATACTGCATTCCTTCTACTGACAAAAACTACTTAAACCAGGTGTTAAAACCAAGTATTTGTGCATCAAGGGAAGTCCTGTAGCAGTATAACTAAGAGATGGTTTAAAGTCACCTGAAGTCATCAACTCTAACTATGTATAAGCTTTATCAAAAAGAAAAGTTTTAAGCCTTTAGTGTTAAAAGTAGCGAGGATGTCTGCCTCTCATACTTGAATTGGGAGCTGTTTCCCCAGGAGAGGAGCTTGATAGCTAAAGGCTTTGCTTCTCATTCTATACTTGAAAACTCAAGGAACCACAAGTAGACCACCACTCTGAGAGTGTTGTATTGGGATAATACATTAATATGAAGTCTTTTAGATATGATGATGCCTGATCATTAAATGCTTTGTATGTAAGGAAAAGGATTTTAAATTATATTCTAGATTTTACAGGGAGTTTTTGTCTATCCATTCTAGCTACCGCACTTTAGCAAACTTGAATATCTAATATGTTCAAGTAGGTAATCTTGTATTGTAGCTGAAGTACTGCATTTCAACTGTGGCATTTCCTTCATCTATTCAAAGTGCCTTTATTTATGTGTCTGGGCTTCATGGCAGCTAACTGGAAGTGAGATAAACTCCATGTAGCTCAGGGGAGTATGACGATGATGAGCTGAACAAACAGGCTAACAGTGCTACAGTTCTACTGCACAGAGGCTCTGCTGAGCACAGCATGTCCTTTACGCATGGAGAGGAAAGAGCGAGGGTGAGGTAGGAGGGGAGAAAAGGAACGATAGAGGAAAAAGCATTGAGAAGTCAGGAGGAGAGAAAGTGAGGCGGAAAGGTGGAGTGTTAAGGGAGCTCTGACAGGCTGGCTCAGCTGTGTGTTAGCTAATGGGTGAACTGGTTACTCTGCTGACTCCTCTGTGACTGTTGGGATGAACATTTCACTGTAGTAGGTTCAAATATTTTTTTACCATGAGGCAGCTGAGGGTCTCTAAAACAAATCTCTTCAGTCCTGACAGATGTAAGGTTGGGTAAAGATTTAGACAACGGGGAATATTTTAATTGTTATTGTAGGAAAGAAATATACATGAATAAGTAAAACTAAAGTAAACATAAACACGCAGTGGCAACAATCTCATTGGATCGTTACTTAAAATCACTTCATATCACATGCATGATGTGCATCATGTAGAGATGTGCTGTGGTGCATTTGTGTGTGTGTGTGTGTGTTTGTGTATGAGCATGTCCTCCTGGGACTGAGCTCTGATTTAAGAGTGTCTTTGTGGCAACCACAGCAATAGGCACTTTCTGGGTCATGTGAAAAATGGCATCCTTTAGATTTATATATCAACCTGTCCCTTACACACACACACACACACACACATGCAAATATTGGATGTGGATAGGTACAGTATGTGTGCCCACAGAGTGAGAAATGGAGAAACAGAGAAAGGATATAGTTTGTATGTGTATGTGTGTCCAGTACCTTTTCTCTGTCAACAGTACAGCACAGTTGAAGCCTATTTCCACTGAGAGAGGGGCAGGAATATGTTTTGGACCAATGCTGCAGCTAAGATAAGATCCACGCTACTGCAGCCCACAATCTGATCCTGCTGCTGTGCCAGAGGGCAAAATCCAATTTCCTTCTCACTACGAAAAAGAAATGCAAAACAAGAAAAGCAAAAAAAATTTTTAATCAACGATTTATGTTTTGCAGGAGATGACTATTTATCTTTTGCATATTCCAGTTGCTGTAGCAGCTTATATATTGTTTTTACTCTCTGTACACTAAGTAGGTTTTTGAATAATTGTATGATAAGGCTGGGCACGTCTTTAACCTGAGCTTTTGTGTCTCCCTGCCCTTCCTCCACCAGGCCATGTTTGCCTTCTCACAACATGACATTTGGAGCGCAAATTGTCTGGCCTTTCAGAAGGCTGGACTGTCTAGCTCATACTGACAAGACAGACAAAACAGTCTCTCAGATAACTGCTCCAGCTTCAATTATTAGACTTCATTGAATTGAATGTTCCCTGCACTGTGCATGCCTGTCATCTGCTGAGATAAGCAGCATGGCCCACAGTTCAGCTACAACTGTTGACTTGCTACTTTGTCACTTGTTTGTCATTGTTTCACTCTGACTGGAGAGAAGCACTTGCTCCTAAGTATGAGACTATCAAACCAAAACAGCAGTACATACTAACAAGCAGACGTGGCCATTTGCTCAGCAATTTGTTAACATACTATCATATAACTTAGGTAGCCATCAAAAGTGTGTTTAAGAGCCCATAATAATAAAAATGTGCTAATCACAGTTTATTCATGATTTATCAAGAGGATTACTTTTTTACAAAGGTCCAGGCAGGTTTCAACAGCTTTTTTTACCTTAGTAAATGAAATCACCCTTAAAAAACTGCATTTGTATTTACTTCGTTATCTTTGTGTAATATTCAAATTTATTTGATTATCTGAATTATTTAAGTCTGACAAATATGCAAAAAAAAATTTAAAAAATCAAGAAAGAGGCAAATACTCTTTCACAGCACTGTAGCTGTCTCTACATAAAAGGCCACCTGTTTCTCTTTGTGAGTGGTTACCACTATGGAACAGCCCTCTTTTGATTAACTTTTTACTGATTGGAGTCTGGATTCTTTATTTAGCAAATTCTGTGACAACATTACTGTTCTATGTCTCGGTGAACAGAGCTCGATGTATTGATCTTTTCATAGTGTGGTCACTTTTGGTCTGCACGATCATGCTTTGAATAAAACTGATCCAGTTTCCACAAAAAGTCAGAGTGTCGTGAACTGCTCCCTAGAAACCTTCAGCCTAGCCATGATTTGACTTTGAGAAAGCCCCTCTTTGCTTGCATGGACTTATGACACTTGAGGTACAGTCATATTTATAACAGGTCAAGCTGATTTACTTGAATCAGTACTTGTGCTTAGATTTGATTGCTGTCCTACAAATAGTGCAGAATTTTCATTCATTTTACAGTACATCACATAATGTCTCATGTTTTAAAATTCTCAAAATTTCCAGGTTTACATGAAGTCAGGATTTACTTAGTAGCATAAACTAAGTGAAAGAGCAATTGTTCTACATATTTGTGAGTTTAAGTTTAAGGGGTTTAGCATTTAGTTGTGGTAAGAGTGGAGGTCAGAGAAACAACCATGTTATCACCTTTGTGCATTAGTCGCTGCTGATTTATAAAAGAAAACTCTCTACCGGCTTGTCTGCAAATATTTACATATATGAAAAATAGAAGGAATAAAACAAACTTGACTTTAGGTGATCTCTATAGAGGATGCAGCCAAAGTACATCTGTAGTTCATTAAGCATGCAGCAGGGAGAAGTAGTGCTACAGTAGCACCATCTGTATGTAATCCTCTGTTGATTAGCATGTAGTGCTACTGGTATCTCTCAGCTAGCCAGAGTCCTCTTGCTGCCCCCAGAGTCTTAATCCTTCTTCCGTCTGTTGTGTTTCTGCTCCACTAGGGACCAATTGCGCCAATTCCACTCATCGAGCTTGATAATTAGTGACAATTGTAAAAGTAATTTACAAACTCAAGTAATGCCATTGAGCAAATGGTGCCAATTATCTGGAGATGCTAATGTGGGCAGAAACGCGGAAAAGCAGCATCCGACCTCCATTACAATGAGAGGAGGAGGGCCAGGAAGCTGTCCTCCACGTGTCAGGGAGAACTGTCCAGGGAGGAGAGGGGAGACGATGCATATTGTTGGAGACTGTGCTTGTCACTATGCTGCAGATTAATCCCACAATACAAGAACAAGTGTTGTGACCAGGGTAATAAAATTTTCATTTACATTTAAGACTGTTAGCTGAAGCCCTTATTCATAGTCCATGGCATTCCAACAGTACAATATGATTCAACTCCTTCATCAGCATACAAGTCAAATTAGGGTTTATGGAAAAAAATACACCTAACTTGTTAAGTGACATTAAAAGTGTATGTTTACAAGAAAAGGGCATCACTATTACAGACTACTGAGATGCTGGACATTACTGGAAATTGTTACTGGGTTTAGTGGTATTCAGTCATTCACCACATCTAAAGCATATAAAGTGTGTCAAATTTGATTACTGGTTGAAAACCTTCCACCTACACAACCAACCACAGCACAACTTATCTATAGAGTAGCTGCTTAGCTGTGCCAAATGATTTTTGGGATGCAATTTAAAACTAATTGATATTTGAAGCCTGCAGGTTACTTCATTTAATGAAATAAAACAGCCTAGAAACAGAAAACAAGAATTGTTCAATTTAAAGGTTCACCACTAAATGTGTCTTAAGTCTCTTGCTAGATGTTATGAAGCGTGGTGAAATAATTTCAGATCTCTGCTTTGCAATGGATAGTACGGAGCCCAGGAGGTGCCATGGAAGAGAAAAAAACATAATGGGAAGAAAAAAAAACTAAACTGTGCGCACAGATCACTAATTCAAGAGCACGGATTAATAAATTGAGAGCACAGATTACTAAATATGTCATATAGCTGCTCTGAAGACCTTCAGATACCAGATTTCAGCTACATCATCATGTGAATGAACACACTGTATAGTTTGTTTAGACTAACACTTGCAAATCGGGATGCAGTGTTGTGACTCTAATGCTGATAGTAATGTTTATGGAGATGTAAAGTGTATAAAAGTCTGACGGTCAGACGTTGTCCAGTGAGCGGAAACAGTTCACCTGTAAACTATGATGATTTTGTGGCTTTATTGAGCTGCCAGAGAGGAACACACTGAGCTTCAAAGCGGCTGTATGACACATTTAGTAATCCATGCTCTCGATTTATTAGGGTAATTAGGGTAACACTGAAATAGTGATTTAATGGATTGCCATTACATTTGGCACAAAAATTCATGGTATTTATGTTCTTGATGAGGGATTTTGTTTTTTTGGATTGGATTTTTAACAAAAAGAAAATTATTCTCTAAGAAGTTTGTTATTTTAAGTCAAGACTCCACTGTCTCATAGTGTAATTGTTGTTCAGCTCAGTGCTTCCAGCTTCTGCGATCTGCAATGTGACTAATCCAGTGTACAGGAACAAGCCTTCCTCTCCTCTCCCCTTCTTTGGGATTAAAAACAGGAGGTATATTCCCATTCTGTCAGTCACTTTCACTCTGCCTCTGAGGCCTCGGCCTCTATTAGTGTAAACAGAAGAGAGGAAGCAGTGTTTGGTGTTTTCCCCTGTCTAAAAACCTCCCTTTGGTGTCTCTTTGATCCCTTGTGCTGGAATAGTAATTGCTATCATTTATGAAACAAAATGACAAGTGCATCCACCAGCTCAGAAATGCAAATACAAAAGAAGATAGAACGGAGGGTAGCAGGGTTATAGATGTACAAAGAAGACTTGATCCACTCACCTTGACCTGTGTTAAAGTCCTGGCTTCAGTTTTAAAAATCATTTATGTCGAACACAAAGAGGAAGACGGATAATATGCTGCATTTAAGCGGACATATCCAAGCGTAGCATCCCTGCATATTCCAGTTAATTGCCACCATTTTCTTTTTTATTTTAATAACATTAACCAAGAGACAAGCATGGTACTAAGCCTGCAAGTGAAAAAAGTATAGTATAAGAAAACCTTCCAAGAGAGCAGAGAGCCAGAGCAACTGGGAGCTGAAGTCTGACCTTTCTGGTTTTCATAAAGTGGATGCAGCCAAAGTAGCAATGACCGTGGATCGTTATTCAAGCAGCATACATAAAGAGAGAAATGAAGCAACTGGATGGCTCCACTTCCCTCTTTAAATCTGTCGAAGTGGATAAGCCTCTGGTGTTATTCACAGACTCCCCCTGACATCTTCTGTTGATGTTTATTTTAAATGGCGCTCAGATTGGTGTGGAAATCGTCCCGTTGCGAATGCCCAGCAGCACACAAAACAGCTGGGCGCTGGAAGGGAAACAGAGAAAGAGAAAGAGAGAGAGAGAGAGTGAGAGATAGAATATTTCTGAAAGGACAGAGGAGAAAAGAGAAAAGAGGAGAAAGAAAGAAAACTTGAGGGTTTTATGTAAAAGAAGGCGTTTGTGCGAAATGTATTTTGTGTAATGAGCCGCCCCAATTCTGCTATTTGAAACAGTGTTACCTGGAGCTGGAAAATAAAAATCTCTCCTTTTCATGTTCCCCGTGGATCCGGCTGTTCTCGGCTTACACTGTGCCGTACCTCCATTTCACAGAAACATTGCTGCTCTGTACTTTCACAGATTTGGTCGTCAGGAGAGGGTGTCATTTCAGAGCTCCTACTGGGAGATTGCTCTTTCTTTCAGGACATTCTGACACAGAGCCTTAATAATGTAGCTTTCCTTCCACAGAACTCATAAACACAGCACTTGACCCCATCGGTCATTGATAGAAATTGCCATCCTCCTAATGAGCTTCTGATTTCGGCTGTATTTGTCGGTGCATTTCTGTATTTATTGGTGTATTTCACCAGAGATAGTGAGGTCTGTTGCCTTTGTATGGAAGGTGTTGGACATTCATTTTGCTCAAACATGGGAACACTGTTTTCATCATTTGACAGTCCCCTTCCTCAGCATCCAAGCCCATTTACAGCCAGCTCATTCACTTTACTGCCATTCGCTGATGGCAGCACTTTGAAGTGTTTGCTAAGGGGGGGATGGGGTTGGTGTGGGGGCAGGGGAAGTTTAATTGGCTGTATTAGTTGGTTTGCTTCTCTTCTTCTTTTCTTTGTGCCCCCCAGTCACAGTGAGCCGGATTAGACGACCTACATTTTAGTTTTGCTTTTTTCTCCCAATCTTGAATCTTTGCTAATAGTCTTCCTCATGTTGTGTTCCTTTAAAGGATCTCAGTTCATCTCCACCAACTCCCCTCAAAAAGTTGTTTGATTTGTGTGAAACTATAAAATCACACAACGTAGCATCTTCAAGATCAAGTCCACAGTCCTCTGTATTTACATTGACATGGATGTGTTCACACAGACTACAGGGAAAGTTAAATTTAGCAGCTTCATCCCTATGCACATGACACTGATTGACAGTCCGCTGTGGGTAATGATGTGTTCCGTTTCACAATGTGTCGCCCACAGCAGTCGCCCTCGGAGAAGTTTTGATGTTTGTTTTGTTTGAAATGCCTATACGCTCTTGTACATCCAGTGTGACATCTCCTGCAGGATGTTGGAGCCGTATGAAGCTTCCATGTGGAGAAAGACAGTCAAATCAATCATTTTAAATGACTTGAAATTTTTGAAACTGTTGATTGTTTTTTACTTCCTCACTTTATTTGCTGAAGTCTTTGTGCTGTGTGAATGAAATACAACAAGTAGAGTTAAATAGAAAATGATAAATAGAAAATGAATGACCAACTATTTTGATAATTACTTAACTGTTTGAATATTTTTTTAACAAAATTTCCATTTTTCTCTGACATTTTACAGCCCAAACAATTAAACAGTATATAATAAAACACAATCATCATAATTGCAGTTTGTCACACATTCTACAGCACCAAGCTGATACGTACAGTATACGGTGCTGTGAAAACCCATTTAACAGCTGAGAAATCATCAACATAAAAGACATTTGCATACTATATTTAGGGCATGGCTGTATGTGATATGGAAGTCCTGTGAAAAAGTGGCCTCCTTTTAGAGCTCAGGTTCAAATGAAGGGAGGCTGGTGTTACAACTAACCTTGGCTATGCACGCTGCATGGCTGCCCCTGTAAGCCATCAGTCTGCCGGGAGTCTGACTGAAATATTAAAGAGCCTGTCTGCTTGGCCGCTGTACCTCCTCCCCATTGAGTACCCAGACTGTATGATGTAGTATATGTACAGTATTCCATAGCTACTGTAAATATGTAATAGATGGAGACCAAGGTTGAGTGGAAGATTATTCTCAGTTTAATTTACACTCATATTACCATCAACCCTTTGATATATTTATCATTATATCCTTACATTCTTGTCTGATGTCAGCTGCCTACAGTGAATTCTATCTGTTGATGATGGAGAACTCAAATGATAAACTGTAAGGGTGTAAATGTATACTGCAATTATGAAAGTGACGTAGTGTAGCAGTGAAAGGAAGATGGAAGTCACCTCTCTGTGCTGTAGATCTCCTTAGAGCACACAGACTCCGTAAGTACCAGTTCTGATTTCGTTCATGCTGATTTATACATGTATTGGTTGATATGTGGTCTGTAATGCAGCACAAGTAGCCACGTGGGAGTTAAAGGTGTGGTAGCTGGGTTGGTGGATGTGCATCAAGTTGGAAAACATTGTGTGAATGGGATTTTAGAGGCCTAACTCGAACTATATTATAATCATAACAGAATTGTATAACTCCAAATGTATTATCATAATAATTATTTTATTAATTATTATTTTTATTTACCCCTCCTCGAACCGCCACCTTATCGTGGTGGAGGGGTTTGCGTGTCCCAATGATCCTGGGAGCTCTGTTGTCGGGGG
>JAUMHL010000018.1:24386345-24414850 GCA_032362345.1 Sandelia bainsii | reverse complement strand
GGTAACACAGCTGAAGACATGTATCTTTTCATGAACAACATGGTGATTCCTATGTGTGTCCAAACTTTTGACTGGTATTGTATAATATTATATATATATACTTAATTAATGTTCAAGTACTTCATGTAGTAAGTAGTCATGTACTATACTATGTACTATACTCAAGTATACTTATTGGGACTAAATTGGCTACTTTTTAGAATAGAATAGACTTTATTGTCATACAGATAGTACAATGAAATTGTGGGTGCTCCACCCTGCTACGGTGCATGAGAAAAGAGGGAAAACAATATATAAATATGTAATAAAAAAAAACAAGGAAGAAAAATGCAATACAATATATACATAATGTGCAGAAATTCACAGATAATCAATAATTTACATATCAAATGAATATATACTCATGGAATTTAGTCCTTTGCTGTTTATGTGTGTGTAGTGGTATGGGGACGGGTATGTTTAATAAACCTTTATATATACTGTTAGTTTACTGGGGATCTACTACTAGTATACTTTCTAGTTTATAAAAGTATAATTCTAAATACTAATACTGAACTTAGAGGTATACTATTAGTTTAGTTTTTGAGCTGATCCATGTAAGTATACTTACAATAGGGTTTAAATGTGCATGTGAGTACTTCTCATGTCACTGGGATGTTGCATCACTGTGACAACAACCACAGTGCTTCAGCTGCAGATTAATTATGTTGCCTAGTTAATCTGCAAGCAATAATATTTGATTCTCTAATAAGTGATTGAGAGGGAAGGCCTATTCACTGCTTACCCTTATATATGATATGTTTATAAAACAACAATTAATTAATACTTACTCTCTTCAAAACACAATGTCACACACTTAATTTATAAAATCTATAGTTTGTTTCATAGCTGTTTTTTTTTACAAAGCTAAACTGGTGAAGGGTACAAGTATAGGCCAAATATGATTTAAAATTATTTATACGTGTAGTTTTATCATTTTTCATTTTATCATTTTTTTTATCCTTTAGCAGTCATGGTTATAATTTCCCTTATTGGTTTGTTTTCTTTTACCTTATTCTTCCAGGCATGATTGTGTTTTGTTTCAATACTTGATTATTAATGTACTCCTTTATTATGGACAGTGTTAAGCACTTTGTAAACAATGTTTTTTTTTTAAAAACGTGCTACAAAAAATAATCTAGTTGGAAAAAAAATCTAGTATTAGATTATTAAAATTATTGTTGCATTTAGGTACAAAGCTCTTACTTCATGTGACATAAGTTGATTCAAATTAGATGCTTATTTTCATTCTAATCATGTTTTTAGCAGTAGAAGTATCAGTGCTGAAAAAGGGAAAAGTTTGTTGTCAAGGTCTGAATCAGACCAGTCAGAGCACACAGCTGACTTTTACAACCATATTACTACTAAAAGAAAAGTTGTGAAAGGAATGAGACATGAACAGAATGGAAAAGTAGTCAAAAGTTGGCCCATTTCATTTTCCTGGCCTATAAATAAATCAGAGTTGGTTTAATAGAGAGGAACTTTACTCTCAGACAGACGTTTGAGGAGGGGGAATGTCCAGTGCTGAACTCTATTCGGTGCAGAGGCAATGTCTCAGATGATAAAAACCCTCTCAGAGGCTGTTGGGCCTTTTCATCACTCAGGTAACATAAATGCAATTTTTAGGTTGTTCTCAAGTCAAGAAGTCCAATTTCCCCTTCACTCTTCAGAAAAACTTCATCTCCCAAGGAATCAAGAGGCAGCTTTTTGTGTAGTTTTGAGTGCTGTGGTTTGGTGCGAGGCCAGGTGTTCCCCCAAGGCCTCATCGATCTGGCATTGGAGTCTGATCAGATGGCTTTTCATTCCACTGTATATTGCATTAAAATCAGAACATAGTACTAGGATCTTTGAGGTATCTTTTCACATTTTGTTAAAGACTTTTACCATGACTCATCACAATTTCCCATGTAATGATTTTATTTCAAGTATAGTGGTGTTTGAAGCGGTATTTTCCTGCCTGTGAGGTGCAGTGGAGAGTCAGAGGCATTAGCAGAGATTTAGTGCTGCGGTGTGCCACTTGTCCCCAGTGGTTGGGTAGGTAGTGACCCGGTGAAGACCTGTTACCTGCTGTGCACATCTATCCAATAAAGCACGTTTGAAACTCCTGCATAAGAGAAAATGTAAATAAATCGCTGCCGAAATTTGTCAGTTCATCACCTGCCTCAACCCCAACTCCCTAGTGGCACTATAATTTGATATGACTAGGTCTTGATTACTATTTACTGTGTTGTCAAGGTGTGAGAGACTCAACTCTGTGGGTAAACAGATTCACTGTCAGCACTTCACTGAATCAACTACTGTTGACTTTATATCCACTTGCTGTTTCCCATCTCTCCCCCCTTTTTCCCTCCCTCCTTTCTGAAGATTGCAGTTGTCAGAGCTCTGTGTTGCTTTTGACACAGCAGCGATAGAACAGAAAACTGGATCACACTGTCTGACAGTGAATCCTGTCATTTCTTCAATTTTAATTAAAGATAGGAAAAATGTGGTTGGTATTGACAGGTATGTGCCGTATGCTACCATAAATTCAAGCAGTACTGATCTCGGCCTTGCTGCTCTGGCACAGCCTCAACTGAAGTAATGAACTAATGATTTAAACGTACATTAGTATTTTGATTTCAGCAGTGTGAGTAAAGAGCCGATGACTGTCTATTTTCAATAAATAAATAAATAAAATTCCACTCGACAATGATAGGAGTGTTTTCACACATAATACTGAATTGGTTCAAGACAGCCTCTGGTGTGTTGGGTTTGTTCATTTGTGTAACTCAGGTGCTGACTTGACAACCACACAGAGGCTAAAAATGTAGGGATTTAATGTTATAAGGTAAACTGTTAATTAGCAATGTAGCATATTTATGCAAATCATTTTGTAACTGTGTTACAATGTTAACATGTGTGTCACCATGTGAGTGCAGGGAGTTTAAATAGTGGTACTTTGTGATGCTAGCATTTATTCTCATTACAATGTACCCAAAATGTAATAACCATACATTTAATCATATTATTATTGTATTATTACTGGGTAAGATGCCTGTTTTTGTATGTTTCTATCTGGTCATCAATATTTGAGCTCTCTAGTTGCTGCTTCAACTAACTAACAACTCTAATAAACATTTAATCCTTTGCGAGCTCTTTGTGACACCAGACAGACAGGCAGACATATTAGGCTCAGTAAAGAGCAGCGTGATCTGCTGTCAGACACGAGAATTTGATTTCCCCTTGTGGATCCATGTGGCCCTGATGACGCAGGATGACAGTCACTGAAACTGCCATCAATTAGTTCCTGTCAGTCTGTATATCTTCATTTACTCTTAGTTCATTTGTAAAAAGACAGTGTGAACATGAGCTGCAGCATAAATTTGATATATAATATTTTTAAAATTGTTAATGATGTGGACAAAAATGAAAGAAACTGTGGAGAAATGTGACTGTAGCTACTATTTCTTATGAGTACTAGTTTTTATGAGGTTATGGGTATAAATCAAAGAACTGCATTTTTCTCAATTTATTTTTCATTTCCTAACTTTTTCATTATTAATTTTTATGTGAACTATTATGAATCCACCCCTTGAAATGTTGTATTGTTTCATATTAGATTATTATTTTTATGTGCACATATAGATAGAAACAGAATCATTTACAGTACTGTACAGTGTTGGTACTATAACTACCATTACTAACTACTAACTAGTAGTTGAACTGAAAAGAAGCTCCCTTCCAGAAATTCAGTCAATTTCAGTTACTGTGTTAAAAATGAATGATTCCATATAGTTCTTTTCTCTCATTGAAAAATCATAAGTATGCAGTACGTCCATGGTATGTGCACTAGAGGCCTCAAGTTTCCAAATCATTGTACAATTGATTTACACCTTTGATATAACATGTTGAGATGTTAATTTTGGCTCCAGTTTTTCACTTTAAATAAGTCATCATTCTTCTGGCCTTCCTCCAGGTCCGGTAGCTGTGATCAGTGGTGAGGAAGACTCTGCCAGTCCTCTTCATCATGTCAACCATGGTATTATTACCCCCTGTACTCTGGATGCGGGTCCTGATGCAGTTGTCATAGGGATGACTCGTATTCCTGTGGTGGAGAATCCCCAATACTTCAGACATGGACACAACTGCAACAAGCCAACCACCCGTAAGTTTCTTATTATAAGCACTGGTGACCATTACACACCGCACGTTATTTGACCTTCCTTTTGTGGAGATGCAAAGTGACGTATGTATCAGTGCTGTTCAGGCATATGGCTAGGTATACTAAAACTGCAGTACATGTAAGAAACCTCCACAAAATATAAAGCAAGGTGCAACATATGATGAAACAGCAAGATACCAAGAGTTATGACTTTGTGAGGTTTACTCCAACAATTGGATCTCCAGTGTAATTTGCTATTTATTTTAATAATTAATAGTGCTGGGCCCCTCAAGGCAATAGTATAATTAAGCGTCATCTCCAGCATCAGTGTGATCATATGGTTTTAGCATCTGGTGGCACAGTTCCAGGTTACTTATATAGGATCAGTTTAGAAAAAAAGCAGCATTATAGCAGCTACTGGTGCTCAAACAAACACCTCACACCCCTCCTCACTCACTCTCCCTTGGGACTCATGTTCCAGGTTGGAGAAAGACATGAGCACTTTAAGGCCTAATTACTCACAATTACATTAACTGCTCAAGAGAATCAGTGGAAAACAACTGTGCCAGCAGCCAGCCGCAGCCCAGTGCCTGCTGCCTCCCTTCCAGACAATACCAGTCAAACCTCCCACACTTAAGTCTGTTATCTGAATGGCAGCGCTCTACATCAAGCTGTCCTGGTCCTGTTGAGCTTCAGTTTGTTTACATCTTGGCTCATTCCCAAGATGGTCGCTGGTCAGGCTAGCACACATTTCTGAGTAGGAGCCACTAGAAAAGAAGGAAATCTAATTTAGAGGTGATAAATAAATGACGGATCTTATGTATTATGAATTACATGAATTGTTAATGACCAGTCGGTGACTGATTATAACATCTCATGCCTTGCACACGAGATCTGATTGCAAGCTAATGAATAAATGACAGCGGGCACAAATGAAACTTTCTCTCGTTTACTGAACACCTGGAATTGAAAGTCAGACCATGCATGTCCACGATGACAGCTTTGATAGAGGCTTTACGCAATGTTCTCCTTCTCAGAGAGCAGAACCTCCTGTCTTTTTTAGATTTAATTTTGTGTGCATGCATGAAAAAGGAAACTGGAGGAAATGAACCTTGAATTCATCACAAGGTCATAATGGCCACTGTTTTCTGCCATCAGCTGCAAAAACAAAATGGCTCCAAATGGCTTCTGCCTCTACTGATCATTTACTGAATATGAATGTATTCTTTACCCTCAGGACACACACACACTGAAAGGCAATGACTGTGTATAGCTACAGTATGTGTAGGTGTACGACAGTAAAATTGGAAATGTGGATGCAGGCGTTAGTTTGATTTGTAGGTAGAATGAACTGGCTGATATGTCATTTCACTGTCTTCCACATCCTCTGTGGTTTGATTAGTGTCCTAAGTGAGGCGCCCCTTATGTGGCCCTGGGGTCCCTTTGGGTCTCTATTGTCCTGCTAGTCTTGCTCAGCCTGACTCTTCTGCAGCCTCACATGTCAACCAAAGGGCTTCAGATACAGCATGGCTGCTTTATTGATGCTCGGCCACCAATCCGTAATGTATTCATTCATTTACTTGAAAGCTTCTTTTCCAAGAGAATAGCTTGCTGGCACAGTGCCTCACACACACACACACACACACACACACACACACACCTCCCTAGCTCAGTCCAGAAGGAGACACAGCAGCACACAAATACATAAATTTAAACACACCCACACTTCTCCTAACCTATGTCCATCACAAGTTCACTAATGTGATGGTCAGTCACAGTCTGCCTCCACCACCAGCCTTCCTGATAATTTATGGCCTTCCTTGCTGTCTGGCTGTGTGCATTGTGAAATAAGCTCCAAAAGTACAGTGAGGAGGAGGACAGTGTGTTGCTGCTGTCTGCCATGCTGGCTTCTGTTAAAACAGCTGTATGTAATGGGAAATAGCCTGCCGCAGAAAGCACACCAGTGATTCCAGTGTGCCTTACCAGGTGAATTATTCATGAGTGTTTGAGCTTCATGTTAATCCTGAATGTATATTGTACCATCAGTCACGCAAAATGGAACACACAGCATGTTAGCTATAGTGTTAGTGTGCAATTATCTCACTGCAGAAAGAAAACATGTAGAAAATCATCCAATTGCAGTTTGCCCTCTAGTTGAACCAGAGTGCACACATGCATCTGTAAACAAGCTGGAGAGACTGAGGGAATTACAAGAAAAGTGTTGGCATAGTTGTCATTCTAATGGCAATTCTAAAAACACAAGGTGCCATCGTGGCCTTGACTTTTCACTGCAGTAAACAGACAAGCTTGACTTGGACATTATGATGTACATTGCAATCATCTTTTTTTTTTCTTCAGTCCAAGCTGGAAAAGGCCAATGCTGGGGAAATGTAGCTGCATTAGGGAGATAAAGGCAGAAAAGGCAAAGGACAATTCTTTAGCCTAATGACAGATCCATATCTCGCTGGATCCGCTGTCTCCCAGCGAGTGGCTTTGTTTTATCACTCAGCTTGCTATTTTAATTACGGATTTGTCACATCCCGCTGGCCAAAATTAGACAATAGCTTTTGATGTTGGAGTATAGCGTATAGCCTTTCATTATATGCATGTTATTAGGGATATCACACGTGGGCATGGCTTGGACAAACCACTACTCTATCCCCCTTTGCTTTTGGTATAACAGAGACATAATTATGCTCAAGGTGATGTCTTTGAAGATTTGAATGTTTCCAGCAGAGACAAGGAGTGACTAGTTTGGCAGCTTGAGAGCTCGGCATGTTCATGGAGGTGCAGAGCAGATTGACTGAAAGGCGCTTATCATGTTCCAAGGCTATGATTCCATGAATTGTAGTTTGAAACATCCTCACTGGCTAGCCATTGTGAATTCAAACTGCCTACTTTACTTTCTTTACTCAAGCGGTCCGAGTCACCTTAGGCCAGAAAGAGGCAGAAGAAGAACTCTAAAAAAAATGCTAGTAGATTCCAGGTCGTTTCTTAGGAAAATTATACAAATAGACCAAAACCACATTAAAATTCACAGATGAAAACCATCTAACAAACCTCCAGCACTGCCTTTTTCATTCCACATACAGTACAACTACACAGACTGACAGTAAGTAATGAAAAGAGTACATCATAAATGTATGCTTCTGCAGACACATTTAATTGGTTTGCAAACCAAAGAGGCGGCAAAAAGCTAAAAACAGGCCAGACTCAATTAAAATTGTTAAACATTTCTTGGTTACTAGAACTGTAAACTAAGAAATATGGCAATATAACTTGTATTTCTATTACATAAATTTAGGACATATGTGTTAGGCCAACATGCACGTACAATATATTACCAATACAAGTTCAGTATTAACTTGACAATAAAGACTTATTGAAATTGGATTTGAAAACCACATTCTTATGAGTGTTAGAACCATAACATATATTTCATTCATATCACTTAGAATCCAGCTGCAGGTTTTCAGCAGCAGAATAAAACAAATCTAGAAAATTTACATTTTTCTTAAGCAAACTTACATAAATGTACTTTTCAGCTCTAATGAAGCATATTTTATAGTGCATCTACGGGGGCTAACAGCTCAGGATGAATAGCACACAGCTCTTCAAAGATGTCAAATATGACTTTAAAGAGCCTTCCCTGAGCAGTGAATGTGAAAGTACTTAATGCTTAAGTGTATTTAATGCTTAAACTTTAATACAGCAATAACACTAAGGTTTTGTGTTAGAAACCATTATCGAAAGGAAATTTTATTTCTACAGTATATTAACTGTTGTAGTATGGAGCCACTAAGTGTTCAATACATAAATGAGACACAATGAAATAAGTAACAACTTGATTAAATTATGTAAAGTATTTAAATAAACCAACGAACAAATAATGTACAAAAAATAACTTTACTTTTATTTAATCTTAGATCATAACAATACTTTTTTCATAATGTTACTTTTCAACACAGTGTTGTCACAAATCTCCGCCTCCAGTCCATCATCCAGCCAATCACATGCCCTCAACAAGCAAAACCACATTTAGCCAGTAGCCCCTGCTAGTTAGAGCAACAATGCCTAAGTAATTCTGAATTAACCAACTAGTTCCTGCTTTAAATTGACAGAGAACACAGGAACAGACACCACATTCCCTTTTTATTTACTCTGCATCAAGTAAAAAGCTGGTTCATTGAGAATTACCTATGCAATGTTTCCTAAAGACAATGGGACAGTCTTTTTCTGTGATTGTATCAACTTGATCTAGCTAACTGACAAGTAGTATAGTCAGACAAAAATAACTGGTGTTCACTGACATACTGAAACTCATATCACTATATTACTGGCTCTGGAAGGACTTACATGCAAGATATTTAAATTTATAGTACAACAGCTACAGTACATGAAGTTAAGCAGTCCATACAATAAATAAATCTCTCTTGTCTCAACCAGTCACACTTTTCCTTTGACTTTAATTATGTGCATCCTGTCAACCATGTCTCCTAAATAATGTGTTTCTATACAACTGAGCTGCAACAGCAAATATGATTTTTTGTGAGGAACGTACTATACCGGCAATTTCAACCGGATTACAGTTTATTAGCACAATGATGATTACATATCCCAAACAAGTTCATACTGACCTTATCAAAGTATTCTAAGATATTTATTTTCAGTCAAAATATGCAATGTTACAATACCCCCTCAACTACATACAGACTACTGCATTACTAAACTTTTTGTATGGTTGTGTGAATCTCACAGCTCTCTGTTAAGATTAGACAAAGATTGTCTTAAGATTGTGATTGACTTAATATGACAAACTCAACTGTGACTTCCCAACATGTTTATTTATTTTACCATTAAAACTATGACTTTCCACAACTTTAACTAAAGTGACTGGTAAAAACAATGTTTACCTTTCAGACTTTGGCCTTCGTATTATATTTCATCACCCTATTTCTATATTTCATCACCCTATTTCTTTATGTAGCAAGCAAATGTAATTCTTCTCTTCGGATTTTCTCGATAACAATCCTTCCATCTTTGATCGAGATTATCTCAAAATAACAACAAAACACTTCAAGCTGGTGAAGTATCCTATCTCCCCTAGGAACCAATTTGAACCTGCTCACCTCCACACATCTCCCAGGAGAAAAATCTAGTTGCATTCAGGTAACAAAGTAATGTGGTGTTAGATGAGTAACTGTAGTAGTATTACAATTTGAGAAATTGTAATGCCTTACTTTACTCATTACTGAAAAAGAGATAATATCACAGTAACATGTTAGTAGTACTGTGTTACAGCCCAACACTGGTTACAGAAGCCTTTGACAGCACCTTTTGACATTAAGATAAGATTTGGAGCATATTTCTACTACTAAAAATGTTGCAGCAGTTTTAATATAGAACATTTTGGGACACAAGCCGGCAGTCAGCCAGCCCCAGCAGGTTAGAAGGAGATACCCACTGAGAGTCAACAGTAAACGCTGGTGTTCATGTCACAGTTGCTCAACGATGCCAACTAACACAGAGCCTCTGTGCTGCACTGAATTTAATGGCAGAGAGCTTTTTGTATGCTATCAGCTGCTGGGTGATTACCTCTCACCTAACCATTAACATCCTGTGGTGCTCTTTTTGTAGATAGACAAAAGTACTTTGGTTCATATTTTCCCCAAATTTCTTTGTAAGTCACCGTGACAGAATATCTCAGTAGAGAGGATAAAACCTGTAATATTTGGAAGTGAGTGTGGGTATGATATTGCTTTTAATATCACTTATTTCTCTCATTAACCTTTGTGTTTATAGTGCTTCTCAGAAACTGATTCATTAACAATTGTAAATATTCGTACGATACTTGAGTTTTAATAAGCTTTAATTAATGTTTTTTTTAAATACTGACCTAATGTGTCAGTGTTTTGTTTTGCTCTTGACTATACTGGCTAGATAATGAGTGAAATACAATAACATATGTACAAAGTAAACATAGAGCAATGTTAAAGTTTCAACCCCGCAAAAGAGACATATTGTCAATGACCAGTAGAGAGATGCATCGATTGACCCACCACACAAACTCAGGGAAGCTTTCAGGCAGAAAAAAATACTCTCATACACACCTCTGAGGAAGAAACGCACACATGAAAGCACAAAGTTGGCAGGTAGCTGGAGAGAAGCACACCCTCAAGCGTGCACTTACACACACATGGCAGCTAGTTGGAGTTGCATATGCATACACACATTCACACACACAGAGGTACAGAACAAAGCCCTCAAACATCTGTGCTCCCCAGCAGCCTGACCTGACTAGCTGAGTAAATCTTGGTGTTGTGTTGTCTCTGTGTCTCCAGGGAGAATGTTTGCTGGCGTTGAGGCCTCAGGTGAGTCAGGACAAATGAATGATGCTGAGCTGCGGGATAGAGATTTAATCTCAGGGCTTTTCAGTGTGCCACTCTGAGAAAATAGGCTACAGGATGCAGCCTGAGTCTGCCTGCAGAGAAAACTGAAGGTTAAAGTAACTTGTCCTCACCAGTGTTGATTGGCACGCTCCATAATAGCTGTTTCCTTCCCATCAGTGGGGAGAATGAGGTGGTCAGTAGTTATTTAGCAGCTGAATGAAGCACGCCTGGATGAAATATTTGCATCGATAAAATAAAGAAGAAGGAGCAAACTGTTACAAATGGAAAGCTAAACAGGTTTTCAATATTGAAGCTAGAGAAGACAGCAGTATCCTCTGGAGAGCTCCACATTTTCTTTCATTAACTTGCTGCAGACAACATTTATGTCAGAGAACAGGTTTATATCACCTGCAAGAGAGTAAGAAAGAAAAAAATGACTGTCATAAAAGAATGTCTAAATCTTGTATTAAAGTCTCCACCAATTATACACATCAAAGTCTGTTTACAGGTCTTGGGAAGTAATGTTGCATACAGTATGTGAAGGAGTTTTATTAAGCCATTTGTGACCTTCTAAAATCTGATAAATGTCCCTCAAGTAATTAAGTCGATATTAGCTGGGGATGAAATTTTAAATATAAAATATTATATAATATAATAATAATTTGAAAACAATTGAGCCTGCCAGACCCA
Source organism: Sandelia bainsii (assembly GCA_032362345.1). Lineage (NCBI taxonomy): Eukaryota > Metazoa > Chordata > Actinopteri > Anabantiformes > Anabantidae > Sandelia > Sandelia bainsii. The sequence continues at coordinate 24,403,591 of JAUMHL010000018.1, read as the reverse complement.
AAGCTACACAAGCCACTATTAATGCACACACATTTCTCACCAAACTGTCAGTTGAGTTGCATTTTGGGTAATGCAGGTAAAAATTATATCTCTGCATCAATTTTGAGTTTTTGAAATAACAGTGCATTGTGAGTCTAACAGTGTTACAGGAGTTTTTCTGAGTCAAATGCAATGTAAATGACGACTCTGCCGACAATGTAGAACAGGAAAGATAAGCAGAAATGTTAAGTTGATTATAGTGGTCGAGCACATGCTTTCAAATTTACATCTTAAAACATTTAACATTCAATTAAACTTCAATACTTAATTTATTAACATCTGAAACACATGACATATTGTAAATATGAATTTTGCCCAGTAAGAGAGAGAGAACAGGAGATCAATCATTTTTAAGAACTTGTTGAATTTGCAGGTGTCAGGAGTTGTTTTCTATGATAACCTTTATTTTAAAAGTTTTTGATGACTGTATTTTCAATATGTTCAACAGTCACAATGGTGCAGTCACAATGTAATGATGGATATATCATTTTTATATTGATGTCAGTCTAACTCTGACAGAATAAAATACATCCTTGTGCAGTGTTATATCATGGTAAGTTGAGTGACTATCCGTCAGTGTGGTCCAGTGTATCAGTCTGTTTATGTTAGAGCCACATTTTCTTCTAAATGGATCTGAAAAGTTGCCAAATCTGGTGACAAAGTTGCTAAGTTAGCAGCAATGTTCATCTTTACACAAGGAAATGTGTTACTGGTGTTCTGCTGCCTGATGAGTCCTTAGCTTGTTGAGCAAGAGGGAGTTCTGACTGGCTCATCACTTATTCTGCTAGATTTTATTATTCATTTTCTTGATCCATTTTGACATGTTCAATTAAGGCACATGTTGAATGCTTTCTGACAGTGTTTAACTTCTGACACCTTACCAAGAGATTTTACAAATGGTTCCAGAAGTAAAAGTGCAAAAAGAGTTAATTTAGGTTCCAATGAATGTACGCTATCTGATTAGCTTAACATTAAGCAGGCAAACAGGTCAGAGGAGTAAATAGATAAAATGGTGATGTTAAACAATTAGCATGCTTCAGTTAAGTTAATTTACCTAATGACAAAGACAGAAGTGAAGATATTCTGATAGAATCGATAAATATTATTAAACAGATTCAATTTTCCCAATTTCCATGTCCAGTATATAAATCCATCTATGGCATATCACATATCATCACAAGAAGACTTTTCAAATTCTAACTTTTGAGGAAAAGTTAGAAAAATAAATATATTACTTCTCTGGCATGATGTGGTTAAAACTGTTTCTGAGCCTTCACCTGATAGATGACAACCTTCACATTTTAACATTTTTGGCATTTCACCAACTATCTCATTCAGAGCAGCTTAATGACGGATGCAGCGATAGAATAAGCTTCAATAGCTGGATCATCAGCATGACAAGCAACCGACAGTAAGGCCAACACTGATCCTTGGATGATCATGAATGATGGAGTGCATGGTATTCAGCTGGGAATAGATGTTAGGTAAGTCTGGAAACTCTTCAGACCCATAGGGAAAAAAATCCTCAACTGAGAAAGTGTCACAGACATTTGGCCTACAGAATTCACTCAGAAGACATTTTGAATTAAAATGCATGTATATCAACTTAAAGATGTTTTTCTCAAGTCTTGGAAGGAAGATTTCTAGAGGATGAAGCTTTGACAGCTGCGATGTGTTAATGTCCCTGGTGGGGCTCTCACTCAGCAAACTGGCTGCCAGCTTCTGCAGACACTTCTGATCTACTTTAAAACTGGAACATTTCTTCATATTTAACACTCATTTCACATACAGTGGTTTTGTTACCATCTAACAGGAACACCTGTGGAGCAGGTGACATTTTTAATGAATCACCTTCTCGCCATGTTCATATGTTCACATGTTCAAAAACCCTCTACTGAACAGAAATTGTCCGATGGCAGCTTAACAACCGAAACAAGACCTGTCAAGCTTTGCACACCCACACACTGATGCAGTGTGCATGAAGCTTTGTTAAGAGCGATACTCCATCAAGTGTGAAAGGAGTTTAGTTGGTGACTTCATTAACCTATCCAAAACCAAAAAGAAGTGTAACACATTTATTCAGGAGTGCGTTTATCTGCTCTAACATAAGCTGAAAAGAAATAGATTCCCTGCTTAGGCTAAAGGTGAAATTTAGCTGCTTCAGAAAGAGATCAAACAGCATTAGCTTATGGGAGAAGCTAAAGAAAACATGACCGGCCTGTGAGCTTCAGGCTGCCACCTTGTTGCGTTTGCTGATGAGCTTGAATTGACAACAGCTGTGAGTGTCGAGCTCTAGCTGCAGACACATCAGTGTTTTTGAATATACAGTATAGCCTATAGTTCTGTGTGCCCTTGATTCCCCAGTGACGTATTTTCTATGATACTTATACAACCACCTATAACATATAAAAAAAGACAAAGAATGCACAGATGGAGGCTGGATAAAGATTATTGGAGCTTACTTGTCTACCAAGGACACATTAAACTTGGTGACTTGGACAACAATTAGATTAAAGGTCCACCTTTAATCTAATTCCAGATTTTTGATTTAATTTAATACTTAATAACTTTTTGCCCTTCACCTATAATTTTGTGAACATGCATCACACTATAGTTCATTCATATTTTAAAGCGAAGACAGATGCGTAGAGTTCCAGCTATGATGCCCAACCTTGGACAGTATTCTCTAGTGTCAAGCACTCATGTGCTGCTTCTCATCTTTATCTAAATTTTGCTGGAAATTATATGCCATGGGTATGTGTGTACAGTTTTCATACTAAACCTATAAGCTGTCATTATTTTTTCAGAGTGGTTTTGTTCAACTGCCAGCAACTCCTTCACCTTCTCAGCTATTTCATACTAAGCCTGGCAGGTAGCAAGGGGAAAAGTTTACCCCTGCTACCTACCAGGCTCCATAATTTTGTCTCACTATTTCATGTTTTCCCCTCTACCTCTGTTTTTCTCACTTATTCTGCCTCTTAAGCTCATGAGTATGGCCAACATCCAAGACTGGCTACTTTTGTTTGGCTTATCAATAGAAAAATACGATTCAGTTTCTGTGATCACAGACATTGCAGGCAAGGGAGTTAAAATGGTCAGACTTTATTACTTTGCAAATAGAAATAGAGAGAGGTATTAGGAAAAAATAGAATAAGAAGTATAGAGACAGACAGAGGGACTGTTTTTCTCACTCGGCTCAGCTAGTTGTTTTATTTTCATCACAGAGATTTTCTGAAGTAGACATTTTACAATTCAGTTCTCATTAGAAAACGTCCTCCTGTGTTGTTTCAATGCGAACACTAAAAACAAGGAATCCAGATAAGCAGCGCGGCAGGTCCAGTGTCATCTCACACTTTATTTGCGCTTCAGAGATTTCAAACCATTTGAACCCTAATGTTCCCACCATTCTCTCTTAAGTAGCTTCGAAGTCAGATAAAACATTTTTTACACCGTTTGACAACGCTGCATATTCTGTATAACTGCTCTTATCAGCACTTCACTGCAGTTGTATCACTATTCAAATATTCAAGCTGCTTTCTTATGGATTCACCATTACATCAAACAGAGTATTTTAGATGTCTGCATCATTTTGTACACACTCCCTTGTAATTCAGCATGACATGTTAGGTACTGTATCTTGACTGGAATTTAAAATACAGTAATGTAACACTAGTTATTTCTTTCTCTTTGCTTGTATCTCTATCTGTTTCCCTACTTCAATTTCTCCTTCTTTTGACATTTTAGAGATAACAAAATATTCATTTAGAGGTGGAATTTCTCATCTAAGTTTTCTGCAGATATACACTGAGACAGTTTTTTTGTCTCGTAAAATGTTTCATAGGTTAATGTCTGTGGAATGGTTTAAAAAATGACTTACCACTTCTCTGTTTGTCTGTGTTTTAGTTGTCCAGCATATAAAGCGGCGAGACATCATCCTGAAGAGGGAGTTGGGTGAAGGCGCTTTTGGGAAAGTCTTCCTGGCAGAGTGTTACAACCTGAGCCCCACCAAGGACAAGATGCTGGTGGCTGTCAAGGTACATCTTTTGCTGTGTGGTTCTGTATCGCGTGTACAAATGTGTGTTATAAATAGCATTAAAGGAATTATTCAGCATTTTGGGAACTGAGCTTTTTTCCAGTCTCTTATGCATCAGCTAAAACTTTGGTCTCCATTTTCTGCAAACTACTGTAGATAACAGAGAGAAATGTTGAGTGTGTATGTTTGCTGGGTAAGAGCTCTATTACCTGCGACCGGGTGCTCCAGCCTTTATCTGTGTTATACCTACCTAGAACCAAAGTATCAGCTAAGTGAGTAAGATGAGTATTGAACTCTGATCTGGCCATCTAGTGAACAGGGTCCTTTGTTTTAAAGCACAAACAATTTAGGACCACTGCGCCTGTGTGGCACCTCTTTTTCCCTTCACAGAGCTCAATATTAAGTTGTGCTTGGCAGCTTCCAGTGTGAGTATGCAAAACTCTACGATTATAAAGCAGGAGGATATTGAATAAGAGGATGCAGACTCAGCAAATCAGAAAACCATCCTGACCTTGACAACAGGTGTAGCAGAAGAGCTAAGATTAAGATGATGGAGTGTCCAACTACCTTTCCTTAGTATTACATGATTAACAAAAATGTTACCTGTTTTATAATGAGCTTCCTCTACAGTGACAGGATACACTTAAAGGTCAACAAAAGGAAAATTCATGGCAGTGCTTTTCCTCAATTTATTGTAGCTGAGCATTCAAAGTATTGTTTTGGATGGATTCCCAGACAAGAAAGATTTCTTTAAGAATGTGGTTTGATTTGGTAATAGAATTTTATGGTCATTTTACCTACTCTTCCGTACATCTCAACCACTGCCAGCACTTCACTGCAAGTGGAGCTCATATGAGTAAATGGATTTCCATTGCAAGGTCTTTCCATCTGTAATAACATTAGCAGCAGGCTGGGAAAGCAGGGCCCAAGGCCAAGGAGATCAAGAGAAGCAACTTGTTGTATTTTCCTGTTGCTGATGAAATGTCAAAAGCCTTTTTTTCTCCTGTAGAGGCTGCAATAAGGCACAATATTGCTGCTATTAGTTTTATCTTAATACTTGCAGCTTCAGCTGACATCCCATCAAGATATGATATTTAATGTGTGCTTCACTTGAAAGGAGTTCAAGGCACTTGCTGGATATCCTATTATCAATGTGATCAATTTTTGTGTACAAGCTGCAAGCTGAACCTGTAATCCCTGAGCATTGGTAGTGAGAGTGATGATTTGCCTAAAGAGTTTGTAAAGGATATGATGCATATCCACCTGCTTTAAGATGTATTAATAAACAATAGAGTTTATTAAAACAGATTCAAAACCTTCTTGAACTGCCCATTTATCTTTTTTATTCCCATTGAGTTTGTGATGTGCTGGTGATGGCGAGAATGCAGGTGGAGGTGGGCAGACGGCCATTTCAACAGTTTGTGTGTATAAAACAAGCATCCACAACCAGAAAAAACAGCCACCAGCTGTTCAACTCCTAACCTTCACATAACCAGCATTTTCTTTTGCTAGTTTCCTGAAAATGTTGATACAGTATGCTCGACATTTAAATATAAACCTGGCTTTAGGGTGTATAGCCATCCTCGTTCTTAAGCACAGAGATGATGTGAGCTAAATGTGGATGTCCACTAGTTGTTTAATAGCAATAGTAAAATCATTTTCTTTTAGAGCTGCAGAAAATTACATAATAATCCATCCAGTAATTGCTGATCTTAAATCCTACAGTTAAGGTCATGGTGCCACTAGAGGAAAGGCAGGTGGTTCATCCTCTGGGGGCCGTAAATTTCTGTACAAAATTTCATTGCAATTCATACAGTAATTGTGTAGATACTTCAGTCTGGGCCTTAGTGGTGGACTGACCAAATGTCATTCTACATCTTTGTGGCTACCATGGATAAAAATTGGAGGACCAATTGGACGTACTGAATGCGTGTTTCAAACCAAAGATTATAAGGAAAAACAAGAGAGAGGACAAAGCATGGTGTAACTTAACCATCAGGCAAAAATAAGTGGTGGTGAATGAAAAAGTAGGACGCATGAGACAATGCAATTAATAAATTGACTTCCATTCATTATTATTATCTTGTTATTATTGATAACAAAAACAAACAATGGAGTTGCTTGGCATTTATGAACAATTGCTGGAATATACTGTCATGTAAATGATGGCACAATGGACTGTGAATGTATTGGGCTGCAAAGGATACATTGGTTGACTTCTCCAAATCTGGAGGAAAAGAGGCTTCTGCATTGTCAGTTAAATGGGTAAATCTCACACATTGTTTCCCCTTTCAGACTCTGAAGGATCCCAATCTCTCAGCAAGGAAGGACTTCCAGAGGGAGGCAGAATTGCTGACCAACCTGCAACACGACCACATTGTTAAATTCTATGGCGTGTGCGTAGACGGAGATCCTCTCATCATGGTGTTTGAATACATGAAGCATGGAGACCTCAACAAATTCCTCAGGTCAGTTTTTCGCTGAAGGGGCAGACAGTTTAACCTTAATGTAACCAGGCTAGTGCTGGCTGAGAAAATTAGAGATTCATCATGTCAACAGACAGCAGCATACTATAGTGGGCGAAAGCCTAATTAAAGTGTGAATATGTGTGTGTGCCAGCTCTTTTAGGAGCATCTGCACTCAGGGTACTGGTTGGACTTGTTCGAAGGAAGTGTTCACCAACTTACTGATGACATGTACTGTAAAAGTAACACTTCAGTAAAAGTCCAAGAAATTCTTTTGTCAAATTCCTGCCACCGATCCAATATCTAAGCAACTTCACAGGTTTTCTGGTTTAGCAAACATGAGTGCTTTAGTGCTTTTGTTCGGTAATGTCAGACTGTACCAAGAGAAGTGACCTCTGATAAGCCTGAACAAAAGCAACACGATGCCGATACAGCAAACGCTTTTGTAATGGAAAGCTTCACTGGAGTTGATGTCGGTGTGCACAGGAGGAGCCTGGGATAGAAGTGTGCTATTTCAGGTGCGTTAACAGCAGCTCTGTGTGTGTGTGTTTTTGTGTGTGTGTGTGTGTGTGTGTGGTCTATCTCATTTTTTGAAGTTTGAGCAGTAGTTGAAAAGATGACATGTTACGATTGAGTGTGAGTGTCTGTGTGTGTTTGTGTGTGTGTGTGTGTGTGTGTGTGTATTCAAGAGTGCATGGAGACTTTCTGTTGGGAAATCACTCCTGAAATGAAAGGCAATGATGAAATTCTTTCATGCAAGGTGCAAGATGTGACGGATTTTGGTCTATTGGCCCTGTTGGTCACATTTAACAGATGAGATGTGCAGGGAATCAATAGGAATGAATAGAAGATCTGATATGTGGGTCCAGCTCAACCTTCAGATAAACGGAGGGCAGCATGTACTCATTCAGCCACTACTAGATACATGTGAATTCAAATAGAAGTAGAGAGACAAAAAGACACACAGTAAGAAAAAGTACTACTTATCTCCATAAAGTTGGAGTTGAATTAATATAAACACAGTTGAAGCAAAGAGCATTGAATTGCACTAAAATTGAGAAATGAAAAAAGAAAGAATCTGAGAGAGAGTGAGTTGTATTCTTCCCTGCATGGTGCCTGGTCTGTAATCACACTGACGAGAAGGTGATGAGAACAGCAGGAATTACACAGGAAATTAGTTCATCATCGTCACCCAAAAATGCTAAGCAGGGAAAGAGCTCTCACTTCTTCTGGTAAATCTACGACTTACTGTACCGTGATGAAGTTCCTGAACCTTGGTTAAAATTCCTTCCATTATGGATACTGGAAAATGTTGCAAAATCACAGCTTTAAAACCAGGACTCATATACTAGAATTAATTGTAAAATAAGTCCAGACACTTTTATCATTGCAATTAAAGCTGCCTGAGTGGTTGCAGGTTACAATTAATTTTCTATTTTTAACAGTCTCTCTTTATTATTATAATTATCCTCAATAGGTATAAAAAAAAGCTTCAATACTGCTAGTATAACAATTTATTAGTACAGTGAGGAGCTTTGGGTTACTTACTAGAAGGGTAATGAGGTTGTAGTCTGTTCTGCTGAAAAGACATTAAAGGTTTCTAAATTCATAAACGAGATTAAATGATCAGTTTTCATCCTTTCACAAACAATAAAGACACACTTGCTTAATTCAGTACATTCAAGGGTATTCCAGCTGCAGCCTGACTGAGTCTGGTGTGTCCAGTACATACATACATACTGATACATACTGTTGTGTCACAGACGTTATTGGTTGAGTTCACTGACTTTTGACTCCTCTCTACTTGTACGACTGTTACTCGATATTTTCTCATGTCACATTACATAAACACATAAACATTCTGTCTTTACCACTTCTGGACACAGTAGCTATTGTTAAGTGAAGGTTACATAGTTTCACTTTCAAACAACCATGAGAGAACTCATTAATTTCAGTTCATCAAATCAATCAGTGTTATTCTTTGTAACGCAGAGCCCACGGCCCAGATGCCATGATCCTGGTAGACGGACAGCCGCTGCAATCCAACGGAGAGCTAGGCCTTTCCCAGATGCTGCACATTGCCACCCAGATTGCCTCAGGCATGGTCTATCTAGCCTCCCAGCACTTTGTCCACAGAGATCTGGCAACCCGCAATTGCCTGGTGGGCAATGGCCTGCTGGTCAAGATTGGAGATTTCGGCATGTCCAGAGACATCTACAGCAGCGACTACTACAGGGTAAGACTTCAGTATCCTTATTTTGGCATGGATAGCATAAGCATTAGTGATTCCACCTGACATGAAACAGCGTGTTTCGTCACAAAAGTACACTTAACTTTGGTAATTGGGTCCAAAACAACCCTAAAGCTACTGTAATTTAGGGAGCTGATCTCTCCTGTGTCATTTTTTGTTTCTTTTCTAAGGGGACTTAAGAGTTCTCCCTTCTCAGTGCTAGCCCAGCTCCCCACACCACCCCTCATATATTCAGGTGACAATAGAGAGGTTTAGCCATGTGGCAGGAGATGAGCCTCCAGCCAGAAACTTAGAGGCTTGTTTACGTATATGGCCTCAGATTCATGTCTTCTCTGTTTAATACAATTAGCAACTCTGAACACCACAAATCAGGTGGTAACTGTTGGGCTGAAGATTTTAATGTTTTGCTGAATAAATAAGTGGATATTATGGGGTGATGGCTGCTACAAATGTGGCTCATTTAAACAGCTTGGTCTTGTGAAATGACTTTAGGTGCACCTGATTCTATTTTCACCAGCATGACAGCTGGCCCAGTTCAGACTTTGCTGGGGGCAACGCCAGCAGTCATGAAGTACTTGCCTGCTGGGTGCACAGCTCTGCTCACATAAAATAATTTGTGAGCAAGTTTGAACGAAATGTTTGTAGTGGTGTAGTTTGGTTCATGGCTCCTCCATGCACACCATCTGTGTGGTGTATGTATCACTAAAATCTGAATATTTTTGTTTCATTTGTGAAAGAACTATAGCCAGATTCTGCATGTGAGTGTCTTTATGTTGCTTGGTGCAGGTTGGTGATGTGGCTGAATGACTATCAATATAGCCAACTAACAGTTTTGGCTGTCAGTGGAGGTAAAAATGTCAGCTTGGCAGTGAGGTGAGGATGTCTCAGAGGGAACAGTAAATCATTAACTTGATTTTCTTAAAAGCAGTCATGCATAATTCTGTTTAAAGATCTTTGATCACAGCAGAGCAGTAGAGTTGGGCGGAAAACATCAAACTTGAAACAACATAAATATTTGTACATTTCATAAGTACAGTAAGTTTCAGCACTGTCTTATTGACGGTTTAGTATCAAGACTACATTACCATATTCTACTTACAGTCTGGGATACTCATTATAAGCTTTTTGTTGGGGAGAATAATTGCATGTTTAAACACTGGTGGCTTCAGACAAGTTTCATGGTAATCTTACTGTATCTCAGATCTTATGCTATGTATCTTCCTACTGTAGGTTTAACCAGTTTTACAATGTCAAGTCCCCTTGTTTCAGTGGTAGGAGTATACATGCATGGATTTTGTGTTTGTAATGTCTATTTTGAGTGTGTCACTGACTATGTGTCACACACTGTTATCATTGCCCAGCTGGCTCTTGAAATCAAGTTCATGCTTGTAGTAGACTGAGTAGTAGTCACTTTTGAATAGTAGATTCTGGTCTTTATTTTATACTTATAGTACAATCTTTATGTTTATGTTACATTGCTTTAGCAGTGTGAGCTTATCATGGCAGACATTTGCAGAAGTGAAATTGCAATTGTTCCTTTGAAAAAAATGCCACCTTGCATTATAGATTGTACATTATTTATTAACATGTTAGTTCAACTCCTTTCTTTACACTATAGTAGAGCTGCTTGGTGACAACCAGTCTGATTGTGGGTGTACTGGGTAGTTCAGGTATGCTTTCCTGGACAAATAAAGCATAAAATCAGTGTTTTTCCTTGTTTTGGCCCAACGAACAGTTTTAGCTAATTGTCTCTGAAGACCAAGTCACAGCTAATTTAGCAGGCAGATACTGCTCAGCTGGAAGATTAAATGGTTCAACTGATTGTTCTTGTCTGAACAATTATAGGTCTTATATATAACTCCTGTGAGTTAACTGTTCTGTAAAAGGCAGACAGAGAGAGAAGCTGTTTTAAACAGACATACACTAACATAACATACTAGAAACAGTGTAAGATGTATTTTATACTGTATTCATGTGTGTCTATACTCTTAGGGTGATGTGGGGTAAAATGATTAACCTACCACTGCAGGGATCCAGCTTCCGTTGCCCCCACAGACAATATTCAGAAGTAGGAAGCTGATGAGGGATCATGTCCTTGACACTATACCAGAGAATCCTGCTGGTTGTTCAGGGTGCTTGTGTGAAGAGGGTGTGCCTAGGAGTAATAATGTGAACCTCCAAGCACATTATACTCCTCACTGAAAGATGAAAAGAAGCAGCTCATGACTCCATGTGAAGCTACAACCTGCCCAGGCTAGCAATAGTGAAAACACACACACAGTGTGATAGGAAGATGACCTGTGCAAATTAAAAAAGAAAAATGCAGAAACATTCATAGTCAAAAGATCACTTCAAATTGCTTAATTTACTTAACAGAAGGGGTTTGGGTGTGCTCATGTTCCCAACATCCAGAAACAAGGTGTGTGATTACAACTAAATAAATACATGGGGAGAAAATAATTAATATAACTATATAGCAATAGTGCATTAGGGGGCAATATGCAAGTCTCAGGCAACTTTTTCACTCAAATGTTGGTTCCTTCTATCGAAGTCAGTGTTGAATATATTGAGGGAATTTTAGATGGTTGAATAATTTACTGATTCAGCACACACACACTAACACGGTGTAGTGAGAAAGGGAGAACAATTCTCGCAAATCTGTATGGATTAGGCAGAAAGCAGAAAAACTGCTTGTAAAAACAGACCAGCGTCAGTTTGAATTTGGCGTGTTGTATGTGTATGTGTGTGAGTTCCGCTTCATGTGAAGCTGCTGTTTGGGCATTTTGATAGCATCACTACACGCCTACACAGAAGAATATTGACAGCACCCAGAGATAAGGAGGTCCTAACAGCACTTGGACACTTTCCCTGTGTTGAGTGATTATAAAAAGCAGCCAGAAACACAGTGCTCCCATTCCTGACTAGTCGTATTGACGGTTGTTGCCCTCTGGGACTCCCAGGACACTTTACCAAGCAGGAGGGAACAACTTCAAGAAAGAAATGAATATTGTCCTAAATCACATCCATCTGTCATATCCTTCTGCTCCGCCTGTACTGAATACACTTTTGTGTTGTTTCAAAAGAGACAACTGCAGAACCTGTACAGGCAGACAGCAGCACCGCTTCCTGCTATGTAGGTGTTTTATACCACTGCCTTGCAATATATCAGGTAATGTTTTTCCTGAGTTTAGAGAGTGAAGCACTGAATTATGCATGTTTATGTTGGTGTAAATGACTGTGAATGCTCTAAAGGCACCTATGCATTAAAGGTGGAAGGATGGAAACTGAGTCAAAGTGTTTTGTACTAGAAGTGTTTCAGGAACATATGGAGTAGCTCATGCAGAGGCTCTGTCAAACTGCCATTGGTCTCAAATGTCATTATTATATGTAGGTCTATTATTTTGTCACTGTGTAATGACAGGTTTCTTTGTATTGTATGTGCTCTGTAATACAGGACAGAGTTAATACTACAATATTCAATATGCAGTATATTTGATGGCCCTGACAGCTAATTTCCTTCTGTCACTTTTTCTTATCAAACCCTGTTACATTTGTACATTATTCACTGGTTATGTTGAATCGGAAGTCAGATGAAGTTGCCGTTTAAACTGCTATTTATTCAGGTAATTAATTGAATTTTAGTAATTCGTGTGAAATTCAATTTTCTGGAAACGTTTCCAGCTCAGTTTGTGATGAGACATTGGTCCTTCTAAGAGAAGAATTGCTTCAAAACCGCTCATTACAGCCAAATTATAAACAGTGAGATATAGGTTTCTGTCACAGGGTAATGTAGAGAATTACAGTTTCTACCTTTTTGCTAGAGAATATTAAAAGTCTGGACATTTCTCTAGAGGCTTCCTTGCATCCTCAGTGTTTTCATTTAGCAATAACATAACATTGTTCTTCATTTCAGTGAGTTTGTGATGAGTGAGAACGTTGTCTGAATATAAAGCTGAACTGTGTTGAGAAAAAGAATGTGTCCAGCAAAAATTCCTTTTCTGCACTATTATGTTTTTGTAGCTATTATGATTATGTGATGCGATCAATTTTTTAAAATGAATTAATAGCTACATTTATCAACAGAAAGTAAGTCAGTATGAGGTGGTCGGAGTGAAGGGAGGCCCTGTAAACCATAAACCTGGGATTAAGCCCAGGGTCCTGTGTCAGGTTTAGGCAAGAAAAGCACTTTGGTTGTGATTGGAGAAAGATTGCAGTCTTGTTTATTAATGGCACTGTATGTAAAGTGACTGTCTCATTTTTCTTCATTAAGCCATAATCTGTGTCTGACTTTAACCAAGTGCTGTGAGTGCCAGAACCCAACCATAAAAACCTTCCTTCCTCCAGGTGAGGTTATCTGGAAGTTGAGTCATGGCAGTTGAACCTGTTTCTTGTTAGGTTGAAGCTATCAAGGTAGACCTAACAAGAAAGAAGTCCAGTTGCTATGAGTCAACTTCCAGATAACTTTAATAATGCTGTAGTGACAAATCTGAATGTTTTACTGCAAGATTGGATATTTAGGCAGAAAAGACAACTGTATATTTGATATTTGGATGAACAAATCCACTGTCTGGCTACATTGAACTGATTCGTTTTTTATCAAGATATTATTATTGGCATTCACATTAATAGTGAACAGGTCCTCATTATGTTTATAGAAAGTATAATCCTGTTGCAATTACGTTTCCCACAATGACATATTTGGGATTGCAGTTTAGTTGTATAGAAATTAATTTTTAGGAGACTTGGTTGTGTCCAGTGTCCTTAGTGGAATGAAAAAAGAACCGAACCAAAATTACCGTCCTACCTTTGGCATCTGGGTAGGAACGCCAGAATCTGCATTTTTGAATCACAGACTAATGGCTATCAAACACTGTAACACTGTTACAATCTAATAACTCACTTTTAAGGATAGTGTTCTTTGTGACTCTGTCAGGAAGCTTTTGCTTACCTGCACTTCTTTGCTTTGTAGAAAAATGGTCCCATGGTTTCTCCTGTTTCAAGGATCACACATACGCTCCTCTGCTGCATTATTTATCAAGCACAAGCTCCACAAAACTGTATGCAGCCTGGTGCTAATGAGTACACAGGATATATTTATTACTGCTGCACAGAGGAATAAAAGAAACTCTGTTTTTCCCTGTGGGTGTTGCTTTTTCACTTCTAGCTTAGCACTCCTGTCTTACATGATCACTCTCTTATCAAGTAATAAATCTAAGAAATGGCGGGGGTGATAACATTGACCTCATGGGATGATCATGGTTTTAGAGGGCCCAGGAAAAGCAGATTCTGCATTCTTCACAGCTAGTTCAACATTTTGAGTCGATTTCTTATTGCCAGCAGGCTTTTTGGTTAGCATAGCACAAATACTACAAACAAGCTAGCCAAACTTTTACAGTCCAACATTGTACTACATTTGGAAATATCAATAATTAATGTATTATATTTTGTTTTTCATTTATACAAAAAAAAAGTGTTAAGCAGACAGTATGTGACATCTTGCATGTGACAGCTGTGTGTGTCATCCCATTGTTTTGTGTGTGCTTTTTCACCACCTTACTTCTCAGACAATGTTATTCTTGTTTAAACGCAGGTAAATATTAAATATTTTGTATATTAAATAAGACTTTAGATCATGTAGATTTTAGTACATTCAATTCTTTATGCTAAACTAAGCTAATCAGTGGATGTTGGCATTTACTGAACAGATTTGCAAATTATAGCAGTCACCTAACTTTCAGCAAGCAAGTAAATATACATTTACCAAAATGTAGAATTCTAGCTCTAACTGTACTATATAGATACTGATGTCTGTATCCATGTTCAGTGTTCTCCCAAGTATACTGTGGTAGAAGACACATCGCAGGGGTCTACTGCTAATAATTTCATATTCAGACTGCTGTTACAAAAGCAGCAGCAGGACTAAGGAGCTACCTAGCTACACATGGTACATTGTACAAGTTGTTCTATTTAGTCGAGCTAAATACTTAAAATATGAATGTGAAAATTATGTGATAGCAACAGTGCAATGTACGTGTGTGTGTTTTGAAAACCTTCAGAAACTATCACCACCCACCAGAATGGGAGAGTAGATACCACTTTATCTCCACTTGGCAGCAGCACAGCAGGTAAAAACCTAATGGACGTCATAGCCTCTGAAAGTGAACTTGTGTTTGCTGCTGTTTGAGCTGGGAGAGAAGAGATAGCAACGTTGTTAGAACAGGGAGAGAGTGTGTGTCTAGATGGTCATCAGGGCCCTTAAAGATGTCTGGTGCCTCCCAGGGCTCACTGTAGCCCACAGAGCGCCCATCGAAGAGCCCAACTGGGCCAGTAATCTATCCCCCCGCCATGCTGCTGTGCTCTCCACGCCGTTAATCCAATCACTCCCCTGCCACGGTGGGACAGGCAGAGCACTAATCCAGTTTACACAGCAACAAAAAAAAAAGCCCCAGACTCATTCCTCAATCCCTGCAGAGCATTGCCAGCTTCTCGATATGACATTGAGTGAGAAAGATGAGGATAATTATAGGGGCAATTATTTTATTTTTATTATGTGTTCAGCCTCTTTTTTTCTTTTTCTCCCATGTTCCAAGCTAATTGACCTGGACTGGTCACAAAAACCCAAGGTGATAGCATGCAGTCAGCCAGAGTCAAGCAGTTTCAATGTCCCTCGCGACAGCATTGCTGGCTGAATCATTAGTATGCATCTGATGAGGTTTGGCCTTGCGTGCAATGGGCAGGGTGGACCTCAGATAAGTCATTTAGACTAACAGGAACTTAATTAATTCTGTTTAATCCTTATAAAGCTCCACAGGGGTACAGATTGGCATACAACTCACCAACTCCTTCACCTCACTTTCAGCCCACCTATCTTGGCTTGGCCCACAGATTTTACACAACAGAGGCGACTGGTATCAGCATTGATATTGGCTTAATGTTGTGTACAATACAAAAATGTGTCATGTCTAATGAGACCAGGTGGGGTGTAAGTCGGTGTTCATTTTGCCATTAGCTTGCAGCAGAGATCTGGCATGCAAGGTTGAAGGTGAACACTCAAGAGAAAACTACTGCCAACCCTCCTCGCTGCCACAGAATTATCTCTGGGACTGTCGATAAATACTGTGTATGGTTGAGTACAGAAAGGGAACCTTACCTGAAACATCTCTCAAATTTTTGTTTACCTTAATTTACATTTTTATCTCTCCTGCTACTGAAGAAAAACAGCAGCAATGGTTCATACTTTTTTTTAGGCTGGGACTGAGATAGAGAGTGAGCATGCAGGGAGGAGTTTGAAAGAAATTAGGAGGTAAAGGATGTTTCTGTCTTTGAGTTTCTCCTAATACTTCAGATACCCTTGGGCAGGATTGTGACAGGAGGATCTGGAGTGAGGACTCAAAAGTGTCCTCTTCTGACTTTTTACAGTCAAGATGCAGTTGGGCAGGGCACTTAACCTCTGTGGTTGTACTGGGAGCTCTGGGGTGTAAGTGTGCATAAATGTGTTAATGTGAAGAAGGATGGAGCTGAAAAATAAATGTGTGTGATCAGCAAACCATGTCTGCACTTGGTTAAATGGGGAAAAAATGTTTTGAAACACTGTCCACAATTTGTTTGCCATAACAAATATTCTAAGTTTAAAAATGATCTCATCTCAAAATTATCTTATCAATTATCTCAATATTGATTTTGATATATGTTTAAACACAGTCAGTTTATTTAATCACTTTTTAGATAGAGATGAAAGAGTTAAAGTCTGACTACTGTATTAAATTACATTTGTGAGGGAGGAATGGAAGTGAATGGATACCCTCCACTTGTTTTGCTGAAACACCAGTAAGACCAAAAGTTGGGCATTATGGAGGTTAATGGAGTGTGACTTAGATTCACAGTCAGCATATAGGTGTTGTTGTAGAAAACTGTCTCTAATGGTGTAGTTGACCTCCAGGCTTGTGTCCAAAAAATGATTTGTAAGAAAGGCATACAGTTTCATGATATCACATGATATCAGCAAACAATATACTGTAGTACACACTGAGGGCTCTGAGGTCCATTGCACAAAATACCCATAAATAAGGTGCAGATCAAATATCCAGAGATTTCCAACTACCTGTGGTTCTTCCATGTGAGTTGGTGAGGTTCTGTTAAGAACAATAGCCTTCTGGCAAGCACTACCAAGGGTTATGAACCATTTATGAGGCATTTCTTTGTTTCTCTGATTTTTGCCATCATAACACCTAAAGGGATTCCTTTTTAGAGTATACATCTCAGGTGATGATTCTTTGAGTCCTGCAGCCATCGAGATCCAGTTGCATCAGCTGTTTCAAACAAGGCTACTTTGTAGTGTGGTGATTACCAGTGGCGGCTGGTGAAATTATTTTTTGGGGGGACGCACTTTTGCAAGTCAGTTTTCAGATGCGCTCTAACCACATATCACCACTAGTATAAGCCAAAGCACCATTCTCAT